>LPNX010034701.1:0-181652 GCA_001517045.1 Pseudotsuga menziesii
AGCATGATAATGTTTACTGTAGCACATCTTCACCAAGTCTTATGAATGAGTTGCCTTATGATTTATTCCTCATGCATTAAATTTATCAGTCATATTGATGCTGGGAAGAAAACTACGCTATTACGAGGCTTGTCATTTCTTATGAAAGTGATATATAGAAGCAATATGAGCAGACTCTATGCAGATGCATCATACAACCATCATTTCACTGCCTATCACATGCAAAGAGAACAATAACAGCCTCAGGCTTAATCAGTCGACACCTCAGCCCTACGACCCCTAGGCCCTCTGCGACAGAAACGCAAACGCCCAGCATCGAAGGAAAGTAGTATGTTGCTAACATTCTTCACACATCTCGACGGGAAACGATCACATCCCTGAACAAGGAAACTTCATCAAAACCGATTCACGCTACCCTCAATAGGCGTGGCATTACCAATAACCATTCCTTTTGATCCCACCAGGGTTTTAAGAAATCAACAGCAAAACTAGGTCGCGCCAGCCCCAGGTTCTGCTAATAACTTCCATCGAAACGACATAAAAGCTCCCGGACTGTAAAAAGGAAGTGGGCCAAACCGCAGCGACTGTGGTCAGTGCAAATCCGCCCCTAGACAAACCCAAACAACGCAGACTCCAAATATCATGAACGCCCAATGAAGCCTGGCGCAGATGGCGTAACGGCCTCCTGCGCCTCAAAAACCCCTCTCATAACCACCAGGTGCAGGCGGCATGACGGCCGCCTGCACCTTGCTTTCCCCCAATGGACTGATACGACAGCAAAAACGAAACGCGGGCTTTTGAAAATAAAAGGCGAAAACCCCCTTCCTATAACCGTCAAACTATTCGACCCGGAGACCCTGACGAATGACGCGAACCGCCAGATGGACGATCGAAGGAAAACCTAACTAAAGGAGAAAACCCCCCGCAGCGTAAAAGAAATCTACTACGGGCAGACAGAAAGGCTTAAAAGTTTAAAGAAAATGCCCCCCCTCTTCACCCTAGGTCAGGAGAATAAACGATGTAAGCAAACCAAAATCCTAGCTGGACGAGGAAGAGAAACGCGGGGCCCCAAAACTCGGCGGAAAACCAACAAACGCTAAACGCAAATGAAGGACGAGAGGCACCTACCTGGCAATCAACGCAGAGATCAAGCTAATGACAGTTGGAGATCCGCCCTCGCCACCTGGAAACCGGTACAGTGACAGCTAACCCTTCGATTTCTCTCGAAACGCGACAGCTCGAATCCTCGCAACAGCTCGAAGACAATACAGAAAACCCCATTTGGCGATATGTATATATGAACAACGCCACACGTGCGAGGAGTCACATCAATCGAGGCGGCTCCAAAAGTTATGTCGGGCAGCACAAGCTTCATACCATCCGCAACGGCGGAACACTTCCAGTCCCAACTCGCCCGACAGTTACAAATAACCCGCGAACGAGAATCCCATATCGGGCGTCGACGGAAACCCTGGTCGGACGACCAAGAGTCTGGCCTTCCCCGCAACGGCAGAACATCCCCCAAACTTCATGGTCTGCAACGAGGAAAAGACACTCCAAAGCACGGTTCGGCGGGAGACGAGGACTTGAGAGTCTATGCTGATCCGCAACGGCGGGGACAACAGTGTTCCTCCTCCTCCGATGCGGTAGAGAGACAACGCCCGCAACATAAAGAGTCGACACTCCTTCGCAACGGCGGACGCGACACCCAATCCAAATTTGGAACGCACCCGCAACGGCGGCACGATCAAACCGAATAAGAATCGAAAAAGCATCCGCTACAGCGACGCGATGAACGGCTAGGAGGATTGGGAGAAGACCCGCAACGGCGGGCTCGGCAAAGATTAGGATTACCCGGAAGCCGCCCCTAACGGCGGGACAGGACAGAGAAAAAGAAACCGGAAGCCGCCCGCAACGGTCGGGCAATCCAATGAAAAACCTCCGGATGCAAGAAAATTTTGAGCCAAGGCTTCAAAAGGTTTTGCAACACAACAAAGGGCTCGATTTTAGATGGAACTTCTTAAGCACTTAAACGATGAAAAATCAGTCAATTTACAGCATTCAAGATTCGAAAAAGCGCTTCAACCTTCAGAAGCTAAAATCAAAGAGATGAAACCAAGAAAAGGAGGGCCCCAAATTTTCAGAATTTTGGGAAAATGTTGCAGGTGCAACACAGTGATGAAATGAATTTTTTTTCTACTTTTCCCTCCTGTTCTACCTCATCTACACCGCTGAAAAAAGATTGTGGATGGTTGTAACAAGTCCACACAAGGCCTGAACAAATTATAGGTCCAAGATTTGCAGATGGAGTTTCTTCTAGTCGTCGTCACCAAGCAGACAAGATCAACAAGCCACACATAATATTTAATGAAGAATAAGGATTAAAACAAAAATCTGAAGGACTTCCAACATCATTGTCACCAGATATGAATCTCTTATGCATTCAAGAAGATCAATTTTCTAAAGAGATTCATGATGTAACAACTATGAGAAGTCAATGGCACAAGGACTATATTGAAGCTTGGTTTCAATATACCACCAGTATTCAACATCATTCCCATTAGAGAAAATTTGAGGTCTAAAATGGGTCTCCTAAGGAAAATAATAAAATAATAGTTAAAATAATAAAATAATAGCTATTAATTTTGGAGGAAGAATGAAAAAACTACTTTTTGTGTTCATATTTTCGACCGTTATCTCCCTGTGTTTTTACTCAAATTCTGAGCGGGAGAGCTCATTGGATACAGAATTTAATTCCACATCCAACGAGTACCCACACTGCATACTTTTGATGGACCCCGCTACCCCAAAAACAATAAATACCTGGAAAAACATGATGATGATGTCATCATCACATTTTTTCAGGTATTTATTATTTTTGGGGTAGCGAGGTCCATCAAAAGTATGCAGTGTGGGTACTCGTTGGATGCAGAATTAAATTCTGCATCCAAGGAGCTCTTCTGCTTGAAATTTGAGTTAAAACACAGCGAGATATGTCGAACATACGAACAAAAAAGTAGTTTTCTTTTATGACAAATATGTCAATTCAACCATTATGGTTGACTCATTTTATTGAAATTATATTGGTTTTTGAATTCCAACTCACTAAATTTATTGTTGGTGCATTTTCTTGTAAGGCCCATTTTAGACCCCAAATTTCCTCTAATGATACTTTAACAATTCTTGGCACCATCATTTCAAGGGGAGTTGATCTCTCGTAGTCTAGGATTCATAAAGTTATATTTTTCTGTTGGGAGTATGAGAATACTCAAGTCCTTTCTTCGAAAGTGGATGCAATGGAAGTTCTCCTACACTTGATAAGAATTTGTTATTTCCAAGTAGTGTGGGACATTGTAAATAAATGAAATATTAAAGAGAACAATAAGTCTAGTTGTGAAAACTAGTTTACTGGCACTGCTAAACATGAACTTTGATTGAAGATCCGAGTGAGGTAAATCTATGGTTGAAAATGAAAATCATTGGTAATATCCCATTCGATTTTTCACTTAGATCTAGGATGCATAGATAATATCATTTTGTTTTGAATAAGAACTCTTGGACACATGGTTTAGTGAGAGCCACCCATATTACTAATATCTCTTTTTTAGGAAGTCAGTAAGAGGAAGGAAGCATTGGTGAATGAAGACTCCACAGGGAAAGGAGCCAAATGACTATGGAAACCTTTAAGATTGAAACTTATGCGATCATCATGGTATGTGTTTATTTTTCGTTTCTATATAACACATCCATATAAATACACAGGCTTTGTTTCAAACATTATATCATTTTTAAGAGTTACATCAATTTCCGGAACACACTATGTAAGACAATATAGGTACTCAATTCTTGAAATTTTTGATATGGGTGTGTGTTCTATTCAAATTTATATGATTAAAAACATTCACACCTATTTTGGTCACTTTTTGGGAGTCATATTTCATTTATTGGATTTCTGTGGCATTTTGGCTTGAAATGTTTACTGAAACACAATTGGGACAGTCTATTTTTGGAAGAAAAAATGGAATTATTTTTAAAACCTATTTCAATTCTAAGTATCCCTTTGAATTTTTTAGATTGGACATCGAACAAAAATGTTTTGGTCAAAATACTAACGGGGTGTCAAGGAGACAACTTAGGAACAGAGCTGAGATAGTCACTTTTTGGATGCCTTATTGGATATATCTTGAAAACCTGTTTCATTGGAATATTCCCCTATGAATCTAGTTTACAACGAAATTTTAATCAATCAATTCCGATATCATGCAAAAAATTTATGACCAAAATATCGACTGCATATCACAAATCAACATCTTTAAAAACTCAGTTTCCTAGACGGTTCATTAGCATAGTTGACCCATCAATTATTTTTGGATTCAAAACTTGTTTAAACTGGAGATACCTATATGAATCTACTTTCATCTCCAATTGGAATCACGTCAATCCGTTATCAAATGAAAAATTTATGCCTAAAACCGTGACTATTGGTCTAGTTCGGAATTCGAGAAACACCTTGTCATGCAGGTTGTTACTGAGAAAATTTGGAACACCATCGCATAGAATTTTTAAAACCTATTTCTCATGGGAATATAACTATAAATATACTTTCATTTTTCTTTTGAATCACTCAAATTGGATGAGGAACGAATAATTTATGATCAAAACATTGCTAGTGAGTCCAATTGGCCATCGCTCTCCCACATGTATAAATTGAATTCGTTTCGTTCATTTTTCTTTGAATTTGTTTTATAAGTAATCGTTTATTTTTTTTCTCATAAGTGTTGGGTGAAGATATACCAATCACCTCCCTTATTCCATCATCTTGTGTTTTATTGCACACAAGTGCTAGGTTTTTGCAGGTCCTTGGAAGAAGAAGGTCAACACATGCACGAGTGACTCTTGAAGAATTTTTCTCGATTTGCAAATGGATTGAGAACATAAAATGGATGGATTGATGTGAAAAACATACATAGACCAATGTTTCCTAAGTCAAGTCCCATTTCTACATTCCAAGAATCCTTTTAAGACGACATTAAATTCATCACACCTGTCATACCAATTGCTGCCAAAAGAAACCTCTCAAGAAGCCAATTGTGCTATGGTAGATTCATTCAACCTCCTCCTTTCAAAGATCTAAAAATCCATTCATGTTGAAGTCCCATTTTCCACTACTTGTGTAGTCAACCTTAACGTTTTTATTTTCTATCACTACTACATCACGACTTCACATATACTTTCCACTTCTGAGTTTCATGTTGGTTCTATTTTTCACTATGATTCTTCACAATAATTTATTTTGTACTCGTATTGGATGATGTGGAATTCATTAAGTTCCACCTTCCAATGGTATTGTCCGATCAACTCCAATACATCATCTGGGATCAAGATTATAGTGCCCTGGGATCTGCATGAAACAATGGCATATTTCCTTGTTGTTAATCATGGGGATTCATCAATGCCTCTTGTTTGAGAAATATTGCAGGTGAATCCACTCTAGCACATCCATTCGTACCTATCAATATGAACTAAGTTACTTTAGATCTTAGTGTCATCAAAGGTGAGTTGCTCCACATTGGTTAACGACACATTAATGGTCGATAATCCAAATATTTCTTTCCATGCTCTACTACAACACATTCATTCTCATGGAAAGAATCGTACCTCAATTTTGTAGCAACTGAATATTATGTGATCTAATGGTTTCAATAGTGACTTGCAACATCATTTGTTTCAGTATTTTTGCAATTCCTTTCCATTTTCATTTCAACAATTGATTTTCAGAATAAGAGAAGAAGCTCTCTGCTTTTGTGGCAGAATTCCTCCTCGTTGTTTGTCTCGGCAATTAGTCTTACATGCAACCAACAAAACATCATTCTAGATTAGATTCAACCTCATTCAATTTCAGCTCTCATATACATCTCTCTCAGCATTAGATCTACTTACATATCTCCAACATCATTCCATCCATGCCAACCAAGGCTTCCACAAAGGTAATACTTGAGGTAAAATAACATGAGTTTTTTTATTTGTTAAAAATTCTGGAAAATGTCATCAAAACAATTAAGCATTATCCATTTCACTCCTTTACCATTTCTCATTTTTTTCAAAGATATAAAAATATTTCAGTTTGGGGGGTAATGTCATGCCATTACCTCTCTTATTCATCCATGACCATCTCCATCTATCTCTAAAATGCACCCCCAATTCAAGTCCTCATGAGGAAATGATCTGTAGCCGCCACAGAAGAACCAATAGTAGGGACACAAGGCATATTTGTTGCTTCATGAGAACCTACAATGAAAAAATCCTATGCTTCCATACAACATAGATTACATTCAGAGGTATGAGTTTCATGGTTCACTGCTGCATACAATGATTTACAACTGATGTCAGGAGGATTTTGTAATAATGAAAAATGCTTTGGTCCTTATGACATTATTTTCTCCACATGAAGATTTGAGGGCTACAAAACTCATTAGAATTTCCATATTTTGACCTGGGGAAGCCACATCTTTGTTGGGTCGTCTTAATTACATGGTAAACTTGGAATTTTGATACCATGAGCTGATTTGAATTAGGTTTGATGCTATCACAAAATTTATATGCATGAGTTTTGTTGAGTAATGGAGAGCCATATAAATCTGATATCTACATTCATGTAGCAACATCTTAAACAAATCTACAATATGTTCTTTTTCATGGAGAAATGGGCCAACTGTTAAAGATGAAAATGTTTGTGAAAATTAATTTGGGAATCATTGAATGCTGCATATATTGGTTTATATCTTCCAAGGTAATTGAGAATGATATCATGTTAAGTTTGGGGGATATGGTTATTTACAACTAAGATGACAACTATTCTTTTGCATGAGGACATGCAACATATTCAGTTTGGGGGAGTGGTTTTTGGCATTCTTTGTGTAATTCACTGCTAACTACTGTTCACTAATGTGAATGCTTAAATCTATTCTGCTTAAACCACTATTTGAAAAAGTTTTCAAGTATTATTTGGAAAGATGCATCATATTCCATTAGCATCATTAGTGGGAAAGTAGAGTGGTTTTGGTCACTATGCATGGTAAAATGAAAGCAACAATTGATAAATTCCTTCTAGTTTGGATGCTACACAAGTTTTGGGTTGCATGAGGACATGCAACAAGTTCAATTTGGGGGAGATGTTGGCTCATGGATTTGTCCATATATTCATCACTTATTGACATATATTCCATCCCTCTTGTTCCTATTATTATCCATTTATCAGTCCATTTTCCATCCATTTGCTGTAATTGCCCATAAAATACTATATTACTCCCATTGATGCTTTAGTGGTTAATAATGATTATTTTCCTTTATTTTTGATGAATTGAAGACAATTATGCATAATTTTACTTATGATTGTTTGTGGAGTGATTTTTCATATTAACAACATTAGCACTCATGGTTCAAGCCTCCAAAGTTGGCATGCTAGCACACGTCCACATGGATATTAACAGCATGGATTCATTCCTAGGATTGATTATGTGGATTTGTGATTTCAATTCATGACTCAGTCCAACATAGCAGCCTCCAACTCATGATCAAACGGCCTTAACAAAAAACACATGCTAGATAATAACACATCATTTGCGTTTCGATTTACAGGCAGATGGAGAATAATCTCGAAAATCCGGGACATGGGTTTTACGCTTAATGACCTCAATTACTTGTATCGTGTGGACATCGACAAACAAAGCGATGGTTTGAGATATATAACTGGTTCTCTAAACATGTAATTTCTAGATTTGCAACTATGACTGTGTCTCAAATTATTAAATTTGTTAAACCAGATTCCAAGTTGGGAATTCGGTTCCTCATCCTTATGAAGGATTTTTTTATGTATAAATATATGTAATCAATCTCATGAGGGACGGAGACAGGAGAGAAAGCAATTTTATGCTGTAGAATTTGATCCAAGCTTTGTTGTAATAATCTCATTATGATAATACATGTTGGCAGTTTCTTAATTCTGGAGTTGTAGAACTTCATTGTGGAGATCCAACTCTGTTTAGTGGAGGAAGGGCCCTCTTCCCCGAGCAGATGCTGGTAGTGTTGATTGTAAGTGTGTTATTGTGTAGATTTGTTTATTATGTAGTTCATGCTTTCATTCATTAGATTTATCACAGTTGTTTTCTTGTTAATTCGTTTTGATAGATCGTTGGCCAACATAGCACTTCTTTTAGATTTATGTAATTAGAAATTGCTTCATAAGAGTTGATTTTGTTTGATGAGTGATTAGATTTATAGTGTGATTTTATGAATAGGTTTCAGGTTTGATTTATTTTCAAGAAGGTGTGAACTAGTTTACAAATAGTTTCGATTTCATATTAATAAATTAACAATGTCAGGTAGAAATTGTGCTTGCATAGATATTGCACGATAGCTTTGAAATAAAAGACTTCCTTGGGTTGTGAATTTATGTTTTGGGAGTTTCAGTTGTTTATTTCATTAGACAATTAATTTTCCCAACAAATATATATGATCAATAATATCAAAATCATAATATATGTCAAATATACTCATGTCAAATATATGGCATGTGCTTAATATATGATATGAGCTAGCGGGTCCACCACTGGAGCCAGAGACATCAGTACCTCCACCAATAGGGCCAAAGGCATCAACACCTCTAGCAGTACAACTAGATAGTCTTCAGTACCCCCGCTAGATAAAAATAAATAAAGAAACATCTTAAACATCTCTCCGTGAGTATCTATACCACCCGATGTACCTATCGTATATATTAATTTGATCGATGATGTAGGAGGTGGTGGTTTGACGGGGAGAAAAGGAGATGATGGTTGGTCTACTTAGTGTGGAGTAAAGGGTGTTTGATCTATATATGGAGGAGATTGTGGTAGGTTAAATCAAGGATAAGGAGAGGGTGGTTGATCAACTTATGTAGTAGGATATGGTGGTGGTTTGACTCAATGAGGAGGAGAGGGTGGTCGATCAACCAATGGACAAGGATATGGTGGTTAGTCAACTCCTTTAGGAAGAGGACAATATGGAGGAGGTGGTGGTGGTGGTTTATCTCCACCAAGAGGAGGAGGAGGTGGTGGAGAAGGAGTAGGTGGAGTACCACTACCTTCATCATCGAAATATGAAAATCTCTCAAAAGGCCTCCACCTCTGCAGTAGGTTGGTGGTACCAAAAATATGATGCATGAATGATGTCATATCATGTGGAAGGGTCCTTCATAATGTTGAATGGGTTTGGTCCCATAGGATCCAATTGACCTAAACAAAGTTCACTCCCTATCGATCCAACAATGTAGATAACTAATGTACCACCTACTAGCAGAATCTACTATCTAGAATGCATCGTAAGCCAGGTCATTATATCAAAGGAAAATCATCAACCTCATCCATGTTCTCATCTTGTTGGGGAGGTAAATTCCCAAGATAAGTGCCAATATATGCAAAATAGTACATAACAATAATTAGACAATTTAAAGAAAATGTTATAATAAATTCTACATGCTTTAAGTTAGACAATAAAATACAACTATATTAATCAAAACATAACACTAGTATTACCTCTGTCATATGGTGGT
Organism: Pseudotsuga menziesii; assembly: GCA_001517045.1. Taxonomy (NCBI): domain Eukaryota; kingdom Viridiplantae; phylum Streptophyta; class Pinopsida; order Pinales; family Pinaceae; genus Pseudotsuga; species Pseudotsuga menziesii. The sequence continues at coordinate 9,590 of LPNX010034701.1, forward strand.
TTATCTTAGGTAAGTAGGATATTGGGACATTCTCGCCAATCCAATCCTACATATGGGTACGAAAAAAGATCTAGGGTGTGATCATCCTCACTAGAAAGCAACTCCAATGTTTATGTAGCGATCCTACATGGGAAATTTGGTTGGTTTCTCTTGGGAAACATATGCCCCCACATGTGCATTTGCACCTCGATCATCAACCTAGAAGGGTGGTGGTCAAATGAAAGTTGAGTTATCGAAAACCTCTTAAAAAATAAACAAAATAACTCAAAATCAAATGGGAGCATGTCCTCCCATCAAACATGGTGCAACAACAATCTAGAGCAAAAGAAAACTATAAAAAAATGGTAGACCACTTAATGCATTAGGGGCTATGCATTAAAGAATCAACATAATATAATCAATGTGAAACTAGTACATTTCCCATTAGTATTGTAGTGAGCCACTGTCATTCCCAAAAGAAAGAGGTACCTAACCTCCTCTACACCAAAAGAATCTATGCATAGTTGGCCACCAGCTACCTAGAATTCATCAAGGGTAGTGGCAGTCTCACTAACATATCTCTTAACATATTCTAGTTGAGTGGTTGTTGCAATGTCTAGCGGGACTGTAACACCTTGGTTTTGACCCCATTGCATTTAAATAAATGATGTAAATAATCATGGCATGGAGCTAGGAAAAAGACCCACCATTGATTTAGTATTTATGTTTCGGGTGTGGCCGATGGTATATTTTTTTTTATGCTAGCTGAACATTATGTTAAAGTTGCAATTTTAATTAAAACCCATAGCTGGCTATGTCAACACAACTAAATGAGATGGGGGCATGATTTTTCCTAAGGATGAAGGAGTGGGGGATTGGAAGAGTGGGGAAATTCGAATTGGGCAGAGACCCACTTTGGGAAAAACATTTTTTGAATTTCTTGGGCAAGAAAACACCAAAAAAGCCACCTTTCCCTCATGCGACATCGTTTCACCTTCCCTCATGATTTGGATTGAACAAAATGTTTTTGGAAACCCAATTGGGCATGCACGTAGTAGCAAGCAAGCAAAAATGATTCTGAGTCTAAACCTTTCTGGAATTTTCCCCTGTCCGGCAATCTGAATCCTTCACATTTTGTTTTTTGTGCTATGATTTTTCCCCATGTTCAGCAATTTTTGGTTCTCTCATTTTCCCCTGTCTTCTAGTTGTTTTCCTGAATACAATTTCCTTGAATTTGATTTTGTGTCTTTGATTCGAAAGGCCGTCAATGTTTTCATTTTGGCATTTTTGCAGCAATCTGTTTGGCACCGGCAATGTTCAGAAATTCGTAAATTTTTGTGTGTGTATGTAATTCCTGGCATCTGCTACGTTTTGATAAATCCCAGGACTGAGATCCCTGTGTGTGCATCCACGTTTGGCATTTGAATTGATTGAAGGAATGGAAATAGAGTCTAGACTTGCTTGATAAACCTAGTGTGTGAAAGAACCTCACAGAACAATCTATAAGGCTGGTTTTCTTCTTTGCATACCCTGAATAGCACTGGAAGGGAAGGCATGGCCTAAGGGACTGTGTAGCAGAGAAGGGAATGCTTCCTTGTGTTGGGTATGTAATTGCTTAGAAATCAGGCTAGATCTGATATGGGTGTTCATAGATCTGGGGTTGAGCTCACTAGCTTAGTAGTCAGTCTTTCCACCTCCTTGACAGCCTGATAAACCCAACTAAAAGGATGGCTTGGATGATAGCTCAATAAACCCATCTGTTGGATTGGTTGTGTCTCATGTGAATTTGGCTAAGTGTAAACCACTTCCTGTGTAAGTCTGATAAACCCAACTGTGTTGGCTTGAATGAATTTTAATTGTATCCTTGGCTATGGGTGAAGTCTGCTAGTGTTCCTTATTCCTTGGGGAAAGTCATGCCCAACTCAGGGGCGACAATGTTGTTGAGAGATTAAAGAGCACACTGGCCTATGGTTGGGTGGAACGTTGCAGCGGCATAGCTGGTTGTGGGACGAGCTTCTTTCAAAGATAAGTATTCGTGTGTATTTAAGTTCTACAACTGTATTTTCTTATGAATTATTACGAAATGATGATAAACATGTTGAATGCATGAATGTGTTGAATGAATGATTTTCTTCCGTTGTGTATATCATGTACATTTCATTATGCATCTGTTTATTCTTATGAATGTTTTATTTCAAAGCTATTTTTATATTATGTTCATGGGGCTTAGTTTGCTCGGGTTGTTAGATGTTAGTCGTGTCCTCTCCATCAAGTAAGGGTTGGGGACGTGATAGGGACATCAAGGAAATGGGGAAAATCGTCCCCTCTCCTAAATAGCTTGGTAATAAAAAAAATATCCTCCTTTGTCGGCTAGAACCACATATCATGACCCACCATGAATGCATGTTGATGTTGATTCCAACGATGGATCAAAAACCTTAGTAGTCATGATTAATAGCTCAATAATGTAGCCTCCTCGTAATACATGAGGAGGCCAATAATCCGTAATAGAACATGTGTCTCTGGTGGAATACAACAAGAGAGCGAATCCCTCTCCCACTCCTAGGACTCCCACTCTTGTAAAACATTGTACAAGTCGAGACATTATTGCTACTCCTACTGATGCTCTCATTGCTCGCCTTTGAATCACAGATAAGTTTCATTAGAAACATAGACACACATATTACATTTTTATTTATCAATAGCAAAAAATAAATTGTTTTCTCAAAACAAATCATAAACATAATTGGTGTGCCTAAAAAACAGTAACGCACTATTAGTGGTGCTTTTATGACACAATCATGCAACTCACTGTTCTTTTAAAATATATGTGCACCGCTTGCGTTGCTATGACATTGATATATGCTTTTTGTATTTCTGTAGTGTTGATAACCATATGTAGTGCATCGGTGTGTCGAGATAAATAGAGCATCAATATGTTTATTATATATATATATGCATTGATTCCAATGCATCAGTATACATACAGATAAATACCATTGTTGAAAAAATAAAAAAAATAAAACATTGTTTTGTTTTAGCTACATGATTCTCTTTATATAGCGACACACCAAAACCAGTGCATCAATATATTTAAATAGCAAGTTGCTTTGTTAAAAAAATGGTTTTACAGTTTTAGTGGCAGTCTGTTCAGTTCATCAAAATGCATCACAACCTAAAGTTTCTGTGTTGTATACAATTTTCTTTATACATACAAGCAGACCGATTCTAGTGCATATATATATTTATAGAGTGTCGCAGTTTTTTAAAAATTGTTTATGGTTTCAAGGTAGTGAGTTGAATTTACTCGAACGCACCGTGGACCTTTATTTATTTTTGTTTACTAAGCGGTTCTATGTCAATATATTAACGCACCACAATGTCAGCGTGTCTATATATTTGAAGAGCACTGCATTTTTCAAAATATTTTTATGGTTTCAAAGTGGTAGGTTTAGTTTACTAAAACGCATCGTGGACCTTAATTTTTTTTTCTCACTAACACTAACAGGTGCTTTGTATATATAATGACTCGATGATGCACCGCTAGTGATACATCTTGATGTATTTATAGAGCATCACTTTGTAGCAATATATATAAGGATGGAATGTAGAATTCTTTTCATACTGGTTCAATCAACCTCCATGGTCCTTATCAAAATAGTTTAGAAATCTATTGTTGTGGTTGGAGATGATTCTTGTGGTAAACCAAAATGCACCTAAATTCTTTCAAAGAACAATTATGTTACATCTTTTATTGAAACCATTTGAATGAACGGTATCATCACAAAGATCTTTTTGAATCAATCCAAAACTAGAATAAGATAACCATCACCTCTATTGACTATAAATAACCCTCCAAGTAAATCTATTGAAATTAACTCCCATGGTCTCCTCAACAATGGAATGGAACGTATTTCACTCATTTATGATTTGTTGGCTTGCATATTCTATCAAGGGAACAACTTATTATGAACCTTTTCACTACATGTACCATCTTTAATCAATATAAATCACTATACAAATTCATGGATATGTTTTCCACTCCATAATTATGTCCTAATATTTTGGAATGGTTCACCTCATGTAATAGTTGCAATATATGACCTCCCTAAGAAACATAAATGGCATTCAACTTGTATAGAAATTCATACTTTAATACATAATAATGGAACACTTCATTTGGAGAGGTATGCACAAAGTTCTATAAGATTTTATAAATACATTATGAAGTCTAGACAATGCACACAATCTTTTTCAAAGCGTTGAAATTGAACCACTACATTCACATAACACTAACAATCTAACTACATGTGGCCTTGAGAGTAAAATTCCTATTTAGTTTATGGTTCCTCTCTAATACTTAATCATGATATTAAATTGTTCCAAATAAGTGATCCCCTTAATTTGCATGCACTCTTGATCTTGCTCTACATATAGTGAAATTGGAGTGTCTTGTGACATTATGAATGACACTATTTTTAGAGAAAATAATGTCACCAAATCTTCACTACTTGTAACAATGTATGCATCTCCCGATCATGCACTAAACAATTTATAATTTCACTTGAAGTCTAAAAAATATATGCGATAGATCTTCAGTGTTGCATCAAAATTGTTCAACGAGTTAATAACACCCCAACTAAAACTAACCTAGCCATAGTTCAATGAGTAAATGGAATATGCATGGACAAGAGAAAATTGTATAGTGAACTCTCTAACATAAATATCCATATCCATATCCATTAAGCTTCACATGTAATGAATGTTCTTTGATGGTGGCTAGTTAACAATTGTTGAGATAACAAAACTTTGTAACTTTCACTCTCACTTTATAACATTTATGATACAAGCACTCAAGAAACTAAGACCATATTTCCACTCTATCTTGTAACCCTCAAGGCATCATTTTCAACATATCAGACATTTGTGAATGTGACATGATAGAACCAAAAAATATAGAGAAAAAAAAATCCAGATAAGATAATATTAGATATTATTACTGAATGAATCTCATTATCTTATCAAGAAGGAAACACACTAACCTAAAGAAATTAGTAGCAACACAAAATGTATCTAAAATGATTTACAGTGACAACATTGGACATTCTTTACTTCCCACAACATAGAACACCAAATAAACACTTTATATTATTGTTTAATCAGGCACCTTGCAAAAGAGTGGGGGTCTTTGTTTTATAACTTGGAAATGTTTCTCCATTTATGACCTACTGGATAGGTAAAATTTACCATTTTTCTAACCGCCATATCCAACTGAGTGTATTAATCATAAGTAGGAGTCATAAGCCTTTGTAAAGTCTTATGTGTTTCTAATAAAACCTCAAAGTCCATTGATAGCTTATCAACAATAGTCTTCACCTTTAATAACCCTTGCATACCTTGAAAATTCTAAACATAATTTCTTCCTTGGAGCAATAATGCCATATAAATTTCTTGAATAAATCACCATTTTCATCCCAAAATGAAGGTATCCATATTTGAATTAAAAATTTAAATTTATTTCTAAGCATCCTTCCATCTTAAAGCCAACATTACACAATGTTTCAACATTATGGACCAATTATTTCTTAGTAAGCACTCTAGTGGCATCCATTATTAATGTAGTTTTGTCAATAACCCCTAACCTTTTCAATTCATCACAAGATCTTAAGTTTAAAAAATTGATAGCATTATCCACAATTTGAGGCTTGTCACCTATTTCAATCCAAATTTAATTTATGTTTTGTTTAACTTGGGAAGATAAATCCTCGTCATCATGTAGAATAGTAAACTGTTTTGAATCTGTTCTTGACATATTATTGTACTCAATTGACCCCAAAGAATGTGTTCGGATCCAATAGGACCATTGTTCTTGCTTTAATTTGCTTTAATTTGCTTTAAGTTGCTTGGATTTATAGGACCATTGTTCTTGCTTTAATTTATTTTCTACCTTTTCTACCAAGTATATAACTTACTCATGCTAGTAGTGTATTTTAATAGGTCTCTGAACACCATCTCTCACGTCTTCCTATATAGATCAATTTTATCAATAATATCTGTACCACTTAATTTGAATTTGATATGGGCAGCTATATAATCCTCGGTTGTCTTAACTTTCTCTGACTTGGGTTGAAGAACTAACATATTCAATGAACTCTCCATAAAATCCACAATAGAGAATAAACTAGGTTATGTTTGCTCTTTCTTCAATATCAAAGGATACATTTCCTTTCTATCTTTCACATTTTGCTTCTTGATTTTCAACATATGTGCAAATTAATCAACTTTAGATTGTTTTTCTCCTTTTATAGAGGTTGTTGTTGTTATTTAATTCCATCTCTAGAAATCAAAGTTGAAGGAAATTGAGTAAAAGACAAAACTTTCTTATAAATAGGTTCCCCAAACATATACTTCACTAAGTCCATTTTAATTGAGCTCACATCTTGTATTGTTGTCTCTTTAATCCTTTCCTTTTTGCTTGTTAATTCATGCATTTCTTGTTCATCTACCTCCATATTTGTAGTAGCTTTAGGTTCCATTATTTTGCTACCCATTTACATATTTTGAGGTGTGTTTGTTGTACATTGTTGAATTAGTTATTGTATTTGTTCTACCTGTTATACAATAACGTCATCCACATTCAGAACATTTGTTATCAGGAATTCTCAATCAGTGCGGACACTGCTTGTTCCTCTGCAATGTAAGTCACAACTACAGAACAAAAAGACACAACAACATATCCTTTCCTTGAATAATAAAATTATATAACATGAAAGACAGTATGCCTCAACCTTAGATCTGTTTGTCTTCTTTCCACAAAGTCCTTGCAGTAGTTCAATACTTGTAAAATAGATCATAAGACAAACAAAAGGGATGAGAGAATCATGATAAATTGACTATTCATACTGGTGATCAAGGAATCCAATAATATTTAATTACAATCAATACAATCAAATATAGGAAAGGGAAATGTCTTTGTATTAATATATGGATGAGAAAGAAGTACAACCAAAATCCTTTATGTTGATGGCTTCTGTCTCAACAAGAATGTCTACAATATCCTATGACTATGAAGACCTCTCCAACCATAAGCTAACTCTACTTTGTCTCTGATTCAGACTTCAAACTAGCAGCATAAGGATGCTTTTTCTGGCCCCCCTCCACTCTCCTCATGAAGGCTGCATTTATAGGCCTAGAACTCAAGAGATGACTTGGACAAAGGATAGGATGAGATCCCTATAGGTGAGGAAGGCGAAGGTCAGCTTTCCCAAGCATATAGGAACTAACCCCAAGGAGGTTTCCGCATGGAAGCTTTTAGAAACACATTTTTTCTCATTTACTGACCATCGACGCTCTTAGCAAAACTGCCAGGAATGTCAACCTAGGGTTTTTTCCAAAGAAAAGGGAAAACGACGCATTTTGCTCAACTGTGACATGCGTCACCGAAGCTCTGTGCAAAACACAAGAAGGTGCCATCCCTTCTAGGTCAGGGAAAAAAGTGACCAAGATGACTCAAGTTAGGATCTCTGGGAGGTTGAAAGGCAAAGTGAAATTCTCATGGAGGCTGATAAGCAATGTGAGATTTTCAGGTGCAACAGATGCCCCTTAAAGTATGAAGCTAGAAGGAATTGATAGGTGAAATAGTTTGCAAAGTTTTCCATATGATACAGAGACAAAGAGAGATAAACTCATACAGGACCAGTAACTGACCTCATCCAAACCAATCATAGCTTTGGACCAATACATTGCATATCTATGATGATGACCATGTCATGGCTATCAATAGTACACTGTAGATCCATGAATAACTGCTATAGGAGGTAGGACATAGCTACAGAATATACAAAGTAGATCCATGTCTCTCAACCTCAATATGGAACACAGCCACCAAACATATAATGTGGATCCATGTCATGACTCTAAATGATCTCCAAACGCAACCTGAGCATAGGCAACAATGATAATAGCCTAACCACTTAGGGTCTTCATTCCGATCTCCAAACGATACAAATATAACAATGTGATTACAATGTGTTGACGTTGAACATGGTAGAAACCACTTGATTACCAGTCAATGATGTAAACTATTAACAAGTGCGAGGGAAATCACCATGGATGTTAATGATCCCCAAGGTATATTGGTACATACCATCTAATGTGAATAAAAGACTTGAAGTCGAACACTCGATGAGATCTTTCAATAAAGAGTCGATGATGTAAACTCATGTTGAAAGCGAGGTAACCTGCCATTGAGGCATGCAGGCCCAATGTACTGTCTAGGTTTCTAGGTCTAATTCCTGGATAATGATTTGAAGTCGATAGGAACAGACTTATCACAGGAGGGTCATGATGATTCCCACATCAGTGACAAGAAACTAGAAACAAAATTTGATTTGAAGTAACAGGACTAACTCAGACATGAATGACTTTTAAGGATAAGCGAAGTTACTGATGAGTTATTTTTCTGGAAGAGACATCCTTTGAACAATTTGACAGCATCATACATGACTTGGAAGCATTGACTTAACGATAATAGAAATAGGTGTAATGCAAGGAATATGACAAAGCATTATTTGAATTGACTCAAAGGAGTCAGGTGAATCACAAAAGTGGATTGACTCAGAGACAAGATAAAAACCCAACTATCCAGATATGCAAATGTAAACAGGTGCCATGTTCAAAGGTGGACTGTAGATTACTGCCATAAAACAAATGAAAATCATTCCCCTTTCCTTTAATTTCCCCACCTCGAAAGGCGAGTGCCTCTTTTCGCTTTTACGAGTCCAAAGAGGGTAACAAACACTCGTTAAAGCTCATCAAATGATGAGTCCATTCTTATATTTTTCATGAACCTCAGAAAGGAGAGGTTCGCTCCCAAATAGGATGTTTCACCGTTTGTTGTACGAGTCCGATGGAAGTAAAATCATTTGTCATTTCATGTTCAAAGAGTCTGAAATGACTAAGAAGACTCCAAAAGGTCCTTTTTCGTAAATAAGGCCAGTCGGTATGAAAAAGAGATAACCTACCCCCGACTAGTCGACCGTTCTGATTCTTTTACAAGTGTGAACACAAAAAGTTTGCTTGGAAATATTTTTGTGTTTTGAGGAGACTGAAAAGAGCTTAAATAGAACTCTTTTTAATGAGCAATTAAAAAAAGGAACCTAGTTTGGGAGTTATATTTAAGCTCTTTTCAGTCTCCTAGAATTTTAATGAGCATGTAAAAAAAGTAAAATGACGCTCAATACTTTTTTAGTTTTGCTCTAAGCTCGAAAAAGACAAAAATAGATTCTATCATAGCCATAACCCAATATTTTACCTAAAAAACTCAAAAAACACCATTAAAAGCCATTTTTCCAAAACTATAGAAAGTAAAAAATAAAAAGCCACTTTTACCAAAATAATTTGGATTTCAAAATTAAATAAATTACAATGTATTTTTGAAAACTCCAAATATTCTATAAATAGAAAGGGTAGGTAAGTTATTTTTACCACTTGTTTTTTACCATTTGGTGAGTTTTTGAAAGTTGGCTTTGATAGCAAGAGTTCCTCCGGTGATTTGGCAAGGGAATTTCACTTCATTGTTGCTTCATTCTCCATAGAAGAGGTAAGAATTTTATCCTTTTCTCTTTCCATGTTCAATAAATGTCATTTTGCTTCTTTTGCATTGTTTAATTCCAAGTTCCTAAAATGTTTTTTATTGTTTAAAAGACATGATAGAAGGTAGATTTTTCTTTTGCAAAGGCAGGGTAGGGGATTAACCACTCCAATAGAGGTTTTTGGCCGCATTAGGAGGAAATTTTTTTCTTCCTGTAAGGTCTTTGGCCGTCGGACAGAGCCCTCGATGACGCTCTATCAAGCTGGGACAGAGGCGTCGTAAGCGCTCTATCCACAGCAGACAGGTGCCCAACACTCTGCAAGCCACAGGAAGAGGCACCGCGATGCTATGTGGGCGAAGGCTAGCAGCGCCGTAGGAGAAAAAAGAGAAAAAATAAAACCCTAGTCCACCAAAAGAAACAATTTTTTCAATATTTTCTTCTTGCTTTGCAATTTATCATTTTATTTACTTTTATTCCTTTTAACCATGAGATGTTTTCTAACTACAAAATTTGCATGTTACAGGTACATCATGGTAATCTGGAAGGAAAGGGAACATGAAGTCCCGGACAACTAGGATGCAAATGATCCAAACACCATTGAGGCTTTACAAAACTGCGGGCTTCTTAAGTATTTCCGGATACTTGGAATGAAAGCACATATCTGACTGCTAGAATATATCATAGATATGTCAGATCCCGACCAGGAGAATTTTGTGGTGGGAGTCCATATCCTACCTATAAAGGTTGAGGATATTTACTTTCTAACCAGTTTGTCTATGAGGGGAAGCCCAGTAGTTCTATCTGGAGCATGAGGAGGAGAAGGCTCCTTGGATGATATTATTGATCAGCACTGCTCATTGGGTACATAGTCTCAATTAGGGAAACTACAGATCAAATATTTAGTAGATCTTACCTTGAGGACAATGGTGTATACTATCGGCAAGGTAGAAGGTACTAGGGCTACCTGTTAACCCAAAAATCCCCCACATAGCTCTCTATGTCCTACACCACCCAAGGACACCATCTCAAAACCCCCATATCACTCCATCAGACCTTCCATTAGACTGCCACACCTCCAAAAGAGCCCAAGGATGAAGAAAAGGGCTAAAAACCCCCAAAAAGAGCCCAAAATAGCCCCCTAGGAGCTAAAGCCCTAAAAAAGGGGCTAAAACCCTAAAAGGTGCTAAAGTTAGGGAAAAAGGGGCTAAAGCCCTAACCAAGGGATTAAAATCCTAAAACCCCTAGGAAAAGCTATAAAAGGAGGGTGGGGGGTCACTCTCAAAACACTTCTCCCATTGCCTATTGTTATGTTGCCTGTGGATTCTTTGAGACCTTTGCCTCTCAAACCACCCACACTCTCTCTCCTTCATTTACATTCCCCTTGAGCCATTGCTCCCAAACTAAGAGAGGTGCTCCCATGAGCTAGGGCATGGTGGCCCATTCCCACTAGAGAAGGTATATTTGTGATTTTATGTTTATTTTCTTGCTTCTTAATATGCTTTGCTTTCTAACCCTTATCTCCATTTGCAGGTTTTGTTATTAACATTGTTTTGCAGGTTTTCCATTGAAGCATAGGTTTATTTGCAGGTTTTAAGGAGGCGGAACCCTAACCCATTTTCTGCAGAGGGGTTCACCAGTGCTTCATCTCCTTCTTTCTATTTTGTTCTTAGCTTACAGTCTAGCTTAGCTTCAGTTTTCTGTTCTTAGTTCTTAGATTAGTTTACTGTTCTACTTCTATTATTTCCATTTTGTTTTTCTGCATTCACCATTAGTAGGAACCTACCCTTGTGCCCTATAGGCATAAGGGAGCCATTCCTGCCCCTGTAGTAGGGAGAAATCCTTGCTACAAAACTGGCGACCATACCAGGTCAATCCCACAGGATCCCTAGGCCAAACTTTTTATTTTCAAGTTTTTAAAAATTTTTACCCTAGTTTTTCAGAAATTTCATGTTAAATTTGTCTTAAATCCTGTTTATTTCCTGTTTTAGTTACTGCCGAAGCCTCTGCTAGGCAGAACCGAGTCAGATTGACCCCAGTACTAGTTGCTGTTGGCTAGATCTGACTCTGTCTCACCAAAAAACCCCATTCCGGAGCAGGGCGCTCATTTTAGGGAAAAAGGTGAGACTGGGGCGCACTTAATGGGCAAACAGGTGCACTCAGGGTGCACTTAATCCCCAGATAAGTGTGAATTCAGCCCAAAAACTAAGGTTGCAGTTGTTTCTACATTCTGTGCGACCCCCTCGCTCATTTCTAAAAAAATCTCATGGCCCGCTCGCTAGATTTGGTTAGAAATATGCGGCCTGTCAAACAGAACTTTAATTTAAGATTAATAGATAGTAATTTTCAGTTTCAGAGGACTGTTAGTGCAGCCCAGCCGCTTCTGTCCACCATTGCAGGTCATTTTCAGTTTCTGCTTTCATTGTCTGTAAATTATTTCATGAACAATGTATAAATGTTAAGTAAACCATTATGGCTTAATAAAATGAACCTAGTCTAACTAAAAGAAAATTAAAAGTAACCATCTTGCTTCCCCCTTCCTCCTCTACCCAGTCACCACCCTCCGGGGTATTCTGGGATACGATGAAGGGAAAGCTCATATAGATCTAGGAACTCCATGATATTGTTCCAAACCACTAAAACCGGGTGACCTGGAAGGTAGAGGGAGTAGAGAAGGATGGATTCTCATGGCGCTAAGCGTCCTCCTTGTTGACCAATCTAGCATCTGGGAGGTGACCTGAGGATCTACATATGGGCTTAGTCCCATTGTGTTGAGAGCCCAACACCTTCTCTTGGTTGAAGAGGAATATCACTGTGAGGTAGACATCTAGTTAGGCTAGCAAACATTCAGGGTTAATCACGACACTTGTTTACAATTTCTGTTTATGCTTGCATACACAACCACAATTATATGAAATCTACCATGATGAATTCATAAACCATATTGCAGCAACCAAATATCAGAAAAACAAGCAAACAACTACACCATACCAAATAATTAACCCAACTCAGTTCATGACGCTAAGTAAGCCTTAAAATTTACTAATTTACACTAAGTCAAAACAACTCTACAGTATTTGAGGACATAAGTCCCTAACTGTTTCAACTATGGGAAGTACTTGGGCTTTGCCCAGAAACTCATTGTGAGGAGTACCACAGGAACCCCAAAGTAGCTGGCCGTTGAGAGGAATTTCCAAGCAAAACGGGCAACGACCCCTTCTGATTGAGTAGAGACACCTGTGAGGAACAAGCCAAGCACTTTCTTCTGGCAGTCTTGGTGGCCTAGTGACCACCTTCAGCCAATAGGAAGCCACTAAAACCAGGGTCCAAACATCATTCCCATGAAGTTTCAGACATAAATCTAACACAATTGATCCTCCATGATATTCCTCATGCATAAGAGGCGAACCACCACCATTTGGAACACTCAATAAACACCGTCGAAGTCACTCTCAGTGATCTCCCACACCATCAAAGGGCCACACAACCTTTGATTCTGATTCAGACCCATATCAGTCTGAACCAGACCTCCATACCGCACCATCAAGCCCCTTGGCGAGTGCAAATCCAGATCCGTTTTTCGGCCTAACCTTAGCAAGTGGACCCATGTCCACATCACAACTTGTCACCCACAACCTGGAAAGTGGCCCAAGCACAGTCATGTAGACTGTCATCAGTTAGCTGCCACCACCTATAGTGACCAGCCAAGCTGGCCCACTTGCAACACATGGGGGCAGTGGCCCCTCCACACACACTTTCCCTCTTGCCACACAGGGGGGCAGTGGACCATCCACTTACATTGCCCCTACTGTCATACATGGGGGCAGTGTCCCCTCCACTCATACTATCCCACCCACAACGCTTGGGGGCACTATCCCATCCGCAATGGTGCCACCGCAAGTACCCCCAACTGTGCAGATGCACTATGCACCTGGAAACCACACCACCATCGTAGCCCCATCCCACATTAATTTGGGGTCAAATTTTCCCTTCATGGCTCATCTTAACTTGCCTGACTTGGCCAGATTAACAAACGACCCCATCTGCCACCAAGCATTTTGGCCACCTATGCTAACTAAGCTTCCATCAGACATCCCCAAGTTTGAAGGCAAAGCCAGGGAATGTCCCCAAAACCACATAATGACATTCCATCTATGGTGCTCATCTAATAGCATCATAGATGACTCCGTCAGGTTGAGGCTGTTCCAATGCACCCTTACAGGTGCCGTGGCCAAATGGTACATTGAGCTACCACAAGCCAAGTACCTTGACTTCAAATCCCTAGCCTTCATTCTCCTATAGTATTTCCAACTCCCTGTTAGATATGACAAGGGGGTGGAGATCCCGCTATCCCGCTATCAAAGCACTGCCACTCACATAACTGACCATATCCATGAGTGGTGCCGACGTCATAGCTTATGCAAAATCCAACTAGACAACAAGATCTTCTTGGATTGGTTCCTTAAGACTTTTCTCTCACCCATCACAAAGGACATAGCATCTGAATGTCCCCAATCTGAAGAAGAGGCCATATTGAAGGCCCAACAATTTGACCTCATCTATGGCCAGTCTGGATACTTGTATACCGTCATTCCAGATGCTCCCCGTCCAAGTACCTCCTACCATGATGCACCGGGGGCATCCCATGCTGTGGATGGCATCATAGGATCGGTCTCCCAACAGCCACAACCTCGACCGACACCACCTACCATTACACCACAACCAAGCAACACTGCTAATGTTGCTTACCAAAACCAAGCTCCGAAATATGCTAGAATGATGTCCCAGTCTGGAGCAACAATGTCTTATGCACAACCTGTGACACCACAACAGGCTCAAGCCATGGCTTGGACAACACAACAGTATGTGGGGAAAATGCTGACATTTATGGCACCACCACCCCCACAAATCTGATATGCATCGCCAGTACAACCTGTGCAAGCCCCCGCCCCTGCTCCACCCGCTCCGTTGGGAAAAGTCTTCGCACAACAAAACCGTCCCAACTAGCTTGCCCCCAACAATCAACAAGGGAAAGCTAGAAACAACCAGCCCCACAACCAAGGCAATAACCAACCACAGGGAGGCGATCAACAACCGAACCCTCCCAACAATGTCGCGGCAAACCGACCAGCCCAGAACCCCCCGCAACCAAATGCACCAAGATGCAACACCCCGTTGTGCACAAACCAACCATGTACACTCTGTGAAGTCTATGGGCACTATACATTCAAATGTCCGTTCATGGGTCACGCGAAGTAGGCCATTCAAAACGAGGCCCAACAGGCTTCCAATGCTACAAACCAAGCACAACCCAACCCAGCACCTCAAGGACCTCCCCCCATGGTGCTTCAAAACCCACTGCCAGTCCAAGGATTGGTGGCAACTGCTCCCCCTCCCCAACCCAATCCCAATGCTCTGGGGGCACCTCCCACGGCCGAAACAGGTGTTCACCACCTGCTAGCCATGATGACTAAAGAGGTCAACTTGCAAACTTGATGGAATCGGTATGGTACCACCACCGAACTTGTTGACTCATACGTAGCATCCACATCTAAGACAGTCAACCTGCCTCTTCAGTTACCCCCATTCCCATGCCCCCCCATATGCAGAGTTTCCAATAATGCCACAGCTAGAGCTGCAGTCAGCTATAGCATTGTGGATGATTTGGCCCAAACACCAACCGCCATGTCCGCTCTTGAGGTACTTAAAACATGCCCAACACAGTGGAAAGCCTTACTAGCTGCTCTAGGGGCAGTAGACCCCTCCGAATCCAATTTAATCACATTTGACATAGAGAATGGAGAGCCGCGCATGCCCTCCACTATCGCTCTCCAAATCTCGGTGTCCATCCGAAACTTGGTTGTGCACCGATGCATAGTGGATGAGGGGGCATCCACGTGTGTCATGTATACCTTGGTTTGGCAGAAGCTTGGATCACCAATTCTGCAACCATCGTCCACGACTCTGCGGGCTTATGACGGACATCCCACTAAAGCCCAAGGGATACTCCCTCATGTCCCCATCATGTTAGCCAGGAAGACAGTCCTGATTGACATCGAAGTCATCAATGCTCAACTGGACTACAACCTCCTCCTCGAGAGGAGTTACATGTATTCCATGCGAGCAGTCGCATCAACTGTCTTTCGCCTCATGATGTTCCCCCACGAAGGGAATATTGTGACGGTTGACCAGCTCACTTACCATGATCTACAAGGGTTAACGACACCTGCCAACATTATCCCTACCATCACCACTATTGAGCCGCAAGTGGCGACCACACATGCTAACGTCATCCCTGCAATTGACACTATGGTTGAAAACACATCATCCTACCCACCGTTGAATGTGGGCCCTGGGTTGTTTACCGATCCCACCATGATGGCTCCTTTCTCGTTGGTGTCACCACCACCAACACAAAAGCAAACTGTGGACTTGTGCATGGTCTCGTCAAGCACCGCTGCACCCAAACAACAACCGCAGCTGTAGCCCCAACCATAACCACAACACCGTCTGCAGCCACAACACCAACAGTAGCCGCAACATCATCCGTAGCCACAACACTACGCGTAGTCACAACCACAATCTCACCCCCACATGCAACCAGCAGAGAGTTATCTGGGCTCATCTCCAGTTCATACAATTCCCTTCCTCTTTCCCCCACCTGGTGTCATGAGCAAGCCGGTCATGGCCACCTTAAGCCTACCCAACTTTACGTTGGGGATCTCGATGTGGTATCTTGATCCACTAGCTCAACCAGCAATGCCTCAGGTTGTTTTAACCCTGGTGCAACCTATCGAAATTGAGTCTCACCCTCTACCTGGTCCGCACAAGCCAACCATTGCACCTGTGCCTGCACCACCCCAACCCAAAAGGGCTAGGGGCAAGAATACCAAAGCCACCGCAGAACCACAACAAGTCCCACCTTGTGCCATCTGCGAACAATAGGGCCATCCAACTCAAAATTTCCCTAAAATTCCAGTGATCCGTGCTCATCTGGATGCCATGGATACGAACGAAAAAATCCCTGTGGTTGAACTCCCAACTATGCCAGTAGTCAGGAACAAGGCATTGAGGACAAACCATGCTTGTGCCCTTTGCGGCTTGTATGGACATTACTCCCACCATTGCCAAGACTTGCCCGAGTTTTGAATGGCTCTCACTAACCTTCGTTACCATTCCCTTGAGTTTGAGATCACCTTAATCGAAGAAGTTCACCCCCCACCGCCTTCTTCAGACACCATGTCCATTTACATGATGTGTAGTTCTACCGACCCGCTCATCTCCTCCTCCACCGATGGTCCATCAGACATGTCTCTTCGTTGCTTCAGCAATGATGAGGAGATACTTGAAGCTCTAATCACCTTGGAATACCCATGGGATGACATGCACCATTGCTCGTTCTTCCTCCTTGAAGAACTTGTGTTGCAGTCGGACCAATTTTTCGTGGAGAACAAAGATTTCATCCATGGGAAGGTTGACTGGTTGAAGAACCCAATCCCAGCACCTGATGCCTTTGAATAAGGGAACATGGTGAACATTTCACCAACCATTAAAATCAAAATCTCAACCAACTCTGAGATCGTTGAAGAAATCATGCTGGGGGCATCTTGCTCCTTGGAAGAGGTTGATGCCTACACAGCTCTCTTCCAAGAATTCCACGACATCTTTGCTTAGTCATACATTGAAATGCTCAGCTTAGATCCATCCATCGTGGAGCACCACATTGACACATGGTATGATGTGGCACCCGTACGCCAAAAGCAATGGCCCATCCATCCATCCAAAGTGGCTGCAGTGAAATACGAGATAGAGAAGCTGCGCACAGCCGGCTTCATTTATCCCATTGCATACACCACTTGGGTTTCTAATCGTGTTCCCTTGAACAAAAAATAGGGTATTATTCACGTTTGCATAGACTTCTGCTATCTCAATGGGGCATGTCCCAAAGACAACTTCCCCACACCTTTCATCGACCAGATCATCGATGCATGCGCCAGACATGAAGCCTTTTCCTTCATGGACGGTTTTTTCAGATACAACCAAATCCAAATCCAGAAAAAAGACCATTACAAAACAGCATTCACAACCCCATGGGGCACATTCGCCTACCGAGTCATGCCCTTTGGCCTGAAAAACGCTGGAGCCACCTTCCAGTGAGCCATGACATATTGTTTCCACGATTTATTTCACATCATCTTGGTCTACTTGGACGATCTCACCGCTTGATCACGGAAACAAGCACAACATATAGACGATTTATGGTAATTCTTTTTACGTTGCCGCAAGTACAACATCTACCTGAACCCCCTCAAGTGCATTTTTTTTGTCCCAGCAGGCCGTCTACTCGGGTTCATTGTCTCCCACAAAGGGATAACGGTAGATCCTCTTAAAGTTCAGGCCATCCTTGATCTTCCTTCCCCAAGAACCTAACATCAACTACAAAGCCTACAAGGCAAGGCCAACTTCCTTTACCGCTTTGTGCCATAGTATGCAACAAAAGCTTATGGATTCATCCACCTGCTCTGCACAAAAATCCCCTTTGTTTGGGATCAGCAAGCACAAGAATCGTTCGAGGTACTCAAACAAGCCCTAGTTTCTGCACCATTACTCTCACCACCATATTTCACTCAATACTTCATCCTTTATGTGTTGGCCTGAAAAAATGCCATTGCTGGAGTCCTAGTCCAAGAAGATGATGCTCGCCATGAGCACATGATTTACTACATCAGTCAAAAGCTAACAGGACCCCCATTACGATATTCACCCGAGGAGAAATTAGCCCTCGCTATCGTCTTCTCGGCTCAAAAATTGTGCCACTACATCATTGCCAACCATACTCGTGTGGTGGCTAATTCAAACCCAATGTGGTACCTCTTAAGCCCCCACCTTCTTCAAGGTTGAGCAGCCAAGTGGGTAGTCATCCTCCAAGAGTTCGACCTAGAGTTTGTGTCTCCAAAAAGCACAAAGGTACTTGCACTAGCCACACTCATGACCGATCTGCCCCCATTAACCGCATCATCACCCCCCAAGGATGATATCCCTGATGATTTCCTATTTGTCATATCTACATATGACCCATGGTATGGGGACATCCTTCTCTATTTACGAACGCAAAAGTTCCCAACACACTTCAACCATGAGGATAGGCGACGCATCTGACATCAAGCCATTCGCCACTTGCTGATTGGAGATGTTCTATATCGTTGAGGCATTGATACCATCCTATGTCATTGCCTCACTCGTGACAAGGCCGAAACCATCCCCAACGACAGTCATAGTGGAGCCTTTGGTGGCCACCTTTCAGGCCTGGCAACCGCTAAAAGATTCTACGCGCTGGCTATTTCTGGCCCTCCATCTTTGTTGATTACATAGAGGCAGTCAAACAATGCCGCAACTATCATCTTTTTGCCCCAAAGGAAAGAACCCCCCTCGCACCCTTGCACCCCGTAATGACAGTCGGGCCCTTCTACAAATGGGAAATCCACTTCATGACAATCAACCCCATTTCGGCTAATGGTCACAAATACATCATCGTGGCAGTCAATTACTTCACCAAGTGGGCCGAGGCCATGCCCACATTCGATTGCAAAGCATAAACTGTAGCGTGTTTCTTCTTCAACCATGTTATTACATGATTTGGTGTCCCTAAACAATTAGTCTCAGACCATGGGGCACACTTCCAAGACACTGTATGGGATGAATTATCAACTATGTTGAAATTTGAACACCAGTACTCATCCTCCCACTACCCTCAGGGCAATGGCCAAGTTGAAGCAGTCAACAAAATTATCAAAACAATGCTCCAACGGATGGTAGGAAATCACAAAACCAACTAGTATCACATGCTATTCTCTGCCCTATGGGCTTATTGCACATCCACAAAAACCACAACCGGTTTCACCCCTTTCCGCCTAGTACATGGCGTTGAATCAATGCTCCCTATAGAGTGCTAAATCCCATCTCTCCGCATCGTGGTGGAACTACTTCCTGATACTTCACCTTTAGAAGAATAGCTCCTCCAACTTGAGCAAACCATAGAAGACTGTCAAGCTGTCCTCCAAGCCATTGAAGCAGCGAAAAAATGATCAAAGATCCAATATGACTCCCATGTCCACCCCCGCACCTTCAGCAAAGGTGATATGGTTCTAGTATACAACCAACCCAACAATAAATTGGGCAAAGCCAAGTTCGAATAAATGTGGTATGGCCCATACTTCATCCACCGTTGCCTTAGAAAAGGGGCATACACCCTCATTGAATCTGATGGACAACTCTTGGAGAACCCCCGCAATGGGCTCTACCTCAAGAAATTTTACGCTTAACATCACCAATGAGTCACTTCATTTTCTTTTTTCTTGTTTTTCAACATTTTTTCAGCAAAAATCAAAGGCAGCACCATCAGCTACTAGTCAAAAGTCACCCAGAACTTGTTCAAGACACCTCTCACATCTTTGGGCTCAAATTTTTTATATCTCCTTGTGAGACCATCGTCTCATGTTTAATCAATCAATTTTGGGACCATTTCCCACAAGTCACCTCGATTTACGAGAAATGACGTGACGATGCAAGTGTCTACGGACCTGCACTTGTATCACACTTCCCGACCGCTACTCATGCGAGTGTTCGGGCCGCTGCCCGTTAAGGACTGTAATTTTAGCTTTTATTTTGCATTTTTAACACATAGTTGTCTTTTCCATTCACCGCACCTTACGCAGACCTCTGGACCACTGTCCACAAAACAATTTATTTTTCTTACATGTATTTGGCATATAAATGCCTCCAGACTTGTACTTACATTGCATGTAGTCAAGTCCATCCACCGCAACACACACACACGCTCTCTTGAGCTCTGTTCGAGAGCCACTTCGGTTTGCGTGCCTCTGCTGCATTGACTTGCGAGCCATGATCTATCTTGTGCATGTATTGGTATGTTTGAGAGCTTTCTGCTTCGTCCATACTGTGTGGATGACCTGTGGACGTTTGTCCATCGTCCCGACATGGGACACTGCATGTGCCACCATCAGTTGACCACATTAGAGTTTCTTTTAAGCTCTTTTCTGAATCCTTAAAACAATGAAAAGATCGTCGAGAATAGCTGCTTCCTTTCCCTCTCACTAAAGTATAGGAAATGGCGTCTACATTGTCTCGTTTATCTCCTTTTGCGGACCATGTAGACCATTTCATGAAAAGGACCTCCTTGGCACACTCAAGCCAAGATCTTTCCCCTTTGCATACTTTTATGCTTTCTCGGGCAGAGGGGCCGTACTTTACAAAAAAGCTCACACCGGTTATCGTTAAGCTCTTTTCCAGTCGTCTCAACAAGAAAATATTACCGAGCAAACTTGGTTTCATTCATGCTCGTAAAAGTATTTGAATGACCATCCGGCCAGTATAGGTTTAACCTTTTCCGGCCTGATTGGACTACCAAAGGTAAAGAAGTCTCTCATCCTCTCCAGGATGGGCCATCTCTCCTATGTATACTTTTATCCTTTTTTGGCCACAGGAGACTACCAATGAAAAAGATCCCCCACTGGAGTCTTCTTCGTGCTTTCAGACTCTCTAAAATTGAAAGCACCATCGAGCATTTACCTTCTCGGGCTCACCAAAAATCCATGAGATCGTACCACAACGGTGTCCCTAGACACCACCCCACAGAAAATTTTTTGGTAGCATCCCCACATTGGGTTGCCTTTGTTCAGAGTACTCTACAATGTGTCTTCCTTGGATCCCATCAGTATCAAAAGTGTCCACCTCCTCCAAGTATTTTGCATCTGCAGTGACATTCCCGGTATTACAGCTATGATCCCATTCCCTTGAGTCAGTTTCATTTGCTGCCTGGTCTGGGCTGCTGTCATACTCTGAACAAAGGAATTTTGAGTCTCCCACTCCCCCTTGCCCCTATTCAATTTTTTCCCTTCCCTCCCCTTCCTCCCCCAATTCAGTGAGTCAGTCCGCAGATTGCTTCACACCTTTCTGTTTTCTCCCTCGCGCTCCTGGTCAAGGAAACATCATTGCCTTGGCTAGGGGCAGGTCTCCCTCTGTTGATGCCAACACACATATTCCAGAGGATAGACCCAGAGGTCCCTGTACCTTGGTTTCATTAACATCATTGATGAGTTCCTTGAACCACTTGAGAGGAGTCCTTAGTGCCTCTCGGGATGGTTGTTTCTCACATGCTCGACGCCAACTACATCATTGCACCATTGAGATTCGTACAGGGTTAGGTCCAAGCAATGCTTGGTTGAAGACCATGGATGTCACCTCACTCTAGCATTGATGAGTCTACTTGAGGGACCTAAACAGGTTATGTCCCTTGTGATTTTTGGGCTGCGTTGGAGAGAGTGATTTGAAGCCCCAACAGTGCTTTGATATACCTTTATGATTGATGCAGCATTCTTGTACCACAAAGACTCTGACTCTCAATCAGCGAGTCCACACAGCTATGAACTAGATCCAGCAAACCATCAGTCATGAAGATATAGAATTCCATGAGAATGCCATGGGTCCAATGTACCAGATCAGTATTTTATTCAGCCTCACATGGAGGCAACCATTATTGTAACATCAATTGTATATGATTGACTCTTGTATTTTAGAGCATAGATCAAATTATTCTTTTGACATTGTCATGAGCATGGGGATGCCCGCCTCGTCCATATACATGTCACACATTTATTGTATCTCACCCATTGATGGGAACCAAATTAATACAAAAACCAAAAGCCACCATGCCCCAGCCCTGGAAGCACCACCTCTACACAGAAAATCCTATGATGTCTATCGGCCATACGTTGAGCTCCTGCTCTCACACATCAGGGGGCAATCTCTTAACCCAAAAATCCCCCACATAGCTCTCTATTGCCTGCACCACCTAAGGACACCATCTCAAAACCCCCATATCACTCCATCAGACCTTCCATTAGACCCCCACACCTCCAAAAGAGCCCAAGGATGAAGAAAAGGGATAAAAACCCCAAAAAAGAGCCCAAAATAGCCCCCTAGGAGGTAAAGCCCTCAAAAAGGGGCTAAAACCCTAAACGGGACTAAAGTTAGGGCAAAAGGGGCTAAAGGCCCAAAAAATGGGCTAAGTCCCTGGCCAAGGGCTTAAAACCCTAAAACCCCTTGGAAAATCTATAAAAGGAGGGTGGGGGTCACTCTCAAAACACTTCTCCAATTGCCTATTGTTATGTTGCCCGTGGATGCTTTGAGACCTTTGCCTCTCAAACCACCCACATTCCCTCTCCTTCATTTCCATTCCCCTTGAGCCATTGCTCCCAAACCAAGAGAGGTGATCCCATGAGCTAGGGCATGGTGGCGCATTCCCACCAGAGAAGGTATATTTGTGATTTTATGTTTATTTCCTTGCTTCTTAATATGCTTTGCTTTCTAACCCTTATCTCCATTTGCAGGTTTTGTTATTAACATTGTTTTGAAGGTTTTCCATTGTAGCTTAGGTTTATTTGCAGGTTTTAAGGAGGCGAAACCCTAACCCATTTTCTGTAGAGGGGTTCACCAGTGCTTCATCTCCTTATTTCTATTCTGTTCTCAGGTTACAGTCTACCTTAGCTTCAGTTTTCTATTCTTAGTTCTTAGATTAGTTTACTATTCTACTTCTGTTATTTTCATTTCATTTTTCTGCATTCACCATTAGCAGGAACCTACCCTTGTTCCCTATAGGCATAAGGGAGCCATTCTTGCCCCTGTAGCAGGGATAAATCCTTGCTACACTGCCCACCTTACTAGTAGATCACATATGCTATATGCTTTGCAGTGCATGGAGCCCACTGTCTTCAACTGGTGTGTCTGAAGAGTCAATTGAACAAGTGCAAAAGAGGAACACTGAAGCAATTTGGCTATAGTGCAGTGATAGTGTCCTTCATCTTACAGCGGGTACCTCACCTGATACCACAAGTGACCATTACCAGACTTGATCCTGAGGATGCTTGCACGGGTTACAGCCATGCCTCGCCTTGGAGGTGGAGGGCTCAAAGTTAGCTATGGGTCAGGCTTCTTTTGTTGGTTAAGAAACCAATTACTTATGGTGGAGGTTTATTCCTATGAGGGGGCAGACTTCCGTCATGACCTGGAGTTGGTTCTACCTGATGGAGAAGTATGGGATGACCGAGGTAAGAAAAAGACATTGTGTTTTAATTTTTTTCTTTATTTCATTTTTTTATTTTGTAGTACTGAGATAAAAATGTTTTCATGCAGACATTGGATATGTCCGTCCAACTGGGATGTCGCCTATTGCTAGGCAAGAAAGTACCATGGATATGATGGTATACCGCTCTGAAGCTAAGGAAGAGCTCAGAGATCTCGAGGAGAATCTACAGCACTTGACTGTGGGTATCCCTGACATGACCATGTTGACAGGCGTATTTGACTAAGCCCGCAACGGGGGAAAACAACCCAGACCGAGATCCTTAGGACAGGATCCAAGCTATTTGGAATGGTTGTTCCCAACAGGTTTAAAGGCTCTGTTAGCCTGGAAATTTAAAATTCTAAAGGTTAAAATTAATGCTACTGATTGTTATTTGGTCCTACACTTATGATTACTAAGGTTAATTCATGTTATATATTACAGGATGACAAACTGTTATAATTATCCTACTGAAAGCAGTTAATTATAAACACAAGAATAGAAAGATAAAAATTAACAGAGTTAATACCCTACAGAGATGTATAATATACACAGTGTACAATAATTACAACAGAAATAATCTGAATATTGGTAATTCCTATAAAAGGATCTGATTCAAATAGATTTTTCGAATAATATAATCAATAAAAAATTAAACGCATATTGTCCTAATCTACACTCTATCCTGATTAGGAGCAATGGAAAATTTAACCTGTAATCGATTTATGCTGATAAGGACATTGCATGCAAACATTTGATAATATTTAAAGAAATTTAAATATTAACAAAACCATACAGAAATCGTTACATATTATATAACAACGATATCAATCATTAATTACATAACATGACATATCAACAAGATCGGAAACAGTAACAGTCGATACTTGTAAATAATATTTGCACAATTCTTCAAAGAAATTATCACAAACATTTATAATATAGAAAAACGAGTGACAAAACTGGAAGATATTATAAATCATATGTAAAGTGTAAAAACTGTATATATGTATTAAACATCACCAGTCCAAATGCTGTAGCTACTGACAGTTAACTATCTCAAGTCACAGATAGATCGAGCAGCGGTCTTGTCCTCCCTTTCCCAAACTATCGACCCCCCATACTCTTCCCAAGGAATCTATTAAATAGTCCTTGCCTGGGAGATGAGTCACTAACTGTTCCTAATAGAAATAGAACAGTTTACATAAATCAAGGAACTAAGATTTTTTTAAGAGAAAATATCTCTCTAAAAATAACAAGTCTAAGTTTTGATTTGAAAAATTCAATCACAATCTGTTCATCGAGTGTTTCTTCATCCAACAAGTTACAGCTGTCTCCAACATTCCAGCCACTAGTAATCTCCATGTTAACCATCTCAATGTTTCTCAAATGGCCCATCATGCTTCTCAAACCATTCACAATCCTTCGAATAACACATCGTTGCGTACCAGTTAGAAAGAAAACGCAGACCAGACTTTCATGGAATGTGCTCCATAGTTGATTCGTCAAGCAAGATCGCATCAGGATCATCAGGTAAGCTGTGTGTTTCCAAAGCTAAATCCTTCGTATGTTTCTATTATCATAAGAATTGTTTATCAAATTCATATAAAATAATCATCTGTGTTTCAAAACACTTCATCGAATCAATGTTCCAGATTTCAAAGTAGATAGAATAATGATTGAAAAATCATTCAGATAAAACATCATTGATTCTATAAATTTCCAATGATCAAATAATAGTTTCAGATGATCTGGTAAGCAATCAATAACTGGTTAATAACATGAAATCATATTAAAATCAAATTGTGACTTTTACAAATGTAAATCTCAGCATATGTCTATTCAATTTCAAATGAGACTTGTCACAGCATTATATCACAGACTAATCCTTCATCAACAAGAAACATAAAAGAACTATCTCAAATTATTCAATCAAACAGAACTTATTAGAATCATGATAGCCGGTATAACCGTTTTCAGAACAAGTAATTCCATTCTTTTTCAATGTATATTTCCAGATGTAAAGACAGGAACATAATTTCATTCTTTTCAGACTTCATACATACCACTCATCGAATCCTATAAGAACTGAGTAAAGCCCTAGGTTATTTTCCAAATGTGTACATCTTCAACAGATGAAGAATATATGCCAAAATTTGAACCATTCAAAAGAAACGTTCACCAAGTATTATCATCTGAACCAAAAACCCCAAAGCTTCAAACAATTTACCAGAGGCTAGTATGCATCTTTAAAAATGATTTTAATCCAAAAATGGAGTCAATCTGAAATCGAATAAAACCCTAATCAATCGTGGTTCAAAAACCAATTTCTGGAAACATGCATATATCAGACTTTTTGTTTCAACTCTGTTTAAATAGAACGGCCCTAATAGTAACGCCAAATGATGAGTATGCAGGACACAGGAGGCCAAGGTGAAAACCAAATTTTTTTTTTTAAACTTCCGAAATTGGGAAAATTGTCAATAAGTGACATTCAGTTTTGAAAACCGTAACCAATTCGAAAGATAAAAACCCAAAATCTTTGAGACAGAATATATGCAACAAAAAATCATGAACAAAGACATTCAAGGACTTTTTTTTCATTTTAGAGAACGATTTGCAAATTGAATTTCAGAAACAAATGACTTGAGAATTTGCTGATACGATTTTGCAGGATGGAGCTGGTGAGCAACTTTCCAGAAATTTAAATTTGGATTCTCCTAACTTGCTCTCAACGTTCTCAAAAAAATCCCAGGCCATAGAGATAATAATCCTCTTAAGAAGATGATTCCGGAAAATGTCACGCAGAGTAGTGCTTGAAACAAAATGAGAACAGAGGCTTAATTTTGCGAATCAGGCCGAAAGCATACCCAGTTAAAGATTATGAGAACCAGAATTAATTCTCAAACCTTAACCAAATGATGAAAAACTCTTGCAGTACAGAGTTAACATCAAAATTGTACAAGCATGAAGGAAAATCAAGACTCTCATCAACGTGATTACACAAAACTTCTCAAGACAAGTCTACTGGACTCGACCAGGAACAGGCAATATCACACACATTTCCAAGATGGTCAAAACTCGTCGAAGGTAGAATTACCAGAATCCAACAAGCATGCTCAGTATTGTGATTGCATAAATTTCATAGTAAAACAGATAGACCTTTACCTCCGACTTGTGAGCAGAGACCAGGAAGACCTTACGACCATTCAGCAATTCGAAAAGACAAAGCGTAAACCCTTGCCTATACCCTGTGCATCAAATTCCTTTAAACCAAATTTACTGAACTCGACTGAGCACATGTAATATCACTTAGCATTTCAGAAATGGATTAAAACTATGCATGATAGCCATGATAATGAAACAGAACCACAACCTTAACCCTGTTCAAACGCATAAGCTGGGAAAAACAGCGCTCTCCATGTCCTCTCAATGTGATAATGGAAAAAATATGTTTCCAAACCCTATCATGAACCAAACCTCATGAGGGAATGGGAGTTCATTACTCTATGGAAGACTCATCATATCACTCAATACTTGCAGGTACAGTAAGTGTAAGAGTCTCATTTAAGTAGAGTGAGGTAACAATCTCGGTGGCAAGTGATATGACTGAAAAGAGGACAGGCCATAAAATAGAATCATCATGTAAATCCAAAACGTGTACACTTACTCATCAACTGAAATCTTAGCGATGAAAAAAATAGCCTCGATTTTAGCAAGACGAATATTTAAAGAGTGAACTACGATTCTCCATCAAGATGTGGTGAAGGAACCATTATGTACTTTTCCCATGCATTTCAAAGTAGTGGTTTGCTCCTTTCAATTTCCAATGAGTTTAAGAAGAGACCACATGAACACTAAAAAAAAAAATCGAAAAGACCCCCTTTAACTATTGTTTACTTGATCATTTTTTTTTAGAAGGAAAACAAGAGGGTCCCGACGAGGCTTGATAAAGTGATGTTATCAATGAAATGATTCTTCAACGTTGAGTATGATGGAAGAATTCATGTGTAATTGTTTGGAGGAGTCATGATTTTTTTATCATATTTTAGCAAGACGAATATCTCTATTTCGAAAAGCCATGTAATAATAAAACATTATGAACCCGAGCTTAGGCAGATGTTTGATCATACCATAAATGTGAAATTGCTAAGTTTTGCACTAAATGGAATAACCAATAATACAAGATTCATAAGTCAAATAATCAAAGAAACAATTTCATAAAATGAGGGTCTTCATGGTGTAAAAGAGACATAAGATAAACACCAATTGGAAACACCAAAACAACAGGATAAGAATCAAATGTGAAAGTCTGGATAATGTTATATTCAGCTTTTAGTTTTCAATAGAAATCTGATGATAACATAATACAATACTTAAACACTATTAATGAATGTACATCAATGTTTTGATTTCCCTTTCACTGTCAGATTTTATTTCTTGAATCTCTAATCACACTTGTGACTTCCTGTGCAGGTTTCAAGTAATCTCAGTTATCTCTTGGTGGGAGCACGATTTACGGGAACTCTTTTTTGAAATTTTATTCTCAAGTGATCAAAATTTATTAACAAAGATCAAACAAAGATAAAATGCAAAATCAAAAACTAGAAGAACAGTAAAATTCTCCAAGGAAAAGTCTGATTATGATTATTTCTGTAGCTAACAGCTACAGAAATCCAAATTTTTTCATAAACTTGACTCTGGGGGTTCCCTTTCCGTTGCAGCTGGAAATGGATCTTGTTGGGAGGCCAACAGACCACTGACGAGATACCTAGGTGTTATCAGCGCCATACTACAGGTGTTTCTAGACAGTTATCTAGGCTACTCCGCAGAGTTTCCCAAGCCATTGCATGCAACCATGAGCATCATGAGGATTAGTCTTCCTTGATTTGCACTTTTTGTATATGTATTACTGAAAGCTTCGAAGCTTCAGATTTTGCCCTATGTATATGTATTCTGAACTTTTTATGGTCTGGATGAGCAATGGAAGCTAGAGATGCTTCAACCCAAATTTTGTACCTCGGTGCTACAACTTTATATATATATATGACAAACTTTTATATTTACAGTTGTGTGTGCGGCAAATGTGATGTGTGAAATGATCATCTACTTATGAATTTACATGTGTTGTTTATGTTTCAAATGGACTTTTAAAAATGAGCAATATGCTAATCTAAGACATAGTTAGCTAGGGAATCTGCCACAACATTTAAATGTCTTGGAATGTGTTGATATGTAACTTTCTCAAAATACCTCTCTAACAACCTAACTCTTCAGAAGGTACTAATAAGCATGGGATTTCGGATGGTGTAGACTCGATTAAGTTGTTGGACAACTAGTTTAGAGTCTAGGTAAATCCTAATTTCCATTACATCATTAGCTAGGAATTTCGTCAACAATCTGATCACTGCTTGATATTCTGCCAGATTATTGGTGGAGGGACCTAAAAGAATATCCCCTGAACTCACCAGCTCACTTGTAGGAGAGTACAATACCCAAGCTATTGATGCAAGGTTAAGTGTATATCGATGAGCACCATCAGCAAAACCAATGAAGGAAGTCATCTGTCCATCAGACAGAAGACATGCAGAAGTAGGGTTTTATGAAAAAACACATTTTGAATCACCCAAAAGACACACTTCTCAAAGCTAAGACACATAACAAACTATAAACAATTTGTACAAAAGACCTAATGATAGATGACCTAGGCATAGTATCTTTTGAGGTAGATCCCATTTCGAGGCTCTCCCAAAGGTATCTCGTCATAATCAACCAATTCATATGCCCCTTTCTCTAAAATGCGACTGACAATATAGGGCCCATGCCACATGGACTCAAATTTTCCTACCCCCGACTTGTCATGCTTCTGGTCATAGGTCAAGACTAGATCTCCTTCATTGAAGGAATGGGGTTGGACGTTCTTGTCATATTGAACTTTCATTCTTCGTTTATGTGCCTCATTAGCTAAGGCAACATCATGTTGAGTTTCATCAAGTTTATTTAGATACAGGAGTCTCTCTTTGTCTATGGTAGTGTTGGGTAATAGTTCCACAACAAGTTTTAAAGAAGGGATCTCACACTCTATCGGGAGAGTAGCTTCCAGCCTGTATACTAATTGGAAAGGTGTAAAACCAGTGGAAGTTTTGACAATAGTCCTATAGGCCCAGAGCCCAGAGAAAAGATGTAAATGCCAGTTTGACCTGGCTTGCCCTACCATCCATTGAAGCATTGTTTTTAATACTTTTCTTATAGCCTCAACCTGGTCATTGGCCTGAGGATAGTATGGTGTAGAGTTATCGTGATGAAACCCTAATTTTACACTAAGCTCTGTCATCATTTTGTTTTGAAAATGTGATCCATGATCGGTCTTGATGGTCCTAGGAATCTCAAATCTCTCAATGATATGGTTACATAATAATATTGCAGCAGTCTTACTGTCTTTGGCATATGTAGGAATCGCCTCAGCCCATTTTTTAAAATAGTCCACAGCCATAATAATGTAGCCATGCCCCCCAACTGAGGTAGGTATACAGTGCATGAAGTCTATGCCCCATTTCACAAAGGGGCCAACTCCTACAACGGGATGGAGTGGAGCTGGATGTGTGCGTTTCTGGGAATTAAACATTTGACAGGGTGGGCATTGCTTGACTATTTCAATGCAATTTTTGAAAATAGAGGGCCAGAAATACCCTGCACGCAAGATTTTCTAGGAAGTAGCCAATCCAGAGAGATGAATGCCACAAGCTCCATCATGGAAATCATTTAAAATGATCTCAGCATCTTCATGTGTAAGGAAACATCATAAGATGGAATCAACACCATGGTGGTATAGGGTATCATTCAAGATAAGATAAATTTTGTCATAGTGGCGAACATGACGACGTTCATCTTGAGAAGCAGTGGGCTGGTATCGCAAGGTCTGGAGATACAAAGTGATATCTCCATACCATGGGTCAGTCGTATTAATGAGAAACAAGGATTCATTGGGAAATGAATCAAAGGGCTCTGTAATCTCAGTAGTATGGGGAAGGTCACATATAAGCTCTGCAAAGACGTGAGACTACTTAGAAGTTCTTTTAGCAAATTATAACTCAAATTCCCATAGAATCACAATCCAACGTGAGTATTTTACCCCGAGCACTTGCCGCCTGAGAACATAGTACATGGGGTTAGAATTCACGTAAATAGTGGTGGTGTAGAGCAAGATATAATGATGAAACTTCTGGACTGCGATGACCGTGGCCAGAGCGAGTTTCTCCACATGTGAGTATCGAGTTTCATAGTCCAAAAGACTCTTACTTGTTTAATAAATCACATGTTTTTGGTCGTGTTCATCTGCTTGAACAAGGACCATGCCTATGGTAGACAAGGATGAAACCACATACAAGGAATAATCCTTAGCATAATTAGGTGGTTGCAACACTGGTGCATGGGTAAGTGCATGTTTTAGATTATCAAATGGGCGTTGCATGAAATCATCCTAGACGAAAGGGGTATCTTTCTTGAGCAACCTCATGAAACCATGTGTCCTTTCTGCATAATTGCAGATGAAACGATGTAGGAATTTTTCCTTCCCTTGCAAACTTTGGATTTTAGTTACATTCGTGGGAGCAGGTAGGGCTAAGATAGCTTCAATTTTCAAGGGATCTATACAGATGCCATATTTGGAAACAATAAAGCCAACAAGTCGGCCAGCTTCTACACAAAAAACACATTTATGGGGATTTAGATGAATATTAAAATGATGACATCGAAGAAACACGACTCTCATATGGTCGACATGAATATCCCGTTGTTTGGAATGAGCAGGCAGGTTGTCAAGATAGGGTTCCACAACATGTTTAATGTCATGAAAAGCATAGGACATGGCACGTTGGAATGTTCCACCAGCGTTCTTTAAACTGAAAGGCAGTTTATGATAAGCAAAAGTCCCCCAAGCAAAAATAAATGCTATCTTGTGTTGGTATGATGAGAGAATATCAATCTGATTATAGCCAGAGAAGCCATCCATAAAGGAAAAAATAATGCTTCCGACGCAGTTGTCAATTATCTAATCGATATAGGGGGTGGGAAAGTTGTCTTTTGGACAAGCTCGATTCAAATCCTTAAAATCGATGCAAACCCTAATAGTACCCTGTTTTTTTTTCATAGGGACTATGTTGGATAGCCATTTAGTTAATGGTACGGGGTAAATGAAACCAGCCCTAGGAAGTTTCTCAACTTCTTCTTTAATAGCGGCTCCTTTTCTTGGATGGACCTGTCGTAGTTTCTGACGGATGGGCTTGGCATCGGGGTAAGTATTTATCTCATGAACAACGATAGAGGGATCAATCCCTGGCATTTCTTCATATGTCCATGTGAAGACATCTCTAAACTCCTTCAAAAGGGCCATGTATGTTTGAACCTCTTCAGGTGAAGATTTCTATCCTATGAAAATGTTCTCGGAAACACCTGGTTTCACTGATATGTCTTCAGGCATAGTTTTTGTAATGTTGCACAAATTTCCTTCAGAATCGACACTACGAGTGAGGATCAGAGACTGAGGGTTGGGGACTATATCAGATGAAACTAAAGAGGTGAATTCGTCTTCTACCATATGGCAAGGGAGAAGGAAAGAAGATTGATGATGATAATCTTCCCAAGGCATCTCCTCTAACGACATAACTTCCATGATAGATTCATCCGTAGGAAGTGTGTGTGAAAGATAATCTAGAGATGGGGGGGGGGGGGGGGGTTTCAAGCCAATATGACAAGTGATAACGGTCTGAGGCCACCAAAAAATGGTCATTGATGGTGGGATCACTGGTAGCTTGGATTGCATTGTAAATTTCTTCGAAAGGGGAAAAGGATGTTGATTCATCAGCAATTGTTTTCCCTTTGTTTGCACGAGAGGTAGAAATCATGTTAATAGATACAGTTTGCGAAGCAGGAGGAGGATCAGATGAGGGAAAGACTCCCATTACTAAATAGTCTTTGATAAGGACTACTCCAATGTCCTTATACTGTGGGGTATTTATTAGTGAAAAGATGTTCGCATAATTTGTAATGGCACTAGGCGTGATGAAATCTAACTGATCAATAGTAACAATGTTTCCTTGGAATGGGATCTGGACTATCTGAAAAACAATCGATGCTAAAGCTTGCATAGCGTAAAACCAGTTATGAATTAGGAGTAAGTTATAATCCAAAGGAGCATCGACAACCGCAATGTGAATGGAGACAGACTTGCCCCCCCAGTTCAACATGGATGGTAGGTAGTAATCCATAGGGTTGAAAACTGTGACCATCAAAAGACTTAAGAGTGGTAGGTGAAGGGTTGATTTCCAGAGAACCAATGGCTCTCTGGCAAGATAAAGACATAACTGATGTAGAGCCACCCTCGTCCAAAATGGTATGCCGAACAGTCTTTCCAGCAATCTTGGTAGCGATCTGGAAAGCTAACTGATGTGAGAGTCTCGTCTTGAAATCATCCAGTTTGAAAGTGATGATGTTACTATTCTCAGGATCCATAGCTCCAAGGGTAGTAAGCAAGTTTTTCCGTTGATTTGGGCAGGTTTGAAGTACCTCTAAAGACGACATAGCGCAGGGCGCTTGAGCCAAATATTCGACAATATTATAATATTGGACGACACGAGCGTTAGGATTGATTATGGACTTACGTAGAGTACCCTTGGGTGGATGGAAAATTTCTTATGGAATAGGTTTTTCAATGTGAAGACCATTATTAGGAGGAGGTGTGGAAGTTGAGGGTTTTTCAGATGGAACATCATCAGGTTTCTTTTCTGGAGGAGGGTCATAACTATGTGATCTTTTGTTTAAATTAACCGTTTCACTAGACATCATTCGAACTTCATCAGTAGATGAAGAAGTTTCATTTAAGGACTTATGATCAATTAACTACTATTGGGAAGGGAAAGGATCTTTCAATACTGCTAGGGTGGGTGAAGTTTTCAAAAACTTACCAACTTCCTCATGATGAGGACGTTCTTTTGTAAAATGGTCACCTCCGCAGATTAAACAAGGGTACTTTACCTTTCTCTTACCTTTTGAATCAACATCCGAGTTCTATGTTTTGTTTCCTTCCTATTGATTATTAGGTTTTTTAGATTTATTTTTTCCTTTCTTCTTTCCGCTGGAAGATTCATTTGATTGGATCACGTTTACTTCAGTGGAAGCAACAGGAGAGGGTGTGGTTTTGGTAGATGGCGCTAGTTGATTTAACGGAGTGGCACTTTGATTTTGTTTTTTAGAATATTTACCCTTCGTTTGCGTTTGAACCAAACCAAGTATGCCATTAGTAGGTGGTTTAGTTGCAGGTCTAGATGGATCTGTTGTAAGTCGAGGAGCATGGGGAATTAGATCATACATAGTACCTGACTGGGAATAAACCAAATATAGGTATTGAGCACGGCTAATATCTTGCTCCTTAGTAACAACACCTCCCATGGAAACATCTCTAGCAATAGGAAGAAGCAAAGACTTTATAAACCAATCAGCAAGCAACTGATTAGGAATAGGGGCCTTAATTAACCTTCGTCTTTGTCTCCACTCATGGATATGATTGGAGATGTGAGTTGATGTGGTTTGTCGAAGCGAGGTTAGAAGGTCTGTACCTATTTCATATCGGATTGGAAATTGAAAGTGTGTCAAAAAGCCATTGCTAAGGCATTAAAATCCAAAAAAGAGTGCTGTGGTAACTTGATGTACCACTTTGTGGCAATACCAGTGAGGGTTCTTTGAAAAAGCCTTAGACGGATTGAGCCGTCCATCAAAGAATTGGATGAACACCATAAGTGAAATGTCATCACATGGTTTTTTGGATCTTCACTGGGTTTACCATCAAACTTGGGTATATCGGAAGGAATCTTTACAGGAATGGTAGGCCAGGAGGGGTCATGATGGATTGGGTCATTTATCAATATTGACAAGTCTGGCAGATCTAAAGTAGCTAGAAATGGCAGTTGTTGATTTGGTTACGGATACTGGTAGTACTGGTATGGAATTTTCTGGTTAGTAGGATCGTATGTTGATTGATATATGGGTATGGATGATGCCCTCAAAGCTTGTTGAAAAGGTTGTTGATTTCCAAAATTTCCATGGGGAGGTGGGCCACCTAAGGGAGGGGGTCCTCAAGAAGGTGGTGGTGGTGGTGGTGGTGGTCCTCTAGGCGGTGGTGGTGGGCCTCTGGGTGGTGGTCCTCCAAATGGTCCACCAGGTCCTCCAGGACCCCCAGGAACTCTAGGTCCTCCTTGTCCTCCAGGGGGTGGTCCACCATATCCTCCAGCAGTATTAACAAAAGTTCCTCCATATGAAGAAACATTGGACCAATTGGGTTGTCCCAAGGTACAAAAGAATTCCCAGGGTAAGGCATTCCAGGATAAATAGCCACTGGCAGTGGTTGATGATACACTTGATTAACCGTAGGTGGCTGATTTACTGAATAAGTATATCCACAAGAAGCTGGATTATTGACAGGTTGCATCCCTAAGGGTTGGCCTGAACTAGATTGGGGGGGGAAACGACATTGGTATTAGGAGGGATGACTACTACAGGTTGTGCTACAGCTGCAACTTGTCCTAAACTAGTAATAATTCCACTAATAGATGACGTAACTCGCACCGGGGGTTTCCCCCCAGCGTTAGAGTGTGCTGGCCTAAATTGATTTGTGGATTCCCCCCCAACCATGACTGGTATGGAAGGTCTAGTGATGGGGCCAGGATGTGAGACTGTAGGATTGTCATTTGGACTTGGATTACCTTGAAATGGAATTTCTTCCACAGGACCTAACACTTGAGCTAGTGAATGATATCCTTTAGGCCATGGGTTGCGAGAGGTCTCGCCATAGGTTTCCCGACCTTCAGAAGAAAGTTTAATTTCAGATCAAGTCCAAGGGTCTGTGTTACGGGGTAAACGAGCTGGCAATGTTTCATAACGAGATGCAGGTGGAGGAATAATTCTTTCTACTCTCTCTAAAAAGTTATGAGCTCGATTGAGAGATGCATTAATTTTTCTCTGTTCCTCCTCTCCCAAAGGAGGGTTCCTTGGTGAAGGTCTAATAACCCCAAATTCAGAAATAGCTTGGCCCATAGAGGTTCTCCAAAAAGGAGCATCCAGACCATAATCTGGTGGAGTAGGACTATCGACATGGCCTTCCAATGACGAATGCACAGAAGAATCAGCTGCAGGAGGGATTTGAACCAAAGGACTTGTAAAAATAGTAAAATATTCTCTTGTTTCACTATCTAAGGCAATTTCTATGGGAACATTAGTAGAAGTTGGTTGTTCCATGGTTACCCCTTCTTGTTCTTCCACGGTAGGAGGAGGGTTAGGAGGTAAACCCTGCAATCTACGAGATTGACGTCTCGCAAGTTGGTCATCCATGGTGGTGGCTAAAGTTACTTAATCTAGGTCAAAAAAGGAGAAAATCACACAAGCAAAACCTATGTAGAGCTAAAGGTCACAAGTAGAAGTAAGTGATAGGATGGGTTCAGAATATCCGGTCTCTCACTAGGATTGTCAAGTAGGAGCAACTCACGATATACCTTAGGGGTACATGCGTAGTAATCCCCCCGAATTCTATTTTTTGTGTATTGATCCACATAAGATGGCCAAAGGGTTTTTCTCATATGGTCAGGGTATCCTAGTGGGTTCTCCCAATATACGCAAGGTACATCTGAGATCAAATCGGTAGTAGTGCTGTCTAATGCACAACCGTTCACAAGGGGCCTTCTGATATACAACCAAGTACATGAAGTACCTTTCTATATACCTCAAGGGTATGTGAAAATTCGTTCAATATACCGATGGTACGTGGAAGAACCGCGCGAGTCCTGGGTTGTAGTGTGGAAAAATAACGACAACTCCTACGCTTAACGACGCCCGAACACGTCACTAAACTATCACTCAAATTTCTATACAATTTTTAGACCTAAAGCTACCGTTAATTTTATCTGGACAATTAGGTGAATGTTTGTGAAATGTTATCTCCAATGATGCAAATTAATCTAAATGTAAATGCACTTTTTGACTTCGATGAAAACTAACTAGGGTAAGGAAGAAACCTTTTCCTTTTCTTTTCAACAATATACCAAAAGAAAGCTGTTTTCAACAACAAAACAAGATCCAATAAAGACATGCAAAGGAAGTCCTTTCGAAAACAAAAACTCTTTCAAACAAGCACTCTAAAGTTTCTGAAAATGTAAGAAAGAAGCCTCTGACGTGCATGCAAAACTAACTTCTTCTCTAATGTAAAAATACCTATTTTTCTAAATCACACATGCAAAATGGAAATGAAAATTTTCGCAAGCATAAACAAGAGAAAAAGAAAATGATTCTTTTTGTATTTTTCTAGAAAATATGAGGCACACAAAGTAGTCTTTTCTAAAAAGAAATTAATATTCTAGGAAGAGGCTATAGGCTTTCTTTTCAAAAGAAAATTTTCAGACACTTCATTAAAAAACCAAAACTGAACTATGTTTTCACTTTCGTTTATGAGAATGCAAAAGATAAAATTTTTGGACCTAAGTTACAACAGAGAATCAGAGTCACAAAAACCAGTAAATCAGACAGCAGGTAAGCAAGCAAACCACCAAAACTTTTAGAGAAAAGGATAGTTTATAAAATTTGAACAAAAAATTTCTAGAGAGGCAGTTTTTGAAGACCTACCTCAGTGCTCTGAAGGGAACTGCACCAGGGTGTACTAGGTTGTTATGGTGCTCCTAGCCTTCTGCACATAGGCATCGTCGATGCTTTGTTAGTCAAAGGAGAAGGCGGTGTCGACGCTTCGGTCAAAAGGAGAAAACACACCCTGGGATGAACCGATGCTCTTTCAGCCAAAGGAAACAACGCCGCTGAACAGTGAACTGAAAGGATGAAAGCCTGTAGGAGAAACCAGAAACACTGAGTTGGTTTGAAAACAAGGTAAACAAAAAACTACTCAGAACAGATTCAAAGAACCATAAACATAAGATAGACAACTTACCTTGTTAACTGAAACAACTAAAAGGGAGAGAGAATGACCTTCATAGATGGAATGGTTACCAAAGTTTGTAGATCTGACTGGATTATACTATCCCCAGTATGGTCGCCAATTTTGTTATCAGGAATTATCAATCAGTGCGGACACTGCTTGTTCCTCTGTAATGTAAGTCACAACTACATAAAAAAAGACATGGCAACATATCCTTTCCTTGAATAATCAAATCATATAACATGAAAGACAGTAGACCTCAACCTTAGACCTGTTTGTATTCTTTCCACAAACTCCTTGTAGTAGTTCAATACCTATAAAATAGATCACAAGACAAACCAAAGGGATGAGAGCATCATAATAAATTGACTATTCATATTGGTGATCAAGGAATCCAATAATATCTAATTACAATCAATACAATCAAATATAGGAAAGGGAAATGTCTTTGTATTAATATATGGATGAGAAAGAAGTACAACCAAAATCCTTCATGTTGATGGCTTCTGTCTCAAAAAGAATGTCTACAATCTCCTATGACTATGAATACCTCTCCAACCATAAGATAACTCTACTTTGCCTCCGATTTAGACTTCAAACTAGCAGCATAAGGATGATTTTTCTGCCCCCCTCTACTTTCCCCATGAAGGCTGCATTTATAGGCCTAGAACTCAAGAGATGACTTGGACAAAGGATAGGATGAGATCCCTATAGGTGAGGAAGGTGAATGCCAGCTTTCCCAAGCATTAGGGAACTAACCCCAAGGAGTTTTTCACATGGAAGCTTCTAGAAACATTTTTTTTCTCATTTATTGACCATCGACCATCTTAGCAAAACTGTGAGGAGAGTCGACCTAGGGTTTTTTCCAAAGAAGAGGGAAAATGATGCATTTTTCTCAACTGGGACATGCATTGCATACGCTTTGTGCAAAACACAAGAAGGTGCCGTCCCTTCTAGGTCAGGGAAAAAAGTGACCAAGATGACTCAAGTCAGGCTCTCTGGGAGGTTGAAAGGCAAAGTGAAATTCTCATGGAGGCTGATAAGCAAGGTGAGATTTCCAAGTGCAACAACATTTTATATATTTACACCAATTTGAACTTGAGAATTTTGGGATACTAATATCATTGTTGTATCATCGTTACTTTGTTGTTGAGGATTTCACTTTACCAAATTTAAACTTGAGACCAAGTATCCATGTTTTCCATTCTTTCCACTCCAAGATTGGGTTGATGCAAATAAGGACCTAGACCCAACTCCTATCTTCTCTTTGAAATGATATGATGTGGATCATAAATACATTTCTCTTGTTCATTGAAATCTAAAGCACTCAACATTATTTCAAATACATTATGGGACTATCTAGATTTTACAACAAATGACCATGCATCGTTAGGCAACTTAAAAGTAGTTTTTCAATTAGTGGAAGAAAAGTGAATGTAATTTGATTTGAACATCTAGCATATATAATCCATAGATAATTTACGAAGGTAAAATATATAGGTAACTCGAGTGACTTGATCTCAAAACCATATATTCTTATAATTGTCCATTCCTTATACAAATAACAATCTCTCGCATATGTGTATGGGCTCAATTGTATCAAATTCCTTCACTCGAGGATTATTCTTGGGGGAACATCTGCATAGAATATTAAAAGAAAAGTATCCATGAACCTGTCAACAAACTTAGTAAAGCCTTCATTTTTGGCATGTTTCCTCACAATAGGATTTCATTCAGTCACAGAATAAGGATTTCCTAGTTGATCTTATAAGGTGTTAAAAATTCAAAAATTGGGAATACAAAATAATCTAAGCAAAATATGACTAATTTCTGAAGAACCTAGTTGAGTTGAAATTCACCAACTATAAATGAATCACATATGAGATAGATAATGTGCATAATTGAACTTTACAAAAGGAATATAATGTGGAGAAAAAAATGTTTGCATAAACCCTAGAATCGTCTCATCTATAGTCTTATCATTATCATATCCTAGGATTAGACACATCATTGAAATTGATTCTCTAGCAATATCAAGAAAAATATTACCTTTGTATGACGATGGGGAGCTAGGTACAATGGATCCTTTGGCCATATATCTCTGCAAGAGGCTTTTTTTTCTAGTTTTGGTCCAAATACTTGTAACTTGCTATTAAGGATTCCTCTTGTAAAATATGAGAGTCAAGGTTTTCAAGTATGGCCAACATTTAAGCGATGGTTGTAGGGTATATATTGAAAATAGTAACAAACCGATCTATTGAAAGCACAAAGTGACACTCTATATCATAGCATGGGAACATAGTGAAACTAACTAGAGAAAATGATAGGTTTCTTCTACAACATATGTGGCGAGGTTTGATTCCCAAGTTTGAATTTGAGCATGGGAATCTCTAAAACTACCACATGCATCTTAGCATATAAGCAGTAGTTTAGGTTAAAACCATTTCAAAAACTTCCCCATCTATATCAATTAGATGTTCCCCATCAGGGTTGAGCTTGGTTGGAATGACTAGGGTTGCAAGTTTCTTTTAAGAAGACATTTTGTTTACAAGAAGCAAAAAACACAAAATTGGAAGAGGTTCGAATCTGAAAGGATTTACCGAGTTTCCTTGTCATGTTAGTCTCCAACTATCAAAGTGAAGGAACTGGTTGTAGCCGTAAGTCTCATATTAGAGAAATAAAACACTTTATACGATAATAACCAATTCTATACAAATGCTATTCTTCCTTTCAGTTCTAGGACAAATCAAAATCCCTCATAATATGATACACAGATTAAAATATCAATCCATGCATCAACACTTGATTGGAATTTTTCTTTTCAGGGCCATGTGAATGATGTCTGATGTGCCATGTACCACCCACTTTCCAAACTAGTGGTTTTACTTTTAGTTATGTAAATTGTCAACAAAGTGGAAGATATATGCCGCCTACTCAATGTGCATTGCATGAGATTTACCACCAGATGAAGGATGACAAAAAAAATCTAGTCCCCTATATTGAAAAGGTGCCTTTGCTTTAATTGGTATGAGAAGGCAGATTATTTTTGTTCTCCCTATATGCCTTTAACATTTAATTTAATTCAATGATTAATGTGGGAAAATAAGAACCAGTTCTCATAAATTTATATAATGTATCTCTCATGTAAGATGGCCTCCACAAACTCTTTTGTGAAACTCATTAATGATTCCCTATGTTTCTTCTTCAGTAACATGATCCAATAAAATACCCAGAGGATCCTTCTAAAAAAGGTGCTCATTAATAATGAATATTTTATTGATTTCAATTTCAATGATCTTTCCTTTGCTTTGTCTAAGTCTAATGGGCACTTTAGATTTTGTAAATAAAAACAATATCCTTGTACCAAGATGATGTAGATTTTTTTAATTTACCTTCAAGAAGGGTTTTTGTGGATTCCTTTCTTCGGTTTCTGGTATAGGATTTGTTAAAACTTGTGGAATAATATTTACCCCTAAATCACTACAATTTGATTTTGCTAACAATTTAGCCAATACTTGTCCTTTGACTAATTTTGTGAGATTTATTTCGAGATCATACTCTTGAATCAAAATACAATGTTTAATCCCTAAAATATTTCAAACCTTTTACTAATGCATATGCCATTTTAATTCAACATCTCTCTAGGAATTACTGAAAAAGGTTATTGGTTGTTAAAATCCTTCAAAATTATTTTGTAATAACACAACTATAATAATATCCTCAAAAGCAAATGAAAAAACAAGAAAACCTTTAGCCTAACCAAGGCTTTCCAAGACAAGAGATTCTTCCAAATCTTTCTTTATTTAACTAAAGTATTTCAATGCTTCAAAAGACCACTTTATTCCATTATATTTCTTTGACATGTCTGTTAGTGCATCAAGAGACACTTTCTATAGGCCAAGTGGGTGATATATGTCTTGTTTGTAACATTGATGTGGTACATATCAACTCCAAAAAAATAAAATTAAAAATAAATCAATTTCAAAATCTAGTCATTTTCTGCATTGGGTCTGCGATCGTGTGCAACAAAATGGATCTATGTTCAAGTAATTTAAAAAAGAAAACTTTGTCAATGATTTATGAATCAACGACTGGGTCTATGATCATATGCAAAAACATTAGTATTTAAGCAATTAAAAAACACACAACATAGAGGCATATTGTCTACTTTTATCCACTTGTAGACAAAGGAAGGATGTTCTCCATCGATGAAATCTATGAGAGATCTATGTCTCAACATAATTATTCCTACCATGTACATGTCACTCTCTCTAAATATATGAGGCTCTATCTTCCCATTGTTATTAGCTATAAACAAGCAACACACAACGCGATTTTATTGGATGGGACTCATGTGAATGAGGGCTCAAAGATTCTATATTTTATTTATGCCAAAAATCATATGGAGAGCATGTGGGTAATGATTGCAGAGAATTCAAGCCCAAGTGATGGATTAATATAGATGGGGTTTGCATGAAGCAATCAAATTACAAGCACCCCATCTTCAATGTTGGGCCGATTGTGCCTATGAAGGGATATGGCATATGTCAATATGAATTGTGTGGATACTCATGTTCTTCATTAACAAATGAGAATTTATCTTGAGCATCTTGTGAAGGCCAAGTTTAGGCTCGCTATATTCATCCAACATGGCCTCAAGGAAACATTACATCCAAGAGAGGACATCATTATGCAACAAAATCAATGGACTTTCTAGATAACCACCATAATGGATAGTAGAATGAACAAAAAAGATATCATGGTTTGGTGAATGCGGTCAATGTTTTCATGATCTGTGAAGCTTCTTTATGCTTTTAGCCATTTTTCATTTTGTGTAGTAATATAATCTATTACTCACGATTTTATTGAGAATGTTGTTACCATTATGTATATCATAGGAATGTTCTGTTATAGGAATTGAAAATGATTCCCATCATGTTTCACGGTATTGTTACCAACATAGATCCATCTTCACTTTGGCTTTATCAAGCATCGAGCTTGACCAACTCCCTTGAGGTGCAAACCCTTTTCGAGTCCTAAACTTCAAGAAAGGTTGTCTCAATGGATTCAATCCCTCTTGGTGCTTGATAGAGAAAGAGTTCATATGGATCTATGCTGGTATTTTTTACAATCTCCACAAAATTTGGAATGAATCTCCTCAAAAATATTATTTTTCCCGAAAATGACTACACCTCTTTCTTATTCCTAGGTATACCAATGCATTTAGCTGATTCAACTCTTTTTGAATACTAATAGTATGACGTCCTTAAATATTCATATTTACAGTAAAAAATATCAATATATTCTTTGAATTATTCCACATACCTATGTTTTCGATCAGCAAATAAGGGTTTTGAAAGTTTGATGAACTTTGGCTCTTCTTCTCTAGTTCCAAGATTGCACTCTTCAATATCTTCTTCTTGAGGATGAACAAAAGGATTAATAGATACATAGTTTACATCAAGCAACTTCTCCAATAGAACAAGACTTCTCGAGATATAGTTATTCATTAAATGCATAATTTTATGATTGGCTATTATATCTGCTAACTTGGGATCTATTTGAGGCTTTTATTATTCTGGATATGCATTCTCATTGCCTTCATCCAAATAAATATGAGTAGTAGAAAATGCATTAATCATTTCCAAAATTATTTTAATTTATTGGTCATTCTCACACACCTATCAATCATTCTCACACACCTATCAATGTTTAATATTATCTATAACTAAAGGTCTATGCCTCATCTTAACTTCATATTTCAAATGTGGGACAATTGGAGGTCTAAAAGTATTGGCTTCCATTGCTAAAGAATCTACCTGCTGATTTAAATTCTTGGGTATTGCATCAATATTATAGGTTGAGAAAAAAGATTCTATCAAATTCCAAACTTGATTTTTGTATTCTCTCATCCTAGGATGTTTTGTTTGGCATATATTCATGATCTAACGAACAACCAATTTTGACTCGCCAAAAACTAAAATGTTTAGAATCTTCATCTTTCTTACAACTTCCAATACGAAAATTAAATCTTCATAGATGAAATATTTTCCCCTAAAGGAGACATTAGAAGTATATTATCACTTGAACCCTCTCTAGATGAAGCACCATCAAAATACATTTTCCAAATATCACTCTTATTGTGAGCTTCTTCTTGGCTAGTTGACGCGTTTTCAAAAACTATACAAGTTTCAACCTCACTATTTACAAATAATATACAACTCCTAAATCTTGATGTATAGTATATGCAGAAAAATAGATTGGATTTTTTGGATGACTACATATATATACAAACTTTTCCTCTCTATATTATCTCCTATTTTCTCCTCCAAAAACTAGAACAAGAATAAAACTCATATCCATTTGAATTCCCTGCCTAATTTTACTCCCCATGGTCTTGAAACTTGTTAACACCTCTACCTAGCAGAGGGTCTAAGAGACCATGGTAAAGAGGAAATAATGGTTACTTAAATTTTTTTGGTTAAATATAATGGTGTGAAAGTATGATAAGAGGCATGTAAGTAATGAATTACCACATAATCCAACGGCGTAGAGCAAGGAAATGGAGATCGACGGCTTATAATGTGTCCGCTTTATGAACATGCGAGGAGAATAAAGACATACGGGGGTATTCAACAAGATATGAAGATTGACAGTCACAAATCCGACTCGACGAAATCTGTGATCAATGTGAACTCCGCCTTGTAAACTTGCACGTCTGATAAAACAAAGGAGCTCAGTGGAATGGGTACATGTAGGCTCATCTGATGGTTGGGAAATAAAGCGAAAGTACATCGACGATCGTT
The DNA here is from genome assembly GCA_001517045.1 of Pseudotsuga menziesii. NCBI lineage: Eukaryota > Viridiplantae > Streptophyta > Pinopsida > Pinales > Pinaceae > Pseudotsuga > Pseudotsuga menziesii. The sequence continues at coordinate 54,074 of LPNX010034701.1, forward strand.
AACGGATCCGGAGGAGGGAGTTGCGCAATGATTGGAAGCGAAAAGTGGTAGCGGAATGGAAACCATAGTACACGCGGCAGTTTGTGGTGCATTCCGCGGGCAAAAGCAGTTTGGCGGAAACTGCTAAAGGGGGCCTTCGGAGTGGGCTCCTATATAAATAAAGTTGACTTGTTTAAAGAATTATTTTTATTTGCATCGGACGAATGAAAAGGACTGCTTGCTCGCCACCCTTTAACAGCCAAACTTGAAATATATGCGGCCACAGTAACAGGTAAGTCCTGAATACCTGAAATTCGTCCGCTGAATTACTCTTGTTGTCTGTATTATGGATAAAGGGAAAGATTTACAAGGGTTTAACCGTATTCTGGATGAGAGAGAAGAATATCAAGTTGACAGGGATAGAGGAGTATATGATCCTTTCTTGTCTGTGGGAAGTGTATCTATTATCAAAGAAAGGTTATGGCGATACAATTCGCAGGGAAATGACATTTTAAATGCTTGTAAATCGTTTTTGTATCATTTTGCTGTTGAGAAGACCCTGCATTTTCCCAAGTTTGCCGAGTGGTGTGCAGTTAACTATTCTTCTTCTCAGAGAGTTATTGTAATTCATTCTACATCTAGGATACTATGTAAAATTGATGCTAAGGTCATCCGTGAAAACCTGAACTTGCCCGACAATTACCCCGATAGTCGTGAGCTTGTAAATGAGTCCGTTTTAGCTGAAGTGTACAAAAATTGTGAAACTGAGGTTCGTTGCAAATTCTTGTCTAGCGTTTTGAATGAGGGTTAGTCACCAAATGGTCTTTTTCTGCCATATCATGTTCACATTTTCAGAGATGAAGTTCAATTAGTTGTGTCCTTAGTCTGTCAAGTCTTGGGTATAGATGATGACTGTCATGTCAATGAAGTCATCTTGGGCTTCCTATTAAAAATGAGTTCGATGAATTCTAAGTCTCAGTCAGTTCATGTCTTCAGTTTAGACGAGTATCTAGCAGAAGCTATACATCTCCAATTGAGTGATTTTCCAAAATTCAGGTTTTTTAAGTTTCAAACTTATTTGCTGAACATGTTATTATGTTCGAATGTCACCGAATTGCAGTTCTTAAGTACCATATTCTCTTCAGATTTGCCCAAGCAAATCAACATGTTTGAATTTGCAAATTCTATCATGTCAGAAATATATAAGATGTTGTTTGATGAAGTGTTACCCTGGGTATTAGAAGAAATGAAAAGCATGATTCAATCCTCACTTGAGGATAGGGTCGGAGATTGGTTTTTGTATAAGAATTTCACCATTTTGAGAATATATGGTTTTACTGGAGAGCCTTATAGGCTGCCTGCTTTTCTTACTCCCAGAGTTTTTGCATTGGAGTATATGAGACAGAGAGTGCATGCAGAAGAAGAACACTTTGGGGCTTTTAAGAAATCTTCCAATATCAAGTTCCCTCTTAAAGTGGGTTCTTTTATTTTTAAAAATAAAGGTGCTCTGGTGTTCATAGAGAAATTGTTGGAAGGCATGGATTTTCAAAGGGAGCATAGGGTAAATTATGATCCCCATCATATAATTTCCTTGAGAAAACAAGCAAATAAAAATAAGCCATTCAACCACCAAGTTGTTGAAGGTTTGGATGAAATAGCCAATTTGTTTCACTTTATGGAAATTCCAAGATCTGATGAAAATACAAGCAGTAGACCGGTTGCAGTCTCTCAAGTGACAGATGTTTCTAATATTTTGGTTAAGAAAAGTCTTTCTGGAGTTGAAAGTATGCAGATAGATGAGGATGGTTCACATAAAAAGGCCAAGTTGTTTCAAGATGATAAAGTTTTAAGTGAAATTATTTTAGATGATTTAAAAAGAGTTCCTTTGGTTCCTACAAAGTCTGTACAGGTGAGTCAATTTTCTTTTGAAGGTGTAGATAATACAGAATCAGGCCCAGTTTTCAAGTCTAAAGAAGAGCTCATGACTAGTTATGTGGAGAAGCAAAAGAAGTCCCTAGAAGAAACAAGGAATCTACTCCCGCGGGTGAGAAGTCTAAACAATCCAAAAACTTCCTTGATTTCTACCTGGGATGTAGAAAGAAATACTTTTAAATTGGCTATGGTGAGTGATAAGAAGATGTCAGAAATGGAAGTGAGATTAGACAAAATCAGTGTGCCAGATAAAATACAGTTACATAAACAAACAGGAGACATTATTTATTCAGATTTATTGCATGCTATGGTGAGAGTTAATAAATTACAAGTTTTGGTAGACAAATTGGAAGTTCAGTTAAAACATGAGAAAGTTGAAAATAAGGCTAATTCCATTCAAATAAAAAAGCTGCAAGCAGACATCATAAGCTCAGGAGATGAAACAGGTAACACCCAGGCAATCAAAAGACTCCTAGAAGAAAAAGACAACACCCTGCAGGTATTGAAGAAAAGGATGAAGATCCCAAGTACAGAACATGTTCAATCATCCGAATTATTAGCATTACAAGAGGAAAATGATAGGATTCATCAGGATATGATGGAGTATAAAGGAAATACTGTAAAATTACAAGAAGAAAATGATAAGTGGCAACCAAAACGGAACGAGTTAATAGCATAGATTTCACTGCTGAAAAGGGATCAAAATGAAGAAAAATAAATCATGGAGGAATTAATGAGCCAAACTCCCACTGATGAGGACTTAACTATTGTGAACAATGAAAAACATTTAAATGATTTTTCTGTAGATGACTTACTAGTGCCCATGTCCCAAGTCAGCCTGAAAGATGAAGAGATAAGAGAATTAAAGGAGGAAAATGAAAAAGTCAAATTTGAGCTAGCCAAAGTGACTGAAAATAAGAATAAGATATTGCAAGATAAAAGTCAGCTACAGAAGAAATTTAATGAATTGAAAGAAAGGAACATAGGAAAGGGTCCTCTCTAGGGAGCAAAGCACATAATTTGGGATACATTATCCATAGAAATTACTAAGTTCAGGCAGTATTTGAACTTAATTGATGATCAAAGCATATTGATCAATTTGGCCAATCAAAGACTGAAGTTAGTAAATGAAACTATGGAGAGGAAACCCCTTGGCACAACTCAGAATGCATTAAATTTATTAAATTCATTAACATACCAAAAATTACATGACATAGGAGTCAAAGACAGAGTGACAATGGTACTGTGGGAAAAAAGGTTTATTCATAAACATCATCTAATGAAGAAAGTACAAGACAAAGCTGATGAAATGATCTCACAGGTTAATGACTTCAAACAGGATTTTAAAGAATTATTTGAAGATGGTCTTCCTTCCTTTTGGGACAAGGAGGGACGAATGTTTTCTCAAGAGAATTATCACAACCTATTGGTACGAAGGCGTATGGATCATTCTAAATTTGCCGATTTGGAAAAAGGGCTGACGGGGAAAGTCATCGTAGATAAGATGACAGAAGATTTTGAGATATTACAGAAATTCCTGATCATCAGGGGAGGGTTGCCTAAAGTGTCTTATGAAGCCTACATGGAGCTGGAAGTGTCTATTAGGGAGATGATTGAGTATGATATTCCAAGCGCGGAGCAATGGAGAGCCATAGAAAGATTTGGAAAAATAAAGTATATCCTTCATTCATGAAAACAGGTGTTGCGTGTTGAGGAGCTGCTTGGATGAGCCTTGTCACCGAGTTGATTTTAATTTAATGATCTGTTAGGATCGAAGAAAGTAGTTTATTCCTAGTAGTTAGGAATAGAGTTACAAGACTTTGATTAAGCAGGTTATTCAGTTATAAATCTTCTTGGAAGAAGAAATCAATTTATGTATATAATTGCGTTTATTTTATGTGATGGGGGTTGGAACCCATCTGGTTGATGAATGTTTCCTGAAGACATATATTTTTGAATAACAAAGCTAAATGCGTGCAGTTATTAGAGATTCTTGTGTTGTTTATATTACAGTATGTATTTCCCTCCCTTTGTGATTGTTTTTCCAGTGTTACACTCCATTTTGTTTTCTTCGTATCTGAAACATAGTGTTGAATGGTTGGAATTCATATTATTTATGCTCTGATCATTGTCTCAGATATTCTATGAATGTTTCTACTAAAGTTGATATAGAACTCATCTTTTGATGCTCTGTATTGATGGACTGTTCATTATCTCTTCTGTCTCACCTAAAATTAAATGAACGACTGTGATTGAATGGTTATCCTGCCTTTGATAAAATCTCATGCATGTGTCTTTGTGATATCTTTATGTATATGTGACTCCATTGCCAAATGGTTATGTGTATTGTTTCAACCATCTATATAATCTTTGAGTATTGATTTATATCTGGCTTTGTTAAATCTGTATTTGAGAGATCTCTCTCTGGAAAGAAAAGCCAGTTTCTTTCTAAAGTGGTTTTTGCTGTTACCTTGGGATTTACCTTTCACAACCTGGGTACATTCTGAGTGCTAACAATACCAACATCCCATAATGGGAAAGTATATAGGAAACAATTGCATCCATCATAGTACTCTTCAGTGGTAACTACGACAGTGTAACAACCAAATATTTTATCATACCAGGACATTTAACTTTTCTTGGGTCAAATGAATATAAATCTTCATATGGCCTAATTATTTATAATCCCAACTTATCCATTATTACTTTAGGCATTAAATTGTGAGAATCCCTTGAGTCAATCATACAATTATGTAACATGCAAACATGAACACTAAGAGTAATATAACCGACACATATACATCTTAAACCCAAATCTATTAAGCATTGACAGGAATCAATTTTCTTGAGGTGTAATTTTTTTATCTTAAATTTTTACACATCAAGAAAGAATTTTCCCTCAAGAAATTGGATTCCTCTCAATGATTAATATATCTGAGTTTAATATGGATCTATGTTGGTTTTAATTTTATTATTATTATGAGTCGACGCTAATTTTTTTTAATTACTTTCTATTTTTTTTATCATTTATGAGACCACATGGGAACGTTAAATTACATAACGTGACAAACATGACAAAATATCCCCCATACTAGGTTGTAAGTAGCTCACTATTCTTAGTGCAAAAATGTGCCACTAACTCTTCTCTCTTCAATATGTGGTTTAAACATGACAACAAGGTGTTCATCTTGCAAATTAAGAGTATTTAGTTGGATAAATATGGATGAAAAATCTATTACCTTTGATATATTCTTGGATAATTTAGTTAGAGGGACATGGATTTTATTTTTACCAAGATCATGTTCAAGGTTAAAAGGAGAAACCAACTTATCGAAATATTTTTTCTCAACATCTACACTTGTCAACCCTTGATGATCTATCTTATTCTAAGAAGTAGATGCTTCATTTGTCTTATATTGAAATTCGTCGGTCCAAAGACAAGTTCTTTAGCTGATATTGGTCATTTCGAATAACCAAATATGGCCCCTATATAATATCATACTTCTTGTGTGTTTCTACTTGAAGAGCATTTGCAAACAACCTATATAATTGAGATGAAAATAGTTCATTTCCACCATTAGTCTCTTTATCCGAACAAAATTGATTAAAATACATAGATCTTTCATAATCATCTCAATTTAAATGAGTAGCTTCAATATCATCTTGAATCCAATGCATTTCATATCGTGGCTCTAAATACTCATCCTCAACATAGTCATTCAACATATTCTTCCCAAGTGGAGGTTGAACTAGTTGATCTTCATTTATCCTTTCTCTTTGAATAATTGGGGATTAAAAGGCCTTCTAGATTTATCTTCATTTCTAACTCCTCCCTCTTGAAAATGTCTAGGAGGGTTATTCCTTCCATCTTCTAATCTATCCATTTTATTTGATAAATTTCTAATAGCCATGACATTTCTTCAATCTCAGCATTTTGAGAATCCTTATTTAAGCCTGAAAAGCCAGTGTCTTATTTTTGTATTATTTTATCTTTGGAGCTTAAATCAACCCTAGGTATAATATTTTCCTGAAGCAATCATATTTCCCTCACTATCTATTGCATCATCTTTCATAATAGATATAGTTTCAAATATCCACTCTCTCAACATCATTGCAAAAATCAGAGTCAAAAGAACCAACATATGTAACGTTTGCAACAACTTGGGAAGGATTAATATTAGCATCTATCTTATTATATAACTTATTAAACCTCCTAGTAAAATCCCAAACAAATTCATTACTTTTTTTTTCCAGATTTCCAAACTCAGTCAAATAGTGAACGTGATCTCTCTTCTCACCCCACTGTTTCAAAAATAATTCTTCTAATGTTGGCCAAGATTAAATTGAATCTATTAATGGTAAACTCCTAAACCATTTCCTAAAATTTCCTTCCAATGTTTGAACAAAAAGCCTCATGTATACATCGACATGCTCAATATAAATATTGTCTATGAAATTCTATATTGGAAACATATGATCTTCAATGGTAACATCATTCTCTCTACCAAATTTAGGCAAAAGATACAAATAATTACCAGGGAGATTATTTAAGTTTTGATGACACCTCAAAGGATAATATCTAATGGTTAACTATGGATTTACCCTTGAAGGAGGTGTAAGAGGAGGATTATTAGCTATTAAGTATTTCAAAATGATATTTTTAGCTTCAGGAGAAACTAGAGTACGAGGAGAATTCACAAAAGGTTTAAACCAAGGTTTGTTTTCTTCAAAAAATGTTACAAGTGAATCCGATAAATCAGTAAATATTTATCTTTGTCTTTATCTTTTGAAATGGAAGAATATTCTTTAATAGGAGTCTCAAAGATTTTTTTTTTCATATGTGCCATAATGAAGAAAATGAACTATTTTTTGATTTGGATTACTTGAGGATGATGAAACCTCTTTATCACATCTATTCCTTTGTGTGATCAACTTCTTTGGATTTGGAGGCACTGGAATTTTTTTAGAACGTAGATTAGCTTTGGTATATCTCTTTCCTTCTTCCATATATCTAAAAATAGAGTCACTAGGTGAAAATGTACAATTTTATCCAACCACCTCTTGTTCACCAGGAAGAAACAAACACACTCTCTCACACACACATGTTGAGTTAACAAAACTTTGTAACTTTCACTTTCACTTAGTAATATTTATGACACAAGCACTTAGGAAACTAAGAATAGATTTCCACTCTAACCTATAACCCTTAAGAAATCATTTTCAATGTATTAGACAATTTGTGAATGTGAGATGGTAGAACAAAAGTATATAGAGAAAACACACTTCAAACAAGATAATAGGTATTATTATTGAATAAATCTCGTTATCTTATCAAGAAAAAAACTTATTGAGCTAAAGAATTAAGTAGAAACACAAAATGTATCTAGAATGAGTTACAGTTGTTAGCACCTCTATTTTGAACAGTTGTAAAAGAAACATGGTGGAGAAAAAAATAAAGGTTACATGAAGTTTGGCTAAGATTAATAATGTGAATCTATTATATTATGGCATATAAAGGCTAAATTGGTTCGTAATCTGACGATGTAGAATAAAAGAGGTGAAAATATATGGTTTGGAATAGATCTGCTCTATGGAGATGCGCAGGAGATAAAGAAAGGCAGATGTGGTTAACGAAACATGAAGATCGACGGTTGTGAAACCAAGCGGGTGAAATCTATGATTGACAAAGACTCCTCTTTATAAAGAGGCACGTTTTTTAAAAATAAAGGGCTCAGCGGAATGTGTACATGTAGTCTTAATCTAACGGCTTAAACAAAAAGCGAAGATCCATCAACGGTTGTTAGCGGTTCCGAAGGATGAAGTTGCATGGTGATTGAAATGGAAAAGCGGTAGTGGAATAAAAACCATGATACATGTGGCGGTTCATAGTGCATTCCGCGGAGGAAATTTGTTAAATTAAAACCACTTAGTGGAGCCTCCGGAATAAACCATTATATAAAGGTGAGGTTGACTTATTTTAAAAAAATCATTTTATTTTGCATGCTGGAGACAAGTGAAGGAGACAGCTCGCCATCCTTTCACAGTCAACCTTATGTGTATACAGTTATAGTCATAGGTAAGCTTCGAATACTTGACCTCTTTTTAGAGAATTACTCCCATTATCTGTTATGGAGAGAAAGCAGGGGTTATAAGTTCTTAACCGAATTTTGGATGAAAGAGAGGAATTCATGGTTGATAGAGACAGAAATGCGTATGACCCAGTTCTGTTAGTCGGAAATGTATCAGTTTCTAAATAAAGATTGTGGCAATATAGTTTACAGGGGAATGACATTTTGAATGTCTGCAAGTCTTCTATATTACTTTGCCATTGAACAGACTTTACCATTTGATGAATTTGCTGAATGGTGTGCAAGTAATTATTCACCCTCTGAGAGAGTCATTATGAGTCATTCCACGTCCAAGATATTATGTAAGATTGATGCAAAAACTATTCGTGGATTCCTTAATTTGCCTGATAGTTTCCCTAATAGTGGTGAATCTATAAATGAGTCTGTATTAGTCGAAGTATACAAAGGTTGTAAAACTGAGGTTTGATGTGAATTTCTGTCCAGTATTCTTAATGAAGGTCAGTCGTTAGAGGGTCTTTTCCTGCCATATAGTATTCGTATTTTCAAATAAGAAGTGCAATTGGTTGTGTCTTTGGTCTGCCAAATTTTAGGTCTAGATGACGACATTCATGTCAATGAAGTTGTCTTAGGTTTTTTTTATTGAAAATGAGTTTAGTCAGTCATGAGTCCGAGTCCCATTCAGTCCATTACTTCAGTTTGGATGAGTATTTAGCAGAATTCATTCACATCTAGTTAGTTGAGTTCCCAAAAGTCAAATTTTTCAAATACCAATCATACTTGTTGAACATGTTGCTATGTTCAAATCTAACAGAGTTACAATTCTTATCTACTATTTTCTCTTCGGATCTTCCGAAGAAAATCAATATGTTCGAGTTCGTGAATTCCATTATGTCAGAGATGTACAAGTTTCTATTTGATGAGGTATTTCTCAGAGTACTTGAAGAAATGAAGGTTATGACGCAATCGTCCCCGGACGACAGGATTGGTGATTGGTTTTTATATAAATACTTTACTATTTTAAGAGTGTATGGTTTCACCGGAGAGCCATACAGGCTACCTGTTTTTCTTACCCCTAGAATATTTGCACTTGAATTTATGAGACAAATACTATATGCAGAGGAGGAACATTTCGAAGCATTTAAAAAGTCCTCTAATATCAAATTTCCCCTTAAAGTTGGTCCATTTATCTTTAAAAACAAAAGTTCCTTGATGATTGTGGAAAAAATATTGGAGAATATGGATTTCTAGAAAGAACAGAAGGTCAATTATGATCCATATCATATAATTTCTCAAAGGAAACAAGCAAATAAGAACAAACCATTCGATCATCAAGTTGGTGAAGGATTGGATGAAATAGCCAATTTGTCTTGTTTTGTAGTAAGTCTAGGAAGTAATGAAGGTAAGAGTAGTGGATTGATTATAGCAGTTCAAGTGCTAGAAAATCCCAGTGTTTTGATGAAAATAAGTCTTTCTGAAATCGAAAATATGGAGATAGATGAAAATAGTTCTAGTAAAAAGACTAAAACATTTTCTTAGGATGATCAAGTTTCAAGTGAAATATTTTTAGAGGAGTTGAAGAAAATGGTTTTGATTCCTAAGAAGTCAGTGCAAATGAACCAGTTTTCTTTTTAAAGTGAAAATAATGCAGAGTCCAATTCAGTTTTTAAATCCAAAGCAGAGTTCATAACAAGTTATGTTGAAAAGTAGATGCAGTCCTTGGAAGAGACTAAAAATCTACTTTCGTGAGTAAGAAGTCTAGGCAACCAAAAGGCATCACTCATTTCCACTCAAGATGTAGAGAGGAACACCTTAAAATTAGCTATGGGAAGTGACAAAAAAGTGGTTGAGATGGAGGTAAGATTGGATAAAATCACTGTACCTAACAAGATACAGCTCCACAAACAGATAGGGGATATTATTTATTTAGATTTGTTACATGCCATGATGAAAATCAACAAATTACAAGTTCTAGTGGATAAGTTGGAGGTCCAGTTGAAACACGAAAAAATAGAGAATAAAGCAAATTCAATCCAAATAAAGAAGCTGCAGGCATATGTTATAAGCTTGGGAGGTGAACTAGGAAGCAAACAGGCCACCATAAAACTTTTGGAGGAGAAAGATAATACCATTCAGGTATTAAAAAAGTAGTTGAAAATTCCGAATTCTAAACATGCTCAGTCCTCAGAGTTGCTGGAATTACAAGAAGAGAAAGACAAAGCTTATCAAGAAATGATGGAGTATAAAGGCAAAACAGTGAAGCTGCAAGAGGAAAAAAATAAATGGGAAACAGAGAGAGCTAAGTTTATGACACAAATTTCACAATTGAAGAAAGATCAGAATGACAAGAAAGAAATTATGGAAGAGTTGATGAGCTAGAGTCCTACTGATACATATTTGTCTATTTTAAATATTGAGAAGCCTTTAAGTGATTTTTCTGCTGATGATTTGCTAGTGCCAATGTCACAAGTGAGCTTAAAAGATGTAGAAATCAAGGAATTGAAAGAAGAAAATGAGAAGATCAAATCCAAACTGACTAAAATGGTTGAAAGTAAGAATATAATATTACATAACAAAAGTCAGTTGTAGAAAAAGTTTAATGAATTAAAAGAAAGGAATACAGGAAAGGCCCCTCTACAAGGAGCCAAGCATATAATCTGGGATACATTATCTATAGAGGTCACTAAGTTCAGGCATTATCTAAATTTCATTGATGACCAGAGTGCATTGTTTAATTTAGCCAATCCGAGATTAAAATTAGCAAATGAAACCATGGATAAGAAGCCCCTAAATACAACTTAGAATGCACTGAATTTCTTGAATTCCTTAACTTATAAAAAATTACAAGATATAGGGATTAAAGACAGAGTAGCTATCGTACTATGGTCGAAAAAATTCATTAACAAACATCAGCTTATGAAGGTGGTACAAGATAAGGTGAATGAGATGTCTTCACGGGTAAATGATTTCAGGTGTGCCTTTAGAGAATTGTTTGAAGATGGCCTTCCTTCTTTCTGGGATGAAGAAGGAAGACTTTTTTCTTAGGAACATTATCATAGTCTGCTAGTACAAAACCGTATGGATCATTCCAAGTTTGATGACTTGGTAAAAGGACTGACTGGGAAAATCATCGTGGACAAGTTAATAGAAGACTTCAAAATATTGCAAAAATTTCTGATCGTTAGAGGAGCACTGCCCACTATATCTTATGAGGCTTATGTGGATCTAGAGGTGTCTATCATAGAAATGGCAGAGCATGACACACCAAGTGCAGAACAATGGAGGATCGTGGAGAGATTCAGGAAGAAAAAGTATATTCTTCATCCTTAAAAGGCAGGTGCTGCGTGCTATGGAGCTGTTTATTTGGGCTTTGCCGTCACCAAGTTGATTTTAATTAAACGATCTGTTATCAAAATCGAAGCATGTAGTTTATTCCTAGTTGTTAGGGATATGGTTACAAAGAATTTGATTAACAGATTATTTAGTTATTAATCTTCTTGGGAAGAAATTATTTATGTATATATTTGCATTTACTTGAGGTATTGAGGGCTGGAACCTGTATGTTGGATCAATGTTTTCGAGGACATATAATTTTTGAAATAACAAAGTTGAATGCATGTGGATTATCAGAGATTCCTATGCCATCTACGTTACAATCTGAGCTTTTCTTTCCTATGTGATTGTTTTTCCAGTGCTTACATTTCATTTTGTTTTCCTCATATCTAAAGCGTAGTGTTGAATAGTTCAGAATTCATGCTTGTTGTGCTTTGACTATTGTTTCAGATATTTCATAAATGTTTTTACTAAAGTTAATATGGAATTCATTTTATGATGCTCTATATTGATGGATTGTTCATGCTTCTTTCTTATCCACCTGAAATCAATGAATGATTGTAAGTAAATGGTTATCTTGCCTTTGATGAAATCTCATGTATGAGACCTTTGTGCTATATTTATCTATTTTGACCCCATTTCCCAATGGTTATGTGTATTGTTTCAACCATCTGCATAATGTTAAAGTGTTGATCATTATATCTGGCCTTGTTAAATTTATATTTGAGAGATCCCTCTTTGGAAAGGAAAGCCTGTTTCTTTCTGAAGTGGTTTTTTGCTGTTACCCGTGGGATTTACCTTTTGCAACCTGGGTACATTCTGAGTGATAACAAATTGGTGCCATTGCCGGGGACGGAAGTGAAAATATGCTCTGGGAAGAACGACAGATTTTTAAAGATCAAGAAAAGATTTTTGTGGGTAAATAGGAATTTTTGTTAGTGAAGAAGGTTGTATATTTGCCCTGGCGATTCCATTCTAAAAGTTTTTCAAAATTCAAGAATTCATTCTGTCTTCGAAAATACATACACGAGGTAATTCTGATACTGAAATTTTAAAGAGTTTGGAAGATCTAGAAAAGTTGTTTAAGAAAAAAGATAAAGAAAAAATAGATATTCCTTTGTTTGGTGCATCATCTTCCTGGGATTCTCATAGTATTTTTGATCAAGAATGGGAAGTTAATATTGGAAAAGGTTTGTTGAAATCTAAGTCTGAATTTGATCTTAAAAACACTGAATTTAATCCATGTAGATTAGAGTATTATTTACTGAATTCCCTTTGGAGAGATTTGCAACAGTCTGCAAAAGTTGAAGAAACACTTGTTATTCAAAACAATCAAAATTCCTCATTACCTCTAAATCTACCTAGACCAATGGCAGCCAGATTTGCTCCTTTTCGTTTTCCTACTGTATTGCATGACCTTCCTCAAAATTATTCCCAAAGAAATTCCTTGTTCGATGGAGAAGGAGACATAACCGCAAAACAACATGTGGCTAAATTTGTGGATTTTGTTGACTTGTAGGAAGTTGATTATGCAGATGTTAAAATGTGGTTGTTTTCTCAAAGTTTATCGGGTGAAGCAAAGAAATGGTTTAAAGATTTGCCGGCTGGATCTATATTGACTTTCCAAGCTTTCCAGAATGCATTCCTAGAAATATGGGATGACAAACAAATTCCTTTGCAGCTCTTGTCCCAGTATAATAGTCTCAAGAAGGGGGGTTTTGAATCTGTTCATGAATTTTCAAGTAGGTTTATGAGGGTTTATAATTCTATTCCAAAAGATATAAAACCTTCTACGGCTGCTGCTAAACTTCATTATGCTAGAGCTTTTGATAATGACTTTGCATTTTCATTAAGAGAAAGAAAATCAGCAACTCTTGCCGTAATGTTTACAGATGCTTTAGAAGTAGAGGTGAATATGATGGTGAGTGGAAAAATGAAACACAGAGACATTGGTAGGAGGAAAAAAGAAGAAAATATGCCTTCTACTTCTTCTTCTACCACTGATATTAATTTTGAAATGATGTTGAAGACGATGGAGAAGTTGATGGACAGATTGACTATGGATAATAGGTCGTTCAACAGAGAACAAGCTGATCCTCAAATCAGGAATCCAAATTTTAGAAGACCAAATCCTCCTATACCTCCACAAAATAGGCAAAGAGACATGAGAAACCCAAGAAATCAAGAAGAACAACAAATTTGACCACCATTTCCTGAGAATTATGTTGCTGATGAAGAAGATCATGTCGAAAATGAAATCCATCTTTTTGGGGAACTATATTCAGAGATATATCTTACTAAAGAAGAACATAGCATGTTTGCACAGGAGGATGGAAATGAGGAATTTGAGAGGGATTCAGAACAATATCAGAGGGGTTATCTGCATGCTATGGATGATGTACACAGGAAGATTAGATTGAGAAACAGAGAAGTTGTTATAAATAAAGGGAGGTTAAATCCAAATCAACCTTCCACTAGTTCATTAAATACAAAAAAAGGAAAATAAATACAAAAAGCATCCGTTGTAAATAAGGAAGTTGAGAATGAAATGCAGAAAACAAAAGGAATGAAACAAGTAGCACCGATAGAGGTAGAAAATGTTAACTCTAGTTTCAATTTGCAGAATGAGCTTTCCAAGCTGAAAATCTCTGTTCCTTTTAATGAGTTGTTGAGAAATAATGAGTACAGAGATACCATAATAAAGATGGTCAGAGGTCAAGGAGAATTTTAGTCTGACATTTTGGAGTTAACAGATGACAATCCCACTATTTCATTTGGGTCGAAAGTTGAAAGCATAGATAATGAAGAAGTTCCTCCTTTTTATTTGAGTTTGAATGTGCATGATATGGTGGTTCATAATGCAATGTTAGATTCAGGTGCATCACATAATTTAATGCCAAAAGGAGTAGTTGAAAGTTTGGGACTGGAAGTGACAAGCCCCTATAAAGATTTGTATTCTTTTGATTCCAGGAGGGTGAAATGTCTTGGTTTAATTAAGGACATGGTAGTAACTTTAAATAAATTGCCATCTAAAACAATAGTAATGGATGTAGTAGTGGCAGACATTCCACCAAAGTTTGGAGTGTTGTTATCAAGATCTTGGACTTCAAAGTTGAAAGGTAGTTTACAAATGGATATGTCATATGCTACTATTCCTGTTCAAGATGGGAGTAAGAGGTTGTAATGTGAGAAAAGAACTCCTTATGTAGTGAGCAGTCAAGATAAACCTGAAATTCATCATATATATGCTGTTGATACTGATTTGGGGTCTTCCATTTTCTTTAATGATATAGTCCCATGTGACTTGGAATCTACATTGCAAATGAAGCCTGAAGAAAATAAAAAGGAAGGGGTGATAGAACAAAATGCTTTGGAAGAAAAGTAAAAAAGAGAAGGGTTGTGGACTATGTATTTTGATGGATTTGTGACAAAAGTAGGCATTGGAGTTGGTGTGTACATAATTTCTCCTATCATGGATTTTAAAGCTTTATCATATAAGCTAACATTTGAATGCACAAATAATGTTGCTGAATATGAGGCTTTATTACTTGGGTTGCATGCATTGAAAGATTTGGGAGCACAGAGGATAAAAGTTTTGGGGGACTGAGAGCTGGTAATAAACTAGGTGAATGATAGTTATCAAACCAAGCATCCCTGAATGAGGGCTTATAGGAATGAAGTATGGGATATGATTGGTAACTTTTTTACAAAGCATATGATTAAGGTGATTCCCAGATATGAGAATATAGTAGCTGATTCTTTGGTAGTGGCTGCTGGAAAATTCAAAACCCCTAGTGCTGGTCAAAAGGAATACCAAGTGGACATCATGAACAGACCATCTATTCCCGATAATTCTAAATATTGGCAGGTGTTTGAAGATGACATGTAGATAAAAAGATTTTTAGAATTGTCAGGAGAATTTGTAAATACTCATATTGATGCTGAAAATGATAATGGTGAAAATTTCCAGGATGATGAAGAACCTAAAGAAGAAAAAGATGGCGCTGAAAAATTAAAGGGAACCTTACGAGGAAAAGATATTATTCAATTGAAAAATGATTTTATACCAAGAGGTTTGATTCCTTTAGAAATTTTTTTGATCAGAATGATGTTGCTAAGAATCCTAAAGTTAAGCCTGCTGAAAATGCTGTTGAAGACAGGAATATTGGTACCAAAGAAAATCCGAAGATTGTAAAATTGTCAAAAAATTTGCCTGTAAAAGAGAAAGAAGCGTATGTAAATTTAATGAAGAGGTATACAGATGTATTTCCTTGGAGCTATGAAGATCTTAAAGAATATGATACATCTATAATACATCATACTATTCCCATAAAACCTAGAGAAAAACCTTTCAGGAAAAAGCTTAGAAGAATAAATCCTAAATTGCTACCAATCATTGAGAAGGAAATTAAAAAATTATTTGATGCCAAGATCATCGTGACTCTAAGATTTTCAAAATGGGTTGCAAATTTAGTTCCTGTTAGGAAAAAGAATGGAGAAATAAGGATGTGTATAGACTTTCGAAATTTGAGCAAGTTTTCTATGAAGGACAATTATCCCTTACCAAAGATGGATCATATATTGCAGAAGGTAGTTGGAGCAGAAAGAATTTCGATGATGGATGGTTTTTCTGGTTACAATCAGATTAAAGTACTACCTGAAGATCAAGAGAAAATTGCCTTTACTACACCTTGGGGCACCTTTATGTATGCAAAGATGCCTTTTGGTTTAATGAATGTCGGGGCTACTTTCCAGCGGGCCATGGACATCGCTTTTGCAAGAGAAATTGGAAATTTTGTGGTAATTTATATGGACAATATCACATTTTATTCAAGATCTGACAGAGAACATATTTGTCATTTAGAAAAAAATTTCATCAAGTGCAGGAAGTTTGGTATATCATTGAACCCAAAGAAATCAAATTTTGCGCTGGAAGAAGGAAAATTGTTGGGTCATATAATATCTAAAGATGGAATAAAAATTGAGCCTGACAGAGTTAGCGCAATTTTAAAGGTAGGAGAACCCAGGAGTAAAAAGGAAATACAATCATTTTTGGGATAGGTGAATTTTTTAAGAAGGTTTGTGCCCAGTTTTGCTGAAATCTTAATGAATATTACAAATATGTTGAGGAAAGGTCATGAGATAAAATGGAATGCGGATGCTAGGAGGTCATTTAGGGAAATAAAACAAGCGATTTCAGAGGCTCCGGTGTTGGTAAGTCCAGATTTCACCAAATATTTCTTAGTATTTTCTTATGCTTCAGAACATACTATTGCAGCAGTTTTGTTGCAGAGGAATGATGAAAACATGGAGCAACCCATAGCATTTTTCAGCAAAATGTTGAGGGATGGAGAATTGAAATATGATATCATGGAGAAACAGGCATATGCTTTGGTTAAAGCTTTGAAATATTTCAGAGTGTATATTCTCCACTCACATGTAATTGCTGATGTCCCAACCGCTGCAGTAAAAGGGATTTTGACACAACCTGATCCAGAAGGAAGAAGGGCGAAATGGATAGCGAAATTACTGGAATATGACATAGAGGTAAATCCTACCAAGCTGGTTAAGGGACAAGGATTAGCAAAAATGATGACAAATTAAAATTGTGAGTCTTTACAGCTCAATTTCTTATCCAGTCAGTCTAATCAGTTAGATACAGAGGTGGAAGTAATGATTGAATTTGTTTCATCTCCATGGTACTCTGACATTGTTCATGTACTTCGAAATTTACAAGCACTAGCAGGATTGAGTAAGTCAAGAGCAAGATCAGTAAAATTGAAAGCTGCCAAGTTCTGTATTATAAATTGATATCTTTATTGGAAGGATCCTGAAGGCGTATTACTCAATTGTCTTTTGGAAAATGAAGTTCAGCATACAGTCAAAGAATTCCATAAAGGAGATTGTGGAGGGCATTATTTTTGGAAGGTGACTGCAAATAAAATTCTGAGAGCGGGTTACTATTGGCCAACATTATTTTTGGATGTGTATAAAGAAACCAACATGTGTCATTAGTGTCAGATTTTTGACGGTAAAAGAAAGGTACTTCCTCTTCCTTTAAATCCAATAACAATAGAAGCTCCTTTTCAATAGTGGGGTCTGGATTTCATTGGAGAAATAAATCCCAATTCTTCAGGACAACATAAATGGATTTTAACAGCTACGGATTATTTTACAAAATGGATTGAAGCAATTCCTACAAGGAGAGCAACTGAGACCGTAATCATGGATTTTCTTGAGGAGAACA
This sequence comes from Pseudotsuga menziesii, assembly GCA_001517045.1. NCBI lineage: Eukaryota > Viridiplantae > Streptophyta > Pinopsida > Pinales > Pinaceae > Pseudotsuga > Pseudotsuga menziesii. Next base: position 71,651 of record LPNX010034701.1, read on the forward strand.
TACTGGCTAGATTTGGGTGTCCTAGAAGAATAGTAACAGATAATGCAGCAGCCTTTAAGTCCAAGAAAATGATTAATTTTTGTCACAAATATCATATCAGTCTGAATCATTCAACTACTTATTATCCACAAGGAAATGGGTTAGCCGAGTCTTCAAATAAAATCTTGGTAAGGATTATCAAGAAGCTGTTGGAAGATAATAAAAGATCATGGCATACCAAACTCAAATATGCTTTATGGGCTAACATGATTAGTACTAAAAGAGCGATTGGAATGTCTCCTTTTCAATTAGTGTATGGAACTGAAGTTGTCTTTCCAGCAATGTTAGGTGTTCTAGGTTATGAGGTATTTTCAAGAGCAACAAGAAGAACCAAACCATATGCAAAGGAGGATAAACTAGATCATTGAGCTAGAAGAGCAAAGGAGAAAGGCCTATGACAAAGTGCAAATACATCAGGAAAAAATGAAAAATAATTTCAACAGAAGGGTGAAGGAAGAACAGTTTCATATTGATGACCTGGTCTTGAAATGGGATGCTCCTAAAGAAGATAAACATGGAAAATTTGATCACATGTGGGTAGGTCCTTATGTTATTGCTGGACACAGAGGACAAAATTCTTTTCTTTTGGAATATCCGAATGGGGTTTCTTTGGATAGTAACCTTGTCAATGGAATATCTTTGAAGCATTACCTGTCCTAAGAAGGAAGGTAAAATTTGTATCATATTTTGTAAATATTTATTTTCTTTAAAAAGCAGTACAGATGGTGAGCCGAATATTTTTGAAGCCCAGAGTGAAGGCCCTAGTATTTAGGAGGTAAACCATTTTTTCTCTAGAAAAACATATCAGCAAAAAAGTAAAAGATTACAGGGTTTCATATGAAGATTAAAGACAGGCACCTAGTCTACGAGTTCTTTGATACCTCGCTGGGAGGATATCATCCCCAGATGGAGCCAGTTGTTAGCACCTCTATTTTGAACAGTTGTAGAAGAAACATGGTGGAGAAAAAAATAAAGGTTACATGAACTTTGGCTAAGATTAATAATGTGAATATATTATATTATGGTGTATAAAGGCTAAATTGGTTCGTAATCTGACGGTGTAGAATAAAAGAGGTGAAAACCTATAGATTGGAATATATCCGCTCCATGGAGATGTGTCAGAGATAAAGAAAGGGGGATGTGGTTAACGAAACACGAAGATCGACGGTTGTGAAACCAAGGGGGTGAAATCTATGATTGGCAAAGACTCCGCTTTATAAAGAGGAACATTTTAAAAAAATAAAGGGCCCAACAGAATGTGTACATGCAGTCTTAATCTAACGGCTTAAACAAAAAGCGAAGATCCATCAACGGTCATTAGCGGTTCTAGAGGATGAAGTTGCACGGTGATTGAAATGGAAAAGTGGTAGCAGAATAAAAACCATGATACACGTGGCGGTTCATAGTGCATTCCGTAGAGGAAAGTGGTTAAAGTAAAACCGCTTAGTGGAGCCTCCGGAATAAACCATTATATAAAGGTGAGGTTGACTTATTTTTAAAAAATCATTTTATTTTGCATGCTGGGGATGAGTGAAGGAGACATCCCGCCATCCTTTCGCAGTCAACCTTATGTGTATACAGTTACAGTCATAGGTAAGCTTCGAATACTTGACCTCTGTTTAGAGAGTTACCACCATTATCTGTTATGGAGAGAGAGTAGGGGTTAGAAGTTCTTAACCAAATTTTGGATGAAAGAGAGGAATTCATGGTTGATAGAGACAGAAATATGTATGACCCAGTTCTGTCAGTCGGAAATGTATCAGTTTCTAAAGAAAGATTGTGGCAATATAGTTTACAGGGGAATGCCATTTTGAATGTCTGCAAGTATTTTCTATATTACTTCGCCATTGAACAGACTTTACCATTTCCCGAATTTGCTGAATGGTGTGCAAGTAATTATTCACCCTCTGAGAGAGTCATTATGAGTCATTCCACATCCAAGATATTATGTAATATTGATGCAAAAACTATTTGTGGATTCCTTAATTTGCTTGATAGTTTCCCTGACAGTGGTGAATCTGTAAATGAGTATGTATTAGTCGAAGTATACAAAGGTTGTAAAACTGAGGTTCGATGTGAATTTCTGTCCAGTATTCTTAATGAAGGTCAGTCATTAGAGGGTCTTTTGCTGCCATATAGTATTCACATTTTCAAAGAATAAGTGCAATTGTTTGTGTCTTTGGTCTGCCAAATTTTAGGTCTAGACGACGACATTCATGTCAACGAAGTTGTCTTGGGTTTTTTTATTGAAAATGAGTTCAGTCAGTCATGAGTCCGAGTCCCATTCAGTCCATTACTTCAGTTTGGATGAGTATTTAGTAGAAGTCATTCACATCTAGTTAGTTGAGTTCCCAAAAGTCAGAATTTTCAAACACCAACCATACTTGTTGAACATGTTGCTATGTTCAAATGTAACAGAGTTACAATTCTTATCTACTATTTTCTCTTCAGATCTTTCGAAGAAAATCGATATGTTCAAGTTCGTGAATTCCATTATGTCAGAGATGTACAAGTTGCTATTTGATAAGGTATTTCCCAGAGTACTTGAAGAAATGAAGGTTATGATGCAATCGTCCCCGGAAGACAGGATTGGGGATTGGTTTTTATATAAAGACTTTACTGTTTTAAGAGTGTATGGTTTCACCGGAGAGCCGTACAGGCTACCTGGTTTTCTTACCCCTAGAATATTTGTACTTGAATTTATGAGACAAAGACTATATGCAGAGGAGGAACATTTCGAAGCATTTAAAAAGTCCTCTAATATCAAATTTCCCCTTAAAGTTGGTCCATTTATCTTTAAAAACAAAAGTGCCTTGATGATTGTGGAAAAATTATTGGAGAATATGGATTTCTAGAAAGAACAGAAGGTCAATTATGATCCATATCATATAATTTCTCAAAGGAAACAAGCAAATAAGAACAAACCATTCAATCACCAAGTTGTTGAAGGATTGGATGAAATAGCCAATTTGTCTTGTTTTGTAGAAAGTCTAGGAAGTAATGAAGGTAAGAGCAGTGGATTGATTACATCAGTTCAAGTGCAAGAAAATCCTAGTGTTTTGATTAAAAGAAGTCTTTCTGAAATCAAAAATATGGAGATAGATGAAAATAGTTCAAGTGAAAAGACTAAAACATTTTCTCAGGATGATCAAGTTTCATGAGAAATAGTTTCAGAGGAGTTGAAGAAAATAGTTTTGATTCCTAAGAAGTCAGTGCAAATGAACTAGTTTTCTTTTGAAAGTGAAAATAATTCAGAGTCCAGTTCAATTTTTAAATCCAAAGCAGAGTTCATAACAAGTTATGTTGAAAAGCAGATGCAGTCCTTGGAAGAGACTAAAAATCTACTTCCACGAGTAATAAGTCTAGGAAACCAAAAGGCGTCATTGATTTCCACTCGGGATGTAGAGAGGAACACCTTAAAATTAGCTATGGTAAGTGACAAAAAAGTGGTTGAGAGGGAGGTAAGATTGGATAAAATCACTGTATTTGACAAGATACAACTCCACAAACAAACAAGGGATATTATTTATTCAGATTTGTTACATGCCATGATGAAAATCAACAAATTACAAGTTCTAGTGGATAATTTGGAGGTCCAGTTGAAACACGAAAAAATAGAGAATAAAGCAAATTCAATCCAAATAAAGAAGTTGCAGGCAGATGTTATAAGCTTAGGAGGTGAACCAGGAATCACACAGGCCACTAGAAAACTTTTGGAGGAGAAAGATAATACCATTCAGGTATTAAAAAAGAAGTTGAAAATTCCAAATTTTGAACATGCCCAGTCCTCAGAGTTGCTGGCATTACAAGAAGAGAAAGACAAATCTTATCAAGAAATGATGGAGTATAAAGGAAAAACAGTGAAGCTGCAAGAGGAAAAGAATAAATGGGAAACAGAGAGAGCTAAGTTGATTGCACAAATTTCATAGTTGAAGAAAGATCAAAATGACGAGAAAGAAATTATGGAAGAGTTGATGAGCCAAACTCCTACTAATACAGATTTGTCTATTGTAAATATTGAGAAGCCTTTAAGTGATTTTTTTGCTGATGATTTGCTAGTGCCAATATCACAGGTGAGCTTAAACGATGTAGAAATCAAGGAATTGAAAGAAGAAAATGAGAAGATCAAATATGAACTGACTAAAATGGTTGAAAGTAAGAATAGAATATTACATGACAAAAGTCAGTTGCAGAAAAAGTTTAATGAATTAAAAGAAAGGAATATAGGAAAGGCCCCTCTACAAGGAGCCAAGCATATAATCTGGGATACATTATCTGTAGAGGTCACTAAGATTAGGCATTATCTAAATTTCATTGATGACCAGAGTGCATTGGTTAATTTAGCCAATTAGAGATTAAAATTAGCAAATGAAACCATGGAGAAGAAGCCCCTAAATGCAACTCAGAATGCACTAAATTTCTTGAATTCCTTAACTTATAAAAAATTGCAGGATATAGGGATTAAAGACAAAGTAGCTATCGTACTATGGTTGAAAAAATTCATTAACAAACATCAGCTTATGAAGGTGGTACAAGATAAGGCAAATGAGATGTCTTCACAGGTAAATGTTTTTAGGTGTGCCTTTAGAGAATTGTTTGAAGATGGCCTTCCTTCTTTCTGGAATGAAGAAGGAAGACTTTTTTCTCAGGAACATTATCATAGTCTGCTAGTACAAAACTGTATGGATCATTCCAAGTTTGATGACTTGGTAAAAGGACTGACTGGGAAAATCATCGTGGACAAGTTAACAGAAGACTTCAAAATATTGCAAAAAATTTTATCGTTAGAGGAGGACTACCCACTGTATCTTATGAGGCTTATGTGGATTTGGAGGTGTCTATCAGAGAAATGACTGAGTATGACACACCAAGTGTAGAACAACGGAGGACTGTGGAGAGATTCGGGAAGACAAAGTATATTCTTCATCCTTAAAAGACAGGTGCTGCGCGCTATGGAGCTGTTTATTCGGGCTTTGCTATCACCAAGTTGATTTTAATTAAACAATTTGTTATTAGAATCAAAGCATGTAGTTTGTTCCTATTTGTTAGGGATATGGTTACAAAGAATTTGATTAATAGATTATTTAGTTATTAATCTTCTTGGGAAGGAATTATTTATGTATATATTTGCATTTATTTGAGGTATTGAGGGTTGGAACTCGTATGTTGGATCAATGTATTTGAGGAAATATAATTTTTGAAATAACAAAATTGAATGCATGTGGATGATCAGAGATTCATATGCCATCTACGTTACAGTCTGTGCTTTTCTTTCCTGTGTGATTGTTTTTCCAGTGCTTACATTTCATTTTGTTTTCCTCATATCTGAAGCGTAGTGTTGAATAGTTCAGAATTCATGCTTGTTGTGCTCTGACTATTGTTTCAGATATTTCATAAATTTTTCTACTAAAGTTAATATGGAATTCATCTGATGATGCTCTATATTGATGGATTGTTCATGCTTCTTCCTTATCCACCTGAAATCAATGAATGACTATAACTAAATGGTTATCTTGCCTTTGATGAAATCTCATGTATGAGACCTTTGTGCTATCTTTATCTATTTTGACTCCATTTCCCAATGGTTATGTGTATTGTTTCAACCATCTGCATAATGTTAAAGTGTTGATCATTATATCTGGCCTTGTTAAATTTATATTTGAGAGATCCCTCTCTAGAAAGGAAAGCCAGTTTCATTCTGAAGTGGTTTTTTGCTGTTACCTGTGGGATTTACCTTTTACAACCTGGGTACATTCTGAGTGATAACAACAGTAACAACACAACATTAGAAGAGTTATTTAGTAGGTTAATGGTGCATATCATGAGAAGACAGTGTGGAGAGTCATCGCGCTGGCTCTAGGGTTCTCTTCCGCTGAGGACTGCGCCGCCTGATCCTGCCTGCCATGGAACCATATGACCCAGTGCCAGATGATTGACGAGCTGGCCTCGAGGAAGTATTCCAAATAATTGTAGCCTCCCAGCCTCTAGTCAAGCCTCCACCAGACGAGTCTCATTTAGTCAAAAGAGCTTAAGTGCTGGATGTGAAGTTATCCTCCCTTGCATCCAAGATCAAAGCTGTATCTCACCATGAAAGAGGTTTGGGAGGTCATTTTATCAGGATCTGGACTTCCCCTCGTTCTATTGAAATATTCTTGAATAGAAATTGCTGATCTCTCATACAGGGAGAAGTTCAACACAAATTTTATGGGAGCGGATTCTTCGTCTTTCTTTTCGAAAAAAAAGAAGATAGAGACTTAATATTCAGGAATGGACCGTATTTCATGGGTCCTAGAGGCATGTACCTCAACAAGTGGGATTTATCCTTTGAACTAGAAAAGGATATCCCATCCTTAGTCCCATTCTGGGTAAATTTTCCGCACCTTTTGCTTCATTGCTGGATGACGAAGATCTCAAAGCCATATGGAACTCGCTAGGGAAATACATAGACAAATCTGAGCCAAAACCTCCAATGTTCTCTTGCGCAGGAATATGTGTAGAAGTAGATTTGGAAAAAGGTCTTCCAGAAGCAATCAACCTTTCCATGGAAGGTTGGAGCCACCTCCAAACTGTCGACTATGAGCAAATTCCCTTCAAGTGCAAGGTTTGTCATGAATACGGGTACTTCGCAAAATCTTTCCAAAAGAAATTTCAACTAGAAGGAGAGATCCCAAGAGAATAATGGAACGAGGTCAGTCGGAGGAAAGGGAACAAAGCAAGCAATAGTCAAGAGAACACTCCAATAAAAAAGAAGAAATCCCCAGAAAACAAATTTTAAGCCTTGGCCTTAGAAGGTTCAGAGCCAATCGAAACAACAATAGTGGAAAATGAAGACATTCAACAGCAAAACAAGGAAGACGAACCAGTGTTAAAAGAAATAGGGAAATAATAAAGTTATGAGCCTACACTCCCACAAAAACCCTACGTTGAAGTAAGACCAGAGTCATCTCAAAACTCAGGAGGATCAGTAACGAGATCTAGAGAAAAGGCATAGATGGAAGACAGATCAAAAAGCAAAGAAGAAGAAGCAGAGCCCTTATTAAAAAAGGAAGAAAACCCAACAAATTTCTCAGAGAAAAAGAAACAGTTAGAGAAAAAGTGGCAGGGAAAAAATCGAGTCTAGATCATCTGGTTAAGTCCTACCTTTCAGAAAAACAAGCTGGAGATTATACAGAAGGAAAAAACGATAGAGTAGTACCATCAACAATTAGGAAATAATGAATCTTGTCTCCTGGAATTGTAGAGGTCTAGGAGGAAACCAAAATATTGAAGCCATTAAAATATTCAAATACTGAGAAAAATATCCATCCTCACAATCTAGGAGACAAAAGTACAAGAGGAAGACAATTTTGCCGTCATCAAGAAGTTTTGGAAGAATGACGAATTTAAAGCAGTAAGTGCCCAAGGAGAATTTGGAGGTATGTTAACTTGGTGGGATAAAAAATTATTTAAATTTAAATCAACAATAGAGAACCATCATTGGATATTTGTTGAGATTGAATGTATCAAAACCCAGGAGACATACTGGAATGGGAATGTATATGGGCCTCCAATTCATGGAGCCAAAAAAGAGTTTTGGACCCAACTAGAAAATCAAAGGCATGGTAAGATGCATCTCCCATGCATCATAGCTGGGGATTTTAATGCCACTATTTCCCCTAAAGAAAAAAAGGAGGTTCCATAGTGAGAGATCCCTTCAGGGACATATTAGAGGATATAATGTCTATCTGGCGACTCTCTGACATCAAACCTAAGAGAGAAAAATACACATGGAGCAATAAGTGCATCAGACCAAGACACATCACAGTGCGGTTGGACATAATTTTCGTAAGCTCGTCTTTCTTAGACAAGCCCTTCCTACAAGTTACTAGACTTCTAGCCTCTGCTGCTTATGATCACAGACCGATTTTGTTTTCCCTCGGGCCAGTTGGAAATTTGGGGCCTCTCCCCTTCAAGTTTTCTCCAACTTGGATCTTGAAACCTGTTTTTTTTATATTGTCTATCAAACTTGGTAGAAGTTTTATTAAGGTTCTCTTGGTTTCATTTGGGAACAAAAGCTAATAAATGTTAAAAGAGAGCTCAAAGCTTGGTTGGAAACATGCAATCAAAATCTCGGGCAGGGAAAAAATTCCTTAATCCAAACCTTAGAATAAATACAGGAGCAAATGGAATAGAATGAAGTAACCAAAGAAGTGCCGATGAAAGAAAAAGAAGTGGACAAAAAAAACCTATCCATTCAACAAAGGGAATAAGCCAAACTTCATCTAAAATCCAGATGCTTATGGTTGAAAGTTGGAGATCAGAACTCCAAGTTATTCCATTATCAATGCAAAGAGCGTAATAGGAAGAACACAATAAAGGAGATCTTGAATGAAAATGGAGAAAAAATAACCGAACCTGAGCAAATTAGAAGGGAGATAAAATAAAACTTTGAAGATTTGTATTCTAGTTACAATATTGTATCCTAGGAGGAAATGCTCTCCCTTAGCAATGAAATCCCTATATTTATAAGGGAATATATAGACTATCTTACTCAGCCTATCTCCTTCAAAGAGTTCCACAATGCAGTTTGGTCCTTGCACCCAGACAAGGCTCTGGGACCTGATGGATTTTCCATTAGCTTTTATAGAAGCTGTTGGCATATAAAAAAAATCTAGTAATAATGATAATCTGGGCCCAACCTAAATATAATATTGGAGGTGTCACAAAATCCACCTTTCTTGCTCTTATTCCCAAAGAGAAGAATCCAGTCACCATCAAAAGAGACAGGCCTATTTCCCTGGGCAACTCCTCTTACAAAATCCTTTCTTAGTTCATCACCAATAGAATCAAGAAGGTTATCCCGCTTGTCATTTTTGAAAACCAAGGAGGTTTCATTGTTGGAAGGAAAATATATGACAACATATTGTTGGTCCAGGAAGCTATTCATTCAAGCCAAAGTCACAAAGAAGCAAGTATGACAATTAAACTAGATCTTGCAAATGCATTTGATAGAATAGGACATTCTTATATCTTCCAAATTATGGAAAATTATGGCTTCCCTACTAATTTTATAATATGGGTTAAAGCCTGTATAAGAAAACCTTGGATTTCTCCCCTAATCAATGGTTGACCAACCTCTTTCTTCCAAGCTCAAAGAGGAATCCAATAAGGATTCCCAATGTCCCCCTTTCTCTATATCCTTGTAGCAGACTCGCTCAACATAAGACTCAATACACTGAAGAATGAAGGAAATATCCGGGGAATTAGTTTTGTCAGAGGATTTCAACCCATCAACCACACCTCGTTCATTGATGATACTATCCTTTTGGGAAGTGCTTCAACCCAAATCGCCAAGCATTTCAAAATCACTCTGGATCTATTTCTTAAAGTCTCTGGTAGTCAAATCAACCCCAATAATTCTTTGTTGTATGGCTGGAACAACAACCCCAGCACTCTTCGAGAAATAGTTGTTATTATGGGGATAAAGGTCAATCTCCAATGGACTTCCTTTATATATCTGGGGGTCCCTATAGTAACCAGATAGTGCACTACCTTGATTTGGAGCCCTCTGATTCAAAAGATGAAAAAGAAAATTCAAGCTTGGAGCACTATCTGGCTTAATTTAGCAGGCAAGGTAGTCCTCATAAAATCCATCCTAGCCTCTTATCCCATTTTTTCTTGTGTGATCTTTCTAGCACCTAAATTTGTAATCAACATCCTCATCATAGAGATAAGGAAGTTTCTATGGCAAGGTGGGAAGATTCAAGGGAAAAAGTTCAATTTAGTAAATTGAGATATAGTCTTGGAGGACAAATGCAACAAAGGGATGGGGATTAGGGATCTTGGAATAATGAACAACGCTTTGGGAGAAAATTTGGTTTGGAGGATGGTCACTGGTGAAAAGGACTGGTGGAAGGAGTTCATCAGGAAGAAATACAACAAGAAAAAGAGATCCAATTGTCTAGATCTCCCCTAGACAGGTAAAGGGACCCCTATCTGGAGTCTTTGCAAAAATTCTGTCGGCCTAATTAAAGATAATATGTATTGGATTCCTAGGAATGGCAACAAAATCTATATCGGTCATATCCTATTCTTGGATGCCCTCCCTTAGCATCAAATGCTAATCTCCTCAACCTTCAAAGGTGGATTCAAAATCATGGCTTAAAAAAGCTCAAATATCTAGCTATCTGGGGTTCTGGGGGTGAATGGAACAGTTGGAACTTGCAAACTCCACTCCAACTTTATAGGTATTACAAATTTTTCTCTTCCCTTCTTCATGAAATCGCCCCTCTCAATTCTAAATCATGAGACATTAGAGGTTGGGGTAAATATGGCCTCTATACAGTCAAAGAAGGTTATCAGGTTTTGAAGCAATGCAAAGAAAGAAACCAACAAAGAATCTGGGGGAAGGTCTGGAACCCAGACAGTATCCCCAATATCAACATTTTATTTTGCCTCTTAGAAAAAAATAATCTCCTAACTGCAGAAAAATTAAGAAAACGTGGGATGCATGGAACTTCCGGATGTATTATTTGTCTAGAATAGGAAGAAACCTCTCACCATATATTTATAGAGTGCCCCTTTACAACCCAAGTTTGGAAGCTCATCCTAGGTTCTATATGAAGGAGCTTCTCTCTTCCAGGAAATCTCATTAATCTGATTTCAAATTAGAAAAGTGCTATCCAGTTAGAATTGGTAAGAAAAAGACTCTTCTTAGATTTTGGAACACTGTCCCTAAAAATGTTTGCTAGAAAACTTGGCTTGCTAGAAATAGGCTCATTTTTTACAATAAAAAGGCAGAACCTTAGTGAGATTCCTTCAAAGCTATGAACCTGATCAATGGAAAATTGAAATTAAAACAGGTCCCTTCCCCCCACTCTGAGGATATTATCCCATAAAAACTCAATTGGTACCAAGATATACTGACTCAAACCTCTATTCAAACCAAAGCTCCTTTCGAGCTTCACCCTTGGGAAATCAGAAAAATTAAGAAGATCTCCTTCATTGGTGGCTGAGGCAAAACTCAACCACCCTATTTTTTGACGGTTCCTCGAAAGGAAATCCCGTGGAGGCAGGTGCAGGTGGTATTATTTTTGATCCCGAAGGAAATATAGTTTCGACTTATGCCTAGGGTCTTGGTCGAAAAACCAACAACGAATATGAGTGGCTTGCGCTTCTCTTTGGATTGGATCTGGTTAAGAAAAATAAGATCACCAAAGTTATAGTCATGGGAGACTCTAAACAAGTTATTCATAAAATGATTTATGGATACGATCAAGGAGTAGTCAAAATTTGAAGAATCTACGAGTGAATTCGACAAACCTATGCAAATGTTCAAACCACCTTTTATCACATCCTCAGAAGAAATAACACTGAAGCAGATAACTTAGAAAATCAAGGAGCTAAGTTAAAATTTGGATTATCCAGACTTAATGGTAATTTAAAAAATTTAAGTTATGTCCCCTAGGAACATAAGCAACGAAGGGCGGGCTCAAGGGTGGGAGATCTCCCTCCCCAACGCTCCAACTACCAAATTTTTTTATAACCTTGGCATAAGGGTGGATGTCCTACCTCCTTGGCATTCCAACATCTGGAAGTATGCATGCTTCTTGGCGTCCATCTAGCTCCCATGCATATACGATGTCGAAGCCCATGTGAAGGGATTAATTGCAAATCCTGGCACTCTCCGACTTATTAGAGTTGCCAAACAAGCCATGGAAGATGCTGTCAAGAAGTTTCCTCCATCTCTGTTAGATAGCCATTGTGATTACGGTGCATTTAATGTATTTCTCCCTGTAGAGTCATTATATCCATTACCTCTTGAATTCCTCATTATAGAAGACAAGGAAAGGCTGCCCAGCACCCAGGTGGCACAACCAGTTCTCTTAGTGCATACATGATTGTATTCTTCACGAGATGTTATGGAAAATAACGATCGAGATTTTACTCTAAATGATCTCCATGATTCCTTATGGGACATAAAGCAACATATTCATTGGCTCTATGATATCATCAACAAGGGGGTCACAGAAGGGAGTTCAACTGTAGAAGAGGTGAAATGGATGGCAAGGAAAATGGGAAACCACGATGCTAGAATTGAAGATAATCACATAGATTTACATGAGCTCATGGGGACTATTGGTTACATTAAGGAATATGTGCAAAATATGGTTAACATGAACCAATGCAGTCATTTTCAAGAGACCACCCAATGGAGGAGACTTCAGTAGCTCAGCCAAACAAAGCTCCAGGGGAAAAGCAACAGAAGTAGCAAAAGTTTGAATGGTACTTTATGTTTTTTTTTTGTATTTTTATTTTAGGTGTCTATGTCCATATATACCCTTTGAAGGGTTATAGAAGTCTATTTTGGAACATCAACACGTTTTTGTTAATAGTTTCTAGGACAAACAATTCAGGTTTTTTGGGGATAGGCATAACGAATTATAGGTCTTTGAAATTTTTTGTATGATTGGCTATTAACAACCTTTTCATATAATACAATACTTTCTTGGTTCTTGTTAAAAAAAAACCACAACATTAGAAAGTATTTATTTCAAATGACATATAAAACCAAATAAACTCTTTAGATGATTGCTCAATTATAAAGAAGTAATAGTATTGTAGCAGGGATTTCTCCCTTGCTACAGGGCAGGAATGGCTACCTTCCATCAATAGGATGGAAGGATAGGATCCTGGATGGAAAATGCAGAAAATGAATGGATAGAAAGAAAGCAAAGGACAAGCAAGAAATGGAATGGCAGGAAACCCCTCTGCAAACAAGGTTAGGGCTTCGCCTTGGCTACCTGGAAACAACTAATGAATAGAAATAAACCTATAAAAAATGTTAATAAACAAACTTGCAAAGAGACATGGGTCATAAAACAACTAAAATATTAAACAAAATTCATAAAGAAAACAAGATTATACCTTCTTTAGTGAAATGGGCCACCATGCCTTGGCTGGAAGGAAGCACTTCCCTATCTCACTCAGCAATGGGAGAGGAGCTATGGGTCAATGGGGAAGGTGAGTGGAAGGGAGAGGGATGTGGGTGGCTTGAGAGGCCAAGGTGTCTCAAGGCATCTATAGGCAGCATAACAGTATGCAAGAGAGGTGTGTTTTGAGAGTGACCTCCCACCCTCCTTTTATAGCTTTTTTGGGGACTTCTAGGGTTTTAAGCCCTTGGTCAGGGCTTTAGCCCGTTTTTTGGGCTTTTAGCCCCTTCTACCCTAACTTTAGCTCCTTTTAGGGTTTTATCCCCTTTTGGGGGGCTTTAGCTCCTAGGAGAGTATTTTAGGCTCCTTTTTGGGGTTTTTAAGCCCTTTTCTTCATTCTTAAGCCATTTTGAGGGTGTGGGGGTCTAATGGAGTGATATGAGGGTCGTGAAATGGTGTCCTTGGGTGGTGTAGGCCATGGAGAGATGAGTGAGGGATTTTTTGGGTTAACAAATTGCCCCCTGATGTGTGAGGGTAGGAGCTCATCGTATGGCCAACAAACATCATAGGATTTGCTGCGGAGAGGTGGTGCTTCCGGGGCTGGGGCATGGTGGTTTTTGGTTTTTGTATTAATATGGTTCCCATCAATGGGTGAGATACAAATAATGTGTGACATGTATATGGATGAGGCAGGCATCCCCATGCTCGTGACTATGTCAAAAAAATAATTTGATCTATGCTCTAAAATACAAGAGCTGATCATATACAGCTGATGATACAATAGTGGCTGCCTCAAAGTGAGGTTGGATACAATACTGATCTGGTACATTGGACCCATGACATTCTCATGGGATACTATATCTTCATGACTGACAGTCTGCTAGATCTGGAATGGTACATAGCTATATGGACTTGCTGATTGAGAGTCAGAGTCTCTGTGATACAAGTATGCTGCATCAATCATAAATCTATATCGAAGCACTGGTGGGGCTTCTGAACACTATCTCCAACGTAATCCAGAAATCACAAGGGACATAACTTTTTTAGGTCCCTTGAGTAGACTCATCAATGTGCTAGATTCAGGTGACATCTGGGGTCTTCGACCAAGTACTGTGCGGACCAAACCCTGTACGAATCTAAATGGTGTGATGATGTAGTTGGAGTCGAGCACATGAGAAACAACCATCCCAAGAGGCACTAAGGACTCCTTTCAAGTGGTCCAAGGAGCTCCTCAATGAGGTTAATGAAACCAAGATACAGGGACCTCTGGGTCTATCCTTTGGAATATGTGTGTTGTCGTCGACAGAGGGAGACCTGCCCCTAGTCAAGGCAATGATGTTTCCATGACCAGGAGCACGAGGGAGATAACCGAAAGGTGTGAGACAATCTGTGGACTGACCCACTGAAAAGGCAGGGGGGAAGGGGAGTTAAAGAGTTGAACAGGGGTAGGGGGAGTGTGGGAGACTAAAACTTCCTTTGTTCAGAGTATGATGGTAGGGCGGACCAGGTAGCAAATGAAATTGACTCATGGGAATGGGATCGTATCTGTAATACCGGGAATGTCACTGCAGAAGGGAAATACTTGGAGGAGGTGGACACTTTTGATATTGATGGGATCCAAGGAAGACACATTGCATAGTACTCTAAACAAAGGCGACCCAATGTGGGAATGTTGCCAAACTATTTTCTGTGGGGTGGTGTCTAGGGACATCGTTGTGGTACGATCTCATGGATTTTTGGTGAGCCCGAGAAAGTAAATGCTCAATGGTGCTTTCAATTTGTTAGAATAATCAACCCATAGTTAGCTACCTTAGACATTAATTAATCCAATTTTTGTCTTATTTGCCTAGTTTCCATATTCCACCTTATGCAAGTTGTCCTCCACACATCCAAAGTTGTCAAACTTGATAAATTTGAGTCATGGAGCACTTGGGAAACCACTTGGAATGAAATCTGCTTTATTCCTGGCCTTCCTAGTGCATGTCTACTTTTTTTGCTTTATTGCCTTCTTTTTCTGAGTTTTAAGGCAATTGGGAAAGTTTGACTAGGTGAATTTAACTTGTTTTTTGTCCTCATCATCCTCCACTCTTTTCTCCTAAGAAAATCATGTATGATTTGTCCTTCCATCACCTATTAGCTTGCCTAATTTATTTTTCCAATTCATGAGCTCCTAGACAGTTTTGGAAACTGCTTTATGCACCTATGGGGGATTTGCTTAGATTTAGTAAGCCTGCTTTTGACCAAATTCGAATGGAATCCTTATGAATTTGAATCTCTCATGTAATTATTTATTTTGGTAGCCTATGACTTCATAGGGTTGGATATTGTACACTTATTCAATACAGATTAGTGTTCAGCTCCATATTCAGTCTCCTTTGTGTGTAATTGGCAATTTTTGTGAGTGTAGTTGTTCTAACACCTGGGTTCAATTTCCACATGGTATTAGAGACTTTGTAGATTTATTTCTCTCCTTCCAATTTGTTATTACAGGTTTGACATCATTGACTGGGAGCATTTTGCTGACTGAAGGGACAATTTCTAAGCTAGGAATCAATCTCAGAAGATCATCTTGACTCCATTTAACTTCTTTGAATGGAAAGTAGAGATGGAGATACTGTTGAGAGTGAAAGGCCTCTACAGAGTGACTATGGAAATAGAATCAGAGCCTAATGCAGCTACAGAGAAAATTAAATGGCACAACAGGAGGGATGAGGCCTATGGTCTCCTATGTCTGAGCATATCCAGAGACCTCCTTTTCCATCTTGATGGATTAACATCACCAAATGAAGTATGGGAGAAGCTTGTTGAGATTTTTGGTAAGACAGATGAGATGAGGGGACATCAAATTGAAAATGAATTGATCTCCCTGAGTCCCAATAGCTTTGAATCCCTGCAACTCTATTTTTCCAAGTTCAAAGCCCTTGTTTTGCAGCTAAGACAATGTGGGATCGAAAAGAAGGAGGAGCACCTGGTTTTGGCCATACTCTCGAAGCTTTTCCTTGACTATTTAGTGTTTGTCTTGACCTTCCATGCCACAAAGTTTACAGCTCGAGCCTGGAAAATGCCTAGCCTTGCAGATTTCATGGAACCTCTCACACAAGAACAAGATAAATTGGTGATGATGGGCACCATCAAACCTTCCAAAGACCAAGCTTTGGTTGCTGGAGATTCAAGAGTGGATTCAAAAGGTAAGAAGAAAGCTAAGAAGCCACTTGAGAAAAAGAGATACAAGAACAAGTCTCCAGAGGAGCCTCAAGGTTCCAAGAAGAACCCCTAGAAGAAGAAGAACAAAGGAGAAATGAGCAAGTGCACATACTGTAGTAAGGGAAATCATCCTGAAAGCTCCTGCATGAAGAAGAAAATAGACATGCTGACCCAACTCCTAGAGAATAATGGCATCTCCCTTCCTGACAGCTCAAAGAAGAGGGAAGGAGGATCAAATTTAGAAGACAAAGAGAGATTTCATGCATTGGTTGCTAGCACATCAAGCTCACCTAGTTTCATCATTGATTCTGGAGCTTCAAGACATATGGTTTCGACCAAGGAGGCATTCACCTCACTTGACATGTTGAAAGGTCCATCAATTGTACTGGGAGATGAATCTCTCACTGAAAGTTTGGGCAAAGGGAGGATTGATCTTGACCATGGTAAGTTCAGCAATGTATTGTATGTTCTAGGTCTTGCCTCTAGCCTCTTATCAGTGTATCAGATGATCCACATAGGGTCTCCAAAGAAGGTCATATTCTCCCCTGATGAAGTTGAGATCACAGAGATCTCAAGTGGTAAAGTCATTGCAAAAGGAGTTGCAAATCACACTTCGAAGGTATACATGTTCTCACACTTCCTACCCTACTCAAACCCCTCTGCTCTTTTGATTCATGCTAATGAGGCAAGCAAGATTTGGCATGAAATGTTTGGCCACCTCAATTAAAAGTATCTTTCTGATCTTAGTGAAAAAGAAATGGTCATAGGGTTACCAAAGATTAAGTTTTCCAAAGGAGTCTGTCAAGGTTGCATCTTAGGGAAACACCCAGAGCATAAATTTGAGAAATCTAGTCATGAGAGAACCTCTACACCTCTTGAGTTGATCCATAGTGATGTTGCTGGCCCATTTCCTCATATGTCAATGAGTCAGGCCAAATATGCATTGAAATTCATAGATGACTTTTCCAGGTACTGTTGGGTTTACCTCCTGAAACACAAGTCTGAAGTTTTTGGCCTCTTCAAAGTCTTTAAGGCTTTGGTTGAAAACCAGTCTAGGAGGAAACTCAAGGTCCTCAGATATGACAATGGTGGTGAGTATTTCAAGTCTGCATTCATTCAATATTGTGCAGATGCAGGTATTCAGATGCAGCGTTCTATCCCTTACACACCATAGCAAAATGGTGTTGCTGAGAGGAAGAACAGATTACTGAAAGAGATGGCAACCTGCATGATGGAGGCTAAGACTTTGCCACCAAAGTTTTTGGCCGAAGCTATAAACTGTGCAGCCTATATCTAGAATAGGGTGCCTCATAAACAGCTTGATGGTATGACTCCTTTTGAAGCATGGAGTGGGCACAAGCCAGATGTGACCCATTTCAGGATTTTTGGCTCAAGGGCTTGGGCTAGAATTCCAACAGAAAAGAGGAAGGCTTTGCAGCCCCAAAGCCAAGAGTGTCTATTTGTTGGGTACTCTAAAGATTCAAAAGGGTACAATCTGATCAATTTGAGCAAAAACAAAGCCTTCATTGAAAGGTGTGTTCAGTTCCAAGAAGAGCCTTTAGCAGCAGTGGAAGTTGGAGAATCCTCTTCACCACCAGAACCATTGAATGTAAGTGAAGAGATAGTCGAGTTTGATGATTCTGATATGTCTGATAATGATGATTTAATTGGAGATCCTAACAGTCCTACAAGACCAAAATGGGCAGCAAATACCATTCATGCAGCTGGAGAACTAGCTGCAAATCCTAATGATCCTAGGAGGACTAGATCTCAGTTTGAGAGTGCTCTGTGTGTGAAAGACCCTTTGTTTGTAGAGAAATGATATCTGATGGTTGAATTAGACCCACATACATATGAATATGTAGCACATGATCCAAGATGGCAAACAACCATGAAAGAAGAGTTCAGCTCACTCCAGAAGAACAACACTTGGGAGCTGGTTGATCTTCCCTCGGGGAGGAAGCTAGTTCAATGTAAGTGGGTTTACAAAACCAAATTTGCTGCTGATGGTTCACCTTTGAAATATAAGGCAAGATTGGTAGCTAAGGGCTACTCTCAAGTATATGGCATAGAATACAATGAGACCTTTGCACCAGTGGCAAAGATGGACTCCATGAGGATAGCCTTAGCCATTGCAGCTTCGAAGCGATGGGAGGTACATCACATGGATGTGAAGTGTGATTTCCTGAATGGATATTTTATTGAATATATTTACATGCAGAAGCATCGAGGATTTGCTACTAATCCATATCTTGTGTCCAGGCTAAAGAAATCATTGTATGGGCTTAAGCAAGCCCCCAGGGCTTGGTATGCCAAGATTGATAGCCTTCTGCTATCACTGAATTTTGTTCGATGCAAGTCAGATACAAATGCCTATTTGAAGCTAATTCATGGTTCACTAATGATTATTGTCTTGTATGTTGATGACCTTCTCATTACAGGAAGCTCAAAGGATGAAATTGCCTCCTTGAAGGATGCAATGAACCATGCATTCTCAATGACTGATTTGGGCTTATTGAGCCAATTCTTGGGGCTCGAAATTGTTCAAACCAAATATGGAATCAAAGTACATCAGTCCAAGTATGCCTTGGATTTTCTGAACAAATTCAACATGAAGGATTGCAATCCCAGCAAGACTCCTTTCCTTTTAGGAGTTAAACTTGAAGAAGCAGATTCTTCACCTATGGTAAATAATACATTGTATAGGCAACTGATTGGGTGTTTGCTGTATCTTACACATACTCGACCTGATATTTCTTATGCAGTAAGTGTGGCTTCAAGATACATGGATCAGCCTCATGAGATCCATTGGAGAGCAGCCAAAAGGATCCTTAACTTTGTTTAGGGAACAAGGACTCATTGGGATCTTCTACAAAGCTAAATCTGATCTTTATTTGATTGGGTTTACTGATAGTGATTGGGTAGGTGAAAACACATATCAAAAGTCAACATCACGATATGTGTTCATGCTTTCTAAAGGACCAATCAGCTGGTCAAGCAAGAAACAAAGTTCCATTGCACTCTCATGTACATAAGCAGAGTACAGAGGAGTTGTAAATGCAACAACTCAATGTTTATGGTTGCAGGGGTTACTTGGTGAGTGTGGCTTCGAATCAGAATACTAAACTACTATCTATTGTGATAATCAGAGTACCATTCGAATCTGCAATGAACCAGTTAAGAGACAGAGAACCAAACACATTGAGATCCATATGCACTACATTAGACAGCTTGTGCATGATGGCACCATTCACCTACTCTTCTGTTAATCTTCAGAACAAGTAGCAGATATCTTCACCAATTTTTTTTTGTGAGAAGACATTCAGCAATCTCAAATCACTACTGGGGATTTCTTATCATGCTGTGAAGCATGAGTGATGACAATATTTTCAAATTTTGTTTTACTGTCCATGTTTAAGGGAGGATTTTTCCCACTGGGTTTTTTCCTCTTTCCTTGGTTAAATGGACATGCAGTATGTAAAGGGTGACTAAGCCTTGTTGCTAGGCCCTATAATTTTCTGATATTTTACTCATAATTCAGGATTAAGGGGGGGTTTTATAATAATCAACCCATAGTTAGCTACCTTAGACATTAATTAATCCAATTTTTGTCTTATTTGCCTAGTTTCCATATTCCACCTTATGCAAGTTGTCCTGCACACATCCAAAGTGGTCAAAATTGCTAAATTTGAGTCATGGAGTTCTTGGGAAACCACTTGGAATCAAATTTTATTTATTCCTGGCCTTCCTAGCGCATGTCTGCTTTTTCTGCTTTATTTCCTGCTTTTTTTGAGTTTTAAGGAAACTGGGAAAATTTGACTAGGTGAAGTTAACTTGTTTTTTGTCCTCATCATCCTCCACTCTTTTCTCCTAAGAAAAGCATGTATGAGTTTTCCTTCCATCACCTATTAGCTTGCCTAATTTATTTTTCCAATTCGTTGGCTCCTAGACAGTTTTGGAAACTGCTTTATGCACCTATGGGGGATTTGCTTAGATTTAGTAAGCCTGCTTTTGACCAAATTTGAATGGAATCCTTATGCATTTGAATATCTCATGTAATTATTTATTTTGGTAGCCTATGAATTCACAAGGTTGGCTATTGTACACTTATTCAATACAGATTAGTGTTCAACTCCATTTTCAGTCTCCTTTGTGTGTAATTTGCATGTGTAATTGGCAATTTTTGTGAGTGTAATTGTTCTAACACCCAGGTTCAATTTCCACACAATTTTAGAGATTCTAAAATCATGAAGAATACTCTAGTGGGGGATCTTTTTCATTGGTAGTCTCCTATTCCCAAAAAAGGATAAAAGTATACATAGGAGAGCTCACCCATCCTTTGGGGGATGAGATACTTATTTACCGTTGGTAGTCCAATCAGGCCGGAAAAGGTTAAACCTATACTGACTAGATGGTCATTCAAATACTTTTATGAGCATGAATGAAACCAAGTTTGCTCGGCAATATTTTCTTGATGAGAAGGCTGGAAAAGAGCTTAATGACAACCCATGGTGAGCCTTTTCGTAAAGTGTGGCCCCTCTGCCCGAGAAAGCATAAAAGTGTTCAGAGGGGAATGGTCTTGGATTGAGTGTGCCAAGGAGGTCATTTTCAATTGATGGTCTACATGGTTTGCAAAAGGAGGTAAATGAAACGATGTAGATGCCCTTTCCTATACTTTAGCAAGCGGGAAAGGAAGCAGCTGCGCTCGGCTATCTTTTCATTGTTTTAAGGAGTAAAAAAAGAGCTTAAACAAAACTCCAGTATGGTCAACCAATTGTGGTGGCATGGGAAGTGCCCCATGTCAGGACGGTGGACAGTGGTCCAAAGGTCATCCGCATAGTATGAACAGAGCAGAAGGCTCTCAAACATACCAATACATGCGCGGGATAGATCGTGGTAGAGGTTCGTGAGTTGGTGCGGTAGAGGCATGAAAGCCAAGGTGGCTCTTGGATAGAGGTCAAGAGAACATGTGTGTGTGTTGCGGTGGACAGACTTGACTACATGCCATGTGAGTGCAAGTCTGGGGGCATTTATATGCCAAATACGTACAATAAAAGTAAATCGTTTTGTGGACAATGGTCCAGAAGTCCGCGTAAGGTGTGGTGAATAGAAAAGACAACTATGTGTTAAAAATACAAAACAAAATGAAAGAATGGTAACCCTTAACGGGCGGTGGCCCGAAAAATCACATGAGTAGCGGTCGAGAAGAGTGATACAAGTACAGGTCCATAGACACTTGCATCGTCATGTTATGGCTTCGTAAATTGAGGTGACTTGTGGGAAATGGTCCCGAAATTAATTTATTAAACATGAGACAATGGTATCATAAAGAGATATAAATTTGAGCTCGGAGGTGTGAGAGATGTCTCGAACTGGTTCCGGGTGACTTTGAATTAGCAGCTAATGGTGCTGCCTCTAGTGCATTGGTGCACTTAGGAGTTTTTGTGTCGCTATTTATATCCTGTTGAGAAAGCATATGTGGCTTCTCATTTCGTATTGGACATGTTTTGGGCATGCGACTTATCTATTTATCTATATATAATTTTGACACACGTGGATGCGCTTTTATGATGTGAGTATTTTTATGATGATGTGGAATGCAAATGTCTATGTGATGTATTATTACACTTGTGTGTGCATTTTTGGACATAGTTATGCATGCTGTTATAGTTGTATGTTTCCTATATGCGGTTGTGGATGTGCCAATTTAGAATATCATTAGCCATTTGATCTGTGACACTATTGAGGTTTCTGGGAACATGTGTGAATGTGATGGATTCAAATGCTATAACCATCTATTTAGTACGTAGGTACTTTCTAAAGAGGCAGGGATCACATACCTGATAGTAGTTGTTCAACTGAGAAACAAGCAGCTGGGAGTCTAAGAAGACATCGAGATGGTGAATGCCTAACTGGAGAGTGGCGGCTAAGAGGCCATTGACACCATCATATTCAGCTTGGTTGTTGGTTGCGGTGCTTTCATGTCCCCATGCCTCCGACTGGCAAAGAGGATGCGACCCATGGCTTAAACCACCCAGGCTAAGAGCCCCATGAACATGTGCATGCGCACAATTTCAGAAACAGAATGCCTAAACAAAACTTTGAACTGGAATATGCACACATGAATGTTTTTCATGCACAGATGCAATTATTCAACATACACAGCTACAATTATGTATCTTGCACAGCGGAATTAACGTACATTCATACAAGCATTCATTCAACATGTTCATTTCATATCATTAACAGTAAACATGGTTGCAGAAGTAAAAATGGACAAGATCACTTATCTTTATGGAGAAGTTGTTCCGCAACCAGCTACGTCACTGCAACGTTCCACCCAACCATAGGCCAGCGTGCTCCTCAATCTCTCAGTAACACTGCCACCCTCGAGCTGGGCATGATTCACCAAGGAATAAGGGAACTAGCAGGCTTACACATAGCCAAAGATATTCAATACACAGCTAAGACAACATAGTTGGGTTTATCAGGCCATCAAGGAGTTGGGAAAGGCTTAATGCTAAGCTTGTGAGCCCATTACAGAGCCACGAACACCTACACCGAAACTAGCCTGACCTCTAAGACACCCACCCACACCCAACACAAGGAATCAGTCCCTTCTCTGCTACACAGTCCCTCAGGCCCTGCATTCCCTTCCAGTGCTATTCAGGGGTGATGGAGAAGAAGGCCAGCCCTCTAGCTCTGTCTGTATGGTTTCCAACCACTAGGTTTATCAAGCAAAACTAAGCCCCCATCCCTGCTCCTTACACAGTCGAAAGACCAACCATTGCACACATGCAAACAATCAGTTGATACAGCTTAAGACAGGGAAGACAAATTCTGAGTCATTCTTGGCCCTATCGTGGCCAAAATGACTCTCAAGCGAATTTACAATAGTCCCTGAACACAACAGCAACACAATTCCAACAGGGGGAGATCAGCAGTTCATCTAGGGCAATGAAGCAAGCGGAAAAAGGAATTACACAGACCACCACACAGTTCTTGAGCGTGAAATGACTTCCTATAGGAAATCATGGATGATAGTGGCCAAACGGCTCCCAGCTTGCTGCGTGAGATCCAATAGAGTAATTGCTTGTGCGTGAGGATGAATGACTCCATCCCAAAATGTAAAGAAGCCACAACGAAACAAACTGTAAAGTGAGGGAACCATGGCAGCCCACAAATCAATCTGTGAGGAATGCATACACTCACTCCATCCGCAAAATCCATAGAGGAACAAAACTGCATGAGTGAATCCAGGAATTAATCCCGTGCGTGAGTGTAAAAATGAACCAAAAATGGTCCTTGCGTGAGGACGAGCAACAATGGCAAGGACACGAATTTGGAGGGCGTGGGTGCTCAGTGCATGTGCGGAGAGAATAATGTGTGGGAGTGATGGCAGTAGTTTCTTTTGCCATTGTGAAGTCAACTATGGTGGAGTGTACGTGTTGGTGAGGACTGACAGTCCTGCCACCCCACTCCCAAAGACCATAACTGCCTCAACCACCAGCAGCCATTCTTAATGAAAGTGGTTGGAATAAAACAAGGGGAGAAGACACATGGGTATTTCCCTCATTGGCCCAAGGTTTGACAATTTCCCCACATCCTTATCCTTGTGAAAATCATGCCCCTTTTGATTTAGTTGCTGTGATCGTAGCTGGTTGTGTTCATTTTAATTATAGATGCATATTTACATGATGATAAACGCATAACGTATGCCGCATGCCCCGATATGCCATTGGTGACAAATTTTAAATCCAAAACATAGCATAATCGATCAATGGTGGGGCCTTGGCCTTTAGCTCCACACCATGATCATTACAATATACACATCATATACATCTAATGCAATGGGTCAAAACCGGGACGTTACAGGTGCCCACGCATATTCTGTCAATGTGGATCAACTCATGCGATGGGGAGTAGATGACCCATGCATCCAAGGTGAGGTTCGGAGACCATCTTCTTGCTCCATCAGTGAATCCCATATACCGGTTTGAGGTGTGCTCCATTTGAAGCAATGAGAGGAAACGATACATAATACTCAATTTTGAAAAAAGTGTAAAACAACAAATGGAAAGATTATAATACAAGCTGAACTGTCGTCACTCAAAGGGGTGACATTAGAGGGAAAGCCATTTGGAATTCCATGGGGTCAGGGGTCATTCCTTTATGTGACACGATGAACCCTAGGAGACGACTCGTTGGGACACAAAAGACACACTTGAAAGGGTTCAAGCGGATTCCGTACTGGTGACATTGTATGAAGACTTGTCGCAAGTTGTCTATGTGCTACGTTTGCTTCTATGACTGTGCAATGAGGTTGTTGAAACAAACCAATATGATGTGAACGAGGTCACAGAAGCATTGTGTCATGGCACGTTGGAAGGTGGCTCCATCATTTTTCAGGCCAAAGGGCATGACTCGATACGCGAATGTGCCCCACGAGGTTGTGAATGCCGTCTTATAACGGTCTTCTTTCCGGATTTGGATTTGGTTATAGCTGAAAAATCCATCCATGAAGGAAAAGGCCTCATGTCTAGCACATGCATCGATAATCTGATCGATGAAATGTGTGGGGAAGTTTTCTTTGGGACATGCCCCATTAAGGTCACGAAATTCTGTGCAAATGCGGTTGGTACCCTATTTTTTATTCATGAGAACATGATTAGAAACCCAAGTGGTGTAGGCAATGGGGTAGATGAAGCCGGTTGTGCACAACTTCTCTATCTCGGCTTTCACCGCGGCCACTTTGGATGGATGGATTGGACATTTCTTTTGGCATATGGGTGCCACATTGGGCCATGTGTCAATGTGGTGTTCCATGATGGATGGATCTAGGCTAGGCATTTCGATGTAACACCAGGCGAAGATGTCGTGGAATTCTTGGAAGAGAGCTTTGTAGGCATCGACCTCTTCTGGGGAGAAAGATGCCCCCAACATGATTTCTTCAAAAATATTAGAATTGGTTGAGATGTCAATTTTAATGGTTGGTGAAATGTTTTCCATGTTTCCTTCTTCAAAAGAATCTGGTGCTGGGATGGGGTTCTTGAACCAGTTGACCTTCCCATGGATGAATTCTTTGGTCTCCACAGAAAACTGGTCAGACTACGACACAAGTTCTTCAAGGAGGAAGAATGAGAAATGGTGCATGTAGTCTCATGGGTATTCCGGGGTGGTCAGATCTTCTAGTATCTCCTCATCATTGAGGAAGCAATGAAGAGACTGGTCTAATGGACCATCATGGGAGGAGGAGATGAGCGGGTCGGTAGATCTGGACATAATGTAGATGGACATGGTGTCTGAAGAAGGAGGTGGGGGGTGAACTTCTTCGATCAGGGTGATTTCAGACTCAAGGGAATGTTGACAAAGGTCAGCTAGAGTCATTCGAAATTCAGGAAAGTCTTGGCAATAGTGAGAGTAATATCCATACAAACTGCAGAGGGTGCAAGCATGGTTTGATCTCAATGCCTTGTTTCTTACCACTGGCGTGCTTGGAAGCTCAACGATGGGGAGGTTTTCGTTTGTATCCATGGCATCCAATTGCGCACAGATAATTGGGATCTCAAGGAAATTTTGAGTTGGATGGCGCTGTTTCTCACAGACAGCACAAGGCGGGATCGGCTGAGGTTCTACAGTAGTTTTGGCATTATTACCCCTGGCCCTTTTCAGGTGGGGCGGTGCGGGTGTGGGTGTGGCGGTTGGCTTTTGCGGGCCGGGTGGAGGGTGAGACTTGACTGCAATGGGTTGCACTAGGGTTAAGACAACCTGGGGCATTGGTGGTTGAGCTGGTGGATCAAGATACCACACCGAAATTCCCAATGTAAAGTTATGTAGGCTTAAGGTGGCCACTATCGGCTTGCTCATGACACCAAGTGGGGGAAAGAGGAAGGGAATCATATGGACTGGAGATGAGCCCATATAACTCCCTGTTGGTTGCATGTGGGGATGCGGTTGTGGTTGCGGCTGTGTGTAATGCTGCTGCTGCGGGTGATGTTGCGGCTACTGTTGGTGTTGCGGCTGCGGACGATGTTGTGGTTGTGGTTGGGGCTATGGTTGTTGTTTGGGTGCAGCAGTGCTTAATGAGACCATGAAAAAGTCCACAGTTTCATTTTGTGTTGGTGGTGGTGACACTAATGGGAAAGGAGCCATCATGGTGGTATCGAAAAACAACCCAGGACCCACATTCAACAATGGGGAGGCTGGTGTGTTTTCAACCATGGTGTTGATTGCAGGGATGACATTGGTGTGTGTGGTTGTCCCTTATGGCTCAATGGTGGTGATGGTGGGGATAACGTTGGAGGGTGCCATTAACCCTTGTAGATTAGGATAAGTGAGTTGATAAACCATCACAATCTTCCCTTCGTGGGGGAACATCATGAGGTGGAAGACAGTTGATTCGACCTCTCTCATGGCGTACATATAACTTCTCCCGAGGAGAAGGTTATAGTCCAGTTGAGCATTGACAACTTCTATGTCAATCAGCACTGTCTTCCCGGCTAATGTGATGGGGACATGGGGGAGGATTTCTTGGGCTTTGGTGGGATGGCCATCATAAGCCCGCAGGGTTGTGGAGGATGGTTGCAGAATCGGGGATCCCAGTTTCTGCCAGACTAGGGTAGAAATAACGCATGTGGATGCTCCCTCATCCACTATGCACCAATGCACAACCAAGTTTCGGATAGAGACCAGGATTTGAAAGGAGATGGTGGATGGCATGCATGGTTCTCCATTCTCTGTGTCAAATGTGATCAACTTGGATTCGGAGGGGTCTACTACCCCAAGGGAATCTAGTAACGCTTTCTGCTGCGTTGGGCATGTTTTGAGTACCTTAAGAGCAGACATGGCCTTTGGTGTTTGAGCCAAATCATCCACAATGCTATAGCTGACAACAGCTCTAGCTGTGGTGTTGTTAGCCACTCGGTGTATGGGGGGGCAAGGGAATGGGGGTAACTGAAGAGGTGCATTGACCGATTTGGATGTGGAGGCCGCTGATGTGTTAGCGGGTTTGATGGTGGTACCGTACTGATTCCGTCTAGTTTGTAAGTTGAATTCTTCAGTTGTCATGGCTACCAGGTGGTGGACACTTGTTTCTGTCATAGGAGGTGCACCCAGAGTGTTGGGGTTGGCTTGGGGAGGGGTTGCAGTTACCACCAACCCTTGGACTGGTAGCGGGTTTTGAAGCACCATAGGAGGATGTCCTTGTGGTGCTGGGTTGGGTTGGGCTTTGGTTCGTAGCATTGGCGGCCTATTGGGTCTCGTTCTGAATGGCCTGCTTAGCTCGACCCATGAGGGGACACTCAAATGTGTAGTGCCCATAGACTTCACAGAGTGTGCATGGTTGGTTTGTGCGCAATGGGGCGTTGCGTCTTGGTGCGTTTTGTCATGGTGGGTTTTGGGCTGGCCGGTTTGCCGCGGCATTGTTGGGAGGATTTGGTTGTTGACCACCTCCCTGCGGTTAGTTGTTGGCTTGGTTCCGGGGTCGATTATTTCTAGCTTTCCCTTGTTTATTGTTGGGGGCAGGATAGTTGGGATGGTTTTTTTGTGCGAACACTTGTCCCAACGAAGCGAGTGGAGCAGGGGCGGGGGATTGGACCAGTTGCATTGGTGGTGCATAGTAGATTTGTAGGGGTGGAGGTGCCACAAATGTGGGCATTTTCCCCACGTACTGCTATGTTGGCCAAGAAATGGCTTGAACCTACTGCGATGGCATAGGTTGTGCGTAGGAAGTTGTTGCTTCGGAATGGGACATCATTCTGGCATAGTCCAGAGTTTGGTTCTGGTAAGCAACACTAGCAGTATTGCTTGGTTGCGGTGGAGCCATAGGTGGTGTCAGACAGGGCTGTGGTTGTTGGGAGACTGAGCCTATGATGCCATCTGCAGCATGGGATGCCCCCAGTGTGTTGCGGTAAGAGGTGCCAGCATGGGGAGCGTCTGGGATGATGGTATACAGGTATCCTGACTGAGCGTAGATCAAGTCAAACTGTTGTTCTTTCAGTATAGCCTCTTCTTCGGATTAGGGACGTTTGGATGCGACATCCTTTGCTATGGGTGGGAGCAAGGTCTTAAGGAACCAATCCAAGAAGATCCTGTCGTCAAGTTGGATTTTACATAAGCTGCGGTGTCACTGCCACTCATGGATGTGGTCAGCTATATGAGTGGTGGTGTTTTGACGGCAGGATAGCAGGATATCCACCCCCTTGTCATATTTGATGGGGAGTTGGAAATACTATAGGAACATGAAAGCTAGGGAGTTGAAATTAGGGTACTTGGCTTATGGTAGCTTAATGTACCATTTGGCCGCAACACCTATAAGGGTGCATTGGAATACCCTCAGCCTGATGGAATCATCTATGATGCTATTTGATGAGCACCATAGATGAAATGTCATTATGTGGTTTTGGGGGAATTCCCCTGCCTTGCCTTCAAACTTGGGAATGTTTCATGGCAGCTTGGTTGGCATGGGTGTCCAAAAAGCTTGGTGGTGGATGGGGTCATTTGTTAACCATGCCAAATCAGGCAAGTTAATACGATTCATGAAAGGCAGGTTTGACCCCAAGTTGATGTGGGATGGGGCTGCGATGGTGGTAGGGTTTGCAGGTGCATAATGCACCTGCACAGCTGGGGGTACTTGCGGTGGTACCATTGTGGATGGGTCAATGTCCCCAAGTGTTGTGGGGGAGATAGTATGGGTGGCAGGGACATTTCCCCCATGTATGACAGTTGGGGCAACATAAGTGGAATGTCCACTACCCCCCTATGTGGCAGGAGGGGCAATGTATGTGGAGGGGCCACTGCCCTCGTGTGTTGTAGATGGGCTAGCTTGGCTAGTCACTATGGGTGGTTGCAACTGACTGATGATAGTTTACATGACTACGTTTGGGCCACCTGCAGAGTTATTGGTGACAAGTGTGGACATGGGTCCACTAGCTATGGTTATACCAGGAAATGGATCTGGATTTGCACCAGCCATGGGGCTTGACGGTGCTGTGTGGAGGTCTGGTTCAGACTGATATGGGTCTGAATATGAATCAAAGGCTGTGTGGCCTTCTGATGGTGTGTGAGGTCGTTGAGAATAGGCTTGACAGTGTCAGTTCAATGTTTCGAATGGTGGTGGTTTGCCTCTTAAGCGTGAGGAAGACCATGGAGGATCAATTGTGTTATATTTTATGTATGAAACTAGTGGGAATGATGTTTGGACCCTAGTTTCAATGGCTTCCTATTGGCTGTAGGTGGTCACACAGCCACCAAGACTGCCAGAAGACAGCACTTGGATTTTTCCTCACAGGTGTTTCTACTCAATTGGTGGGGGTCGCTGCCCGTTTCGCTTGGCAATTCCTCTCAGCGGCCAGCTACTTTGGGGTTCCCATGGTACTCCTCACAATGAGTTTCTAGGAAGAGCCCAAGTACTTCCCACAGTTGAAGCAGTTAGGGACTTATGTCCTCAAAGACTGTAGATTGTTTGAACTTAGTGTAAACTGATAAATTTTAAGGCTCTCTCAGCGTCATGAACTGAGTTGGGTTGATTACTTAGTATGGTGTATTTGTTTTTCTGTCTTTCTGGTATTTGGTAGCTGCAAATGGTTTATGAATTCATCATATTGTGGTAGAGTTCATGTTAATGTGGATGCAAGCATTGAGTAATTAGAAATTTGTAAACAGATACATTTTTAACCTTGAATGTTGATGGCCTAACTAGATGACTACCTTACACTGATATTCCTCCTTAACCAAGAGAAGGTGCTCAGCTCTCAACACAATGGGACTAAGCCCATCCGTAGATCCACAGGTCACCTCCCGGATGCAAGGTTGGCCATTGGGGAGGACACTTAACGCCATGAGAAGCCCTCCTTCTCTACCCCCTCTACCTTCCAGGTCATCTGGTTTTAATGGTTTTAGAACAATATTCAATGAAGGGCCTAGGACTATATGAGATTCCCCTTCATTGTATCCCAGAATACCCCGGAGGGTGATGAATAGGTAGAGGAGGAAGGGTAAGCAAGACTGTTAATTTTAAGTGAATTTTAGTCAAACTATATTGATTAACCCATTGAGTATTTAATTTACACTTTGTTATGTAAATGAAATTGCAATAAAATGAAATAGAAACAGAAATGAAATGGTTCAGATGGACAGAGGTGGTTGAGCCGCACTGACAGTCCCGATAAAAGCAAACAGTGAAACCCAAAAATGGGTCGCACACCTGTAAAGGTCCTCTTTTGCGAAGTGGATTCTGAGCAAACTGTGAGGAATTAACTCAAATGGTTGAAAACCCACTTTGGAAATGGGCCCTTTTACCCCTCATTGCAAGCAAATTCATAAATGGCTCAACTATTTGGGTAGAAAACGAGCCTAAATACAGGTGAATTTTCAGAAATTCGGTTCGACTGTTTTTGCACAGTTGAGTGATTTGTAAATCATAGAATGGCCAACAGTAACTTGTAATGTGGCCAAATGGGCTTGGATTGGCCTTGAGGAGGCTCAAAAATAACTGAAAATGTAAATACACATCAATCTAAGCTACAATTAACATAAAAATTAACCTAGGGCAAAAAACTGAACACGAAACTAAAACTTTGAAAACTAACCTAGGGATCCTGTGGGATCAACCTGGTATGGTCGCCAATTCTGTAGCAAGGATTTCTCCTTGCTACAGGGGCATGAATGGCTACCTTCCATCTATAGGATGGAAGGATAGGTTTTTGGATGGAAAATGCAGAAAATGAATGGACAGAAAGAAAGCAAAGGACAAGCAAGAAATGGAATGGCTGGAAACCCCTCTGCAAACAAGGTTAGTGCTTCTCCTTGGCTACCTACAACCAACTAATGAATAGAAATAAACTTGAAAAGAGACATGGGTCAGAAAACAACTAAACTATTAAACAAAATGCATAAACAAAACAAGATTATACCTTCTTTGGTGAAATGGGCCACCATGCCCTGGCTGGAAGGAAGCACTTCCCTATCTTACTTAGCAATGGGAGAGGAGCTATGGCTCAATGGGGAAGGTGAGTGGAAGGGAGAGGGATATGGGTGGCTTGAGAGGCCAAGGTGTCTCAAGGCGTCTATAGGAAACATAACAGTATGCAAGAGAGGTGTGTTTTGAGAGTGACCCCCCACCCTCCTTTTATAGCTTTTTTGGGGACTTTTAGGATTTTAAGCCCTTGGTCAGGGCTTTAGCCCCTTTTTTGGGCTTTTAGCTCCTTCCACCCTAAATTTAGATCCTTTTAGGGTTTTAGCCCCTTTTTGGGGTCTTTAGTCTCCTAGGAGAGTATTTTAGGCTCCTTTTTGGGGTTTTTAAGACATTTTCTTCATTCTTAAGCCATTTTGAGGGTGTGGGGGTCTAATGGAGTGATATGAGGGTCGTGAAATGGTGTCCTTGGGTGGTGTAGGCCATGGAGAGCTGAGTGAGGGATTTTTTGGGTTAACAAGTATGGTTATTATAGGTATGAAAAAATCATTCAAACTCTTCCAACATTATACATGAAATTATAAACACTATTAAATTACCAATAAACATTCACAACAGTGGTTGTAGTGCCAAATTGTTGTAGTTAAACTTCATTGGAAAAGTTTGTGAACAACAAAGAGTGACACACAAACATAAGAGTTCATTATAGACTGATACATTTGAAAATCTAAATTTCTATTGGTTAATGAACTAGAGACATTTTTCTCTCCTTAGATGTTTGACTTTGTCCTCCCTCATCCAAAATGTTGATCCCCTAATATCAAATTGATTCCTTATTTTATATTTTACTTTCTTGGTAACTAAAATAACTACTTGTCTCAATCAGTTGGGAGTAGTACCAAAATTTGATCTTGGTTATGATCCTCCCATGAATGTCAGAAAGAAATGAAGATGCTCAGAGGCAACGTGTACACATCCCTATATTCTCTTGCTCGCTTGAGTTGATGATGAGGCACCTTGCAAAAGAGGGGGGGCTTTGTTTGATAATCTTGCAATGTTTCTACATTCCTAACCTAATGGATAGCTAAAATTTACCATTATTCTAGATACCATATCCAACTAAGTGTATTGATCATAAATAGGAATAACAATTCTTTGTAAAGTCTTATGTGTTTCTGATAAAAGCTCAAAGTCCATTGATGTCTTAGCAACAATAGCCTTTACCTTTAATGACCCTTGCATGTCTTGAAAATTCTAAAAACCATTTCTTAGTTGGAGAAATAATGCAATTTAAATTTCTTGAGAGAGTAAATTACTATTTTCAACCCAAAAAGAAGGTATCCATATTTGCATAAAAAAATTAAATTTATTTCTAAACATCCTTCCATTCTTAAAGACAACATTACATAATGTTTCAACATTCTAAAGAAATTAATTCTTAGTAAGCACTTCAATGACATCCATTCTTTATGTAATTTTTTCAATAACCCCTAAACTTTTCAACTCATCCCAAGATATTGAGCTTAAAAAAATGATAACATTATCCACAATTTGAGGCTTATCACCTATTTCAATCCAAATTTATTTTATACTTTGTTGAACTTGGGAAGCTAAATCCTCTTCCTCTTGTAGCATAGTAAAATGTTTTCGATTCCATGCTTGAGATATCATTATACTCAATTGATGCCAAATAATCTGTTTGAGTCCAATTAAATAATTCTTAACAACCTGTTTTCTATTAGCTTGGTATAGATCCTTTTGCAATTAAAACCTAGCTTTTTGAGCTTCACGAACAAGAGACTCTCTCTCTCTCACTCTTTGAATTTATCTTGTATAATAACAATATGTTCCTTTTGTTTTGAAAGATTTCTCTTTAGTTTTGTTACTTCTACCTCCTTAAGATTTAACTGTGACATAATTTTAGCAAGTGTTAGAAAACAGGACCGCAGAGAAATAACACATATATAGTTAAATCATTAAACAAGATGCAAAATACATTAAACACATTATAGAGAGACACAGATATAACGTGGTTCACCCAAATGATGGGCTACGTCCACAAATAAATTTCTACTCATTTGATTATAGTCTAGAAAAATGAAGGGATACAGCCTACAACAAAATTGTTGCACTTCCTCTTCATGCTCTCACAGTCTCTCCCACACAATTACAGAGATTGTTTACAATACAAAATAATACCATACATAGTCGTGTTACAATGCTTTCTTTTATAGGGGAAATACCATGGGAAAATACTAGGGTTAACCCAATACCATGGGTCCGCAAAACTATTGGCCAACACACATCCCTGAACCCCAAGGCAGGGAGAATGAGTGTACAGTACAACTGGGGTACAAACAAAACTGAATAATATATCTAGATCTAGAAGATCATGGTCCACAACCAACAATATCCCACTTGGAGACTGATCACAACAACTCCACCGCTACTGCACTTGCTAGACTATGCTATGGATCTTGCACTTCACAAATTTCTTATTTTCACCTTCATGCTTGAAGGCCAATAGAAACCGAGCAGGAAATCAGTTTCTCTTCAGTTACTCCCTTTGTCAACATGTATGCAGGATTTTGGCTAGTATGTATCTTTTCCAGTTTTAACAGTTCTTCATCTAGAACAGATCTTATGAAGTGCTATTTGAGCTATATATGTTTAGTCTTCGAATGAAAGGCTAAGTTCTTTGCAATATGAAAGGCACTTTGGCTGTCACTGTACAACCTACTATTCTCCTTCTTCTTACCCAATTTTTCCATGAACCTCTGCAACCAAATCATCTCCTTACTAGCCTCTGTAGCACCAACATATTGTGCTTCCATTGTTGAAAGTGCAACAACCTGTTGCAGTTTTGAAATCCAACTTCCTACTGTTCCAACCACAGTAAACACATACCTTGTGGTGCTCCTCCTGCTGTCTTTATCACTAGCCATATCTGCATCAACATATCCCTGTAGAACAGTGTCTGAACCTCCAAAACATAATGTATGTGAAGTGGTACCTCTCAAATACCTAAGAATCCACTGTACTTCTTTCCAATTCTCTTTACCTAGATTATTCATATACCTGCTCACAACTCCCACTGCATGTGCAATATCTGGTCTTCTGCACACCATGGCATACATCAAGCTTCCAACCACTGATGAATAGGGAATCCTGGACATGTAAATATATTTCTTCCCGTGTCTCTAGATACATCCCCTTACTTAGTTTGAAATGGCTGGATAAAGGTGTACTAACTGGTTTTGCATTCTTCAATATAAACCTCTGCAACACCTTTTCTATGTACTCACCTTGAGACAACGTCAATTTGTGATTTTTCCTGTCTCTTGTTATTCTCATACCAAGGATTTACTTTGCAACACCCAAATCCTTCATCGCAATGAATTAGCTATTTTTCTTTTGAGCACATTTATATCCTGCATGTTAGACCCTGCAACAAGCATGTCATCCACATACAATAACAAGATAATATATCTCCATTATCTATCCTCTTGAAATAAACAAAGTGGTCAAAATGAAATCTATCATAACCTTGTTCTGTCATAAACTTATCAAATTTTAAATACCACTGCCTTGGAGCTTGCTTCAGGCCATACAAGCTCTTCTTCAACCTGCAAACCAAATTCTCCTTACCTTTGACCTCATACCCTTGTGGCTACTGCATATAAATCACTTCCTCCAAATCCCCATGGAGAAAGGCTTTTTTTACATCTAACTGTTCAAGATGCAAATCTTCTACCACCACTAGACTTAAAATAGTTCTAATTGAATTCATTTTAACAACAGGAGAAAATATTTCATCAAAGTCTATACCTTTCTTTTGTGCAAACCCCTTTACAACAAGTCTATCCTTGTACCTCTTCTTGCCTCCATCTTCTTCCTTCAACCTGTAAACCCATTTATTCTACAATGCCATTTTTTCTGTAGGTAACTTAACCAGATCCCAATTCTGGATTCTTACCAATGAGTCCATCTCCTCATCCATGTCTTTCTCCCACTTCTTTCTAGTTTCTACTTGCATTGCTTCTTCATAACATTCTGGTTCACCAGAATCAGTCATCAATAAATAATACAGTGAAGGAGAGAATCGTTCAGGGGGTCTACTTAACTTGGTAGAATGCATTATAGTTGCAATAGTTTCAGGTACCTGCTGCTGCTCTTGATTTTCTGGTGCCTTTGGAATTTCATTTTCTTTGATTTCATCAAGCACTGTGTACTCTGTGTTTTCCTTTTCTTCTTTCTTTCCCTGCAACTGATATTTGTACATGACCTTTTCATTGAATACTACATCTCTGCTCCTAATGATTTTGCGATTTTTAAGATCCCATAAGCGATAACCAAAATCATCAACCCCGTATCCAATAAAGGTACATTTCTTGGATTTAGCCTCAAGCTTTATTCTATCATCTATATCAATATGGAAAAATGCTTCACAACCAAAAGTTCTCAGAAATGAGTATTTTACATGTTTACCTGTCCATTCCTCCTTTGGAATGCCACCATCTAAAGCGCTTGAAGGCCCTCTATTTATTAAATAAACAACAGTGTTTACAACATCAACCCAAAACTATAAGGGCAACCCTACATGCAATCTCATACACCTTGCACGCTCCATGATCATTCTGTTCATCGTTTCTGACACACCATTTTCTTGTGGTGTTCCAGGGACTATCTTCTCTCTGTGAATCCCATTGTGTGAACAATAACTGTCAAACTCCTTGCGGCACTACTCGCCTCCATTATCAAATCTGAGACATTTCAACCTTTTTCTTGTCTCATTCTCAACCAAAGCTTTCCACTTCTTAAAAGTATCAAACACATCAGATTTTTTTCTAATGCAACAAACCCAAGTTTTTCTAGTTGCATCATCAATAAAAGTAACATAATAACGAGAGCCACTAAGAGATTGTACCTAAGATGGTCCCCATACATCTGTATGGACAAGCTCTAACTTTTCACTCTTCTTTTGTTTCCCAACCCTGAGAAATCTAACTCTCTTCTGTTTTCCATAAACATAGTTCTCACAAAATTCCAAACTTACTTGCTTCAGATCTGTAAGCAGTTTTCTTGAGTGGAGAATCTGCATCCCCTTCTCACTCATGTGGCCAAGCCTATGATGCCACAGCACTGCACCTGTTTCTGTGGATGCTACAAAGATGGAATAATCAGTATTATGAGGACATAAATATAACGTACCTACCCTATCCCATTTGACTATTACCAGTGATCCTTTAGTGATCTTCCACCATGTTTCTCTAAATGTAGACAAACATCCTCTATCTCCCAAATGCCTTGTTGAGATTAGATTTCTTTTCATAGTAGGAATGTGCCTTACATCCTTTATCATCCATTCACTTCCATTATTTAACTTAATCTGTACCTTACCCTTTCCAACAATTTTACATGGTTCATCATCCCCCAATAAAACATGTCCAAAATCACCTTGAACATAATCATGAAAGAATTTCCTATGGGGTGTAGCATGACATGAAGCCCCTAAATCTACTATCTAGTAATCACTAGTATTATCTAATGCAAGAATCAAAGCATCTTGTAACACATCACCTGCTACATCCACTTCCTAAGTGGTCTCTTGCTGCCTCTCGCCTTTCTTCTTTGGTGCTCGACAGTCTTTCTTCAGATGTCCTTTCTTACCACAGTTCCAACACTCTATTTTTACGAATCTGGACTTGGATCTTCCCTTTTTAGACTTGTTGCGATTTCCTTGGCTCCTTCCTCTCTCGTTTTGTCTCCTTCTACTCTCCATGGTCAACGCATTACCTGATGTCTCAACTATGCTTTTTCTTCGCATTTTCTCGCTAAGAATAACACCAACAACATCATCAAACTTAAGAGTGTTTGAATTAGGGACAGAGTTACTTACAAACATGACCAAGCTATTCCAGCTTTCTGGCAATGAGCACAATATTAGAAGAGCCCTAACCTCATCATCAAAGCTCACTTTTACCTAACTTAACTGACTGGTAAGTGTATTAAACTCATTTAAATGGTCAGCAATAGATCCACCTTCTGACATCTTCATATTAAATAAACGTCATTAAAAATATCTTGTTAGAGGCCAATGGTTTTTCATAGAGCTTACTCAATGCGCTCATCACACCCTCTGTTGTTTTTTCTTTCGAAATATTGAAGGCCACTGATGAAGCTAGGAACAACTGTATTGTTCCCAGTGCCTTTCTATCAAGAACCTCCCATTCTTCATCCTTCATAGCCACCGGTTGTTTTTCTTTTCTGCCCAACGGTAGGTATAGATCCTTCTGGTAAAGATAGTCTTCCATTTTCATCTTCCATAACGGATAGTTTTGGCTTTTAAATTTCTTAACTCTAAAATTTCCTTCTTTCGCCATTGCTCCCACTCGAATCAGGAACCCTTCTTTCCTGCGGGTTTACCAACCAAATAGACCTTTTGGATTTGATACCAATTGTTAGAAAACAGGACCACAGAGCAATAACACATATACAGTTAAATCATTAAACAAGATGCAAAACACATTAAACACATTACATAGAGACATAGATATAATGTGGTTCACCCAAACGATGGGCTACGTCCACAAAGAAATTGCCAGTCCTTTTATTACAGTCTAAAAAGATGAAGGGATACATCCTGCAGCAAAACTGCTGCACTTCCTCTTCACGCTCTCACAGTCTCTCCCACACAATCACATAGATTGTTTACAATACAAAATAATACCATACACAGTCATGTTACAATGATTTATTTTATAGGGGAAATACCATGGGAATGAGTGTACTATACACTCATTCCCCAGAACCCCAACGCAAGGGGAATGAGTGTATAGTACACCTAGGGTACAAACACAACTAAATAATGTCTCTGGATCTAGAAGATCAGGCTCCACAACCAACAACACGTTGTTATGATTTTAGTTGGGTTGGAATTGAAGCATTGCCACTATGCCTTCTTGTTTCTCCTTTTACAACCTCTCATTCAAATATTTATAAAGGTTAACTTTATCATTTAATTTCATTACTTGTTCAATCAATTGTTCCTTCTCCTGCTGAAGAGTTGTAAGTTCTGTTGTTTGAATTGGTTCGATAGCTGACAATTTTAGCTTTCCCTTTAAAGCATGCATCTATACACCTTTATCCTTCAAGTGAGAATGAATTGGATTAATATCTCGTGGATTTGTACCTAAAGCAACTATTTTTGGCTCTAAACTATTTATTTTAAGTTGCTTGGATTTAATAGACCATTTTCTTGCTTTAATTGTTTTTCTACCTGTTTCACCAAGGTTTGTAACTTACTCATGCTGGAAATGTTTGTTAATAGGTCTCTAAACACCATCGGTTGTGTATGCATATGTAGATCAATTTTATCAGTAACATACATATCAAGGCTAATTTTAATTTGATATGGACAGCTTTATAATCCTTAGTTGTCTTAACATTATTTGACCTGGGTTGAAGAACTAACATATTCAATGACCCATCATTAAAATACACAACATAGAGTAATTTGGATTGTGTTTCCTCTTTCTTCAATATCAGAGGATACATTTCCTTTCTGTCATTCACATTTTGCTTCATGGTGTTCTACATATGTGGAAATGGATCAACTTTAGATTGTTTTTCTCCTTTTGTAGAGGTTGTCCCTGTTTGTTGAATTTATTCTCTAGAAATCAAAGTGAAAGGAAATTGAGTAAAATACAAAATTTCCTTATCAATGAGTTCTCTAGAGGCTTGCTTTAGTGAGATAGTTTCAGTTAAACTCACATGTAGGACTGGTATCACTTCAATCCTTGTATTTTTTTCTTATTCACTACAACAAATCCTTGAATTACCGTCCCATTTAGCATCCCTTTTTAGTGTAATTTTTTTTTACATTGAGTGGTCAAAGTAAGGACATGTCATGGACAAAACTTAAAGCATCTCAAAAAATGGACATGTCCATTGAGCTAGCACCCTTTAAGAATTTGGGAACCTAACTTACAGAGTCCTCTATAATGATAAAAAGGATCAATCACAACTTTGAGTATCTAATGGTCTGCAAAGGATGATAGATTGTATAATTTCACAATATATGATCAAGTAGGTAATGAAATCCATAAACCTTTAATAGCAATTTTGAACAAAACTCAAGAAATTGGCTTAATGGGATTGCAAAAATCACTATTCCCTAGCAACCGTAAGTGTACCACTATATGAGACCTATCAACAACAGTTATCTTAGTGTGGATTCCAACGATATAGAAGATAAGCACGATCATCCAAGAGCCATGTATAAGCGGAGAAATAAGGAGAATCAAAAGAGGGTGATGAACCCAATAGTTGGTGCTTCACATGGATCCTATCCACCATGGGATGAGAAGAGTTCCTTCTTCCATCAAGCTAATGAGTATCCACAATGACAAATGGTTAGGATATATTTATGCAAATTCGTAATGTTTATTTTCTTCCCAGGGTGAAGTTACGGTGCTTGCACTAGGAGATCTACATGATCCCCAACAACATTGGATATAATAATATTCATGGGGCCATAGAGTATAGGATGAGGCTATCTTTTTATCTTTTTCTTTGGAAAACTAGACATGATTTGAAACACATGGAGAAGGAATAGAATCAGATATACTTTACAAATTACAATCATGACAAGGCATAGGAATCTACTATATAGTCAATGTGCAGATGTTGGAAATGGGTATAACTTCCTAAGGACTATGAACAACATCCATTTAAATATGAATGCAAAACCTTCCATGTCATAGGAATACTTGATGACAGTGAGCCTACGGTTTCTAACATAAAGAAACAAAGAAGCCAAAAATGGAAGCTCCAAGGGGATACACATAACATTAGAATTCAAAATCAACACCCTAAAGAAGTTACATCTATATTTTGAATTGCAAATAATAAAGCATTCATAATATAGAAAAAATTGATTATGATCATAAAATAGGTCATATTTCACTTACCTATATCACAATGTGATTACCATATTGGTCATGTTTCCATTTTGGTCACTACAGAAAGATCTTGTCATGAAAAAATCCATAATCTTTAGAATCCCATTATTATCAATTGACATATAATATCATATTTAAAGCATAAAATTCCATGTTAAAACACTTGTTTCAATAATCATATCTCATAATGACAGAAAGACAAGAAAATAGATTGATAAAATCAAGAAATTACCTTTGATGTCATAATGCAAAACTTGGTTGATATGGCATTGCATAAATTTATTTACCAAAACAACCTGCATCATACAACAACATGTAGTGTTTAGATATTAAGAACCAGAGAAGTGTTGCATTATTGAAGACTGAACAAGAATTCCCTTCAACTTTTGTAATTATTATTAGTTACTGAGTATGTTACTATGGATTTTGTATTGAGGGGAGTTAAAAAAATTGTATTTCGTGTTAAGGCGAGGTGATAGAATAAGTGACACTCAATAATATATTAAGATCCTTGATATATTATGTATTAATATGTAATAAATATCATGAGTGTTAGAGACCAATCAAGTTAATGAATAATAGTTAGTATTGGTTGATTTCTATTTTTCACATCCCCATGTTTTCAGACAAACATTCTGATGTCTGATTATCGGATTGTGAGTCCCAACTCTCTATGAGGCATTGAATGGTTTCATTTAATGTTCTATTCTTTACAGAAATGATAAGTTCGAAGGTGTTGTTGTATTTGAACTAAGCTTGTCTCTAATGGTGAGCAATATTCAACCTGCGACCGATCCTTTAAAGCTCCTACCAGGATACCCACATGGGGGCTTATCGCCAATACCCATACCCCATGCCTCATCAGTATAGGATACCTGCACGAGGGCTTACCGCCCATACCCATACCCCATTCCCCATCAGGCATGTACCATTTGATTCCCATGCACAATACCCCATCATCGAACATCCTGCGGGCTTACCGTTCAAGTCTGGAATTAACTGAATTCATCAAGAAACCTCTTATGTTCATTGAATTCATCAAGAAACTTGGAATATGGGTCCATGTATTTGATTAAAAAAACTTGAAATGCAAAATTGATGAAATCATATGTTGATCAAGGGTTTGGCACAATATATCAAACCCTTATGCAGAGTTCATGGTTAGATGTGCATTGTAAACTATGTCAATAGTATCATATGGAAGATCCTTGTAACAAATTGTTGCTCTTGCAAGCTCTTCAAACCATTGAAGACAAGTTGAGCAAGAACCGAAGACACAACCTTCATGATTACATATATAGTTCTTCTATGCCAGATATGCCCAAATATAAGTATCCTTGTTGAATAGGGAAGAGATACATTTTGAGGTCATTAGGTTCAACGAAGAAGGATCCATAAACTTTAAAGTCTCAAGGAATCCCCTATATAGACTAGAAAAATAAATTTTACCATTTCTTCTAAGAAATCTGTAGTGTATTGTTTCTGTTGTTAGGGCACCACAACCCTTAGCAAAGCACAACCCTAGAGAAGTATCACTACAAAAGGATGACCCAAAAGAACCCTAGTTCCTCACCATAATATATAATGCCCTGGTGAATTATTTTTTGGATCATATAGCTGATGTGAGTTGTAAAGAAGGGTTAAAACCCTACAAAACCCTAAGAGACAAAAAAGAAACTATAAATCTACAGCCCTTAGGGAAAATTCACTAGAAAATAATATCTGGATCACTTGTGTAGAGAAAGAGATCTGGAAACCCTGGTTTGCAACCCTAAATTTCCATAACTGTGGCTGAAAAATCTCCTGAAATAAATTAGCAAAAGGGTGATCTGAAATTGCCATCACAAATAACTGTGATGTTTTAATCCAATATCCTTGAATATGCCGCCAAAAATTCTTGAAGTAAAAATCAGCAAAGAACCCCTAATGCTGGGTGTTACGGAGAGAAATTCCTATGGCTTGGGGTACCACAACAGACAACTTGACTCCAGAAATCAATCCTTTCCAATATGCAACAGAAATCAAATATCTAACACTAAAGGATCTCAATTCGTACCTTATTCCGGACGGTTGATGTAGATCCCCGTTGAGCTTTTCAACTCCAGCTTGAATTGATAAATTACTCCCTCAACAATCAGTAAACAAGAAAAGCATACTATATATATTGGTGTTAGATCTACTCTAGCATATATAATCAATAACGTATAAGCATTTGAAATCATCCATGGATAAAACATTCATTCAAACATACATTAGTGGACAGGAAAAGATATTTCTATTAATATAAAATCAGAGATTACAATGAATACAACCTCTGTCGGCACGTCTGCGAATCGGAGAAACTGAATCCCCCACTTGGGCCTCCACCACCTCAATCCTCCATCTCTCAATAGCAAGCTCACAAGCAAAAGGAAAACTTGGGAAGAACACCAAAGTGCTCCAAGGGACAAAGGGATGCAGACTCAAGTATAAGTTTTGGCAACAATGGACTATAGTTTCTTTGCTCTCAATTCTCATATATGCTTCAATGTATCCAAAGGGTTCCTTATATAGTTCTTCAATGGGGCAATGAAGGGTCAAATCTGAGCGATCTTAAGGCATATGGAAGGCTAGGAGACAAGTGAGTTGGATCCACATAAAGGAAAACTACAAAAGAATTTGGACTTTTGCACACATCCCAATGTATGCAGTTTTAGGGGTCAAACCCGTGTATATACGCGAGAAAGGGTTTAAAAGTCGTGTACAACAAATTAAGCATTTTTTGGGGATGATCTTGGAAACATCAAAAGTATAAAAAAGGTCCATGGGGTCCAAAGAGTCTGCAGAGGGACAGGGGAAGGCCATACAAGTGTGATTCACCAAGTGTGGTAAAATCAGTTATAACAGATGCCCCCTAATGTGTGAGGTCAGAGGGGTCATACGATGGATGAAATACATTATAAGTCCATCCTAGAAGTGGAGTGATGAAGAACCCAGTGGAAGAACAGCCACCCAATTAACATAGTACAATGATACAACTCTACATATAACTACAAATACATATAGCAGTCCCGGATACATAAGAGTACAATGGCCATGAATAGGCATGCTACAAAATATGACATAAGTGGTCATCGCCACGTACAATATACATAGATCAGAATCTCCATGATGAAGATATACAAAGGATCATGATCTCCATAATGGCTGAAGATATACAATGGATCAAGATCTCCATAATGGCTGGATATGCTTGACATATACTGGAATCAAGTCACGAGAGCTGAAATCTCATGAACACTGGCATGATCAAGGAGGTAGCATATATGAGATGCCACCAATCTGGAAGGTCTTCTACACAAACCGCTACGAGTACATGTCCTACTATGCGAATAGAGGTGTCGAGGTTGAACATAGTAGTCCATTGTCTAATTACTAGTCATTGATGTATACCGTTAACAAATGCGAGATCACCCACCGATAATGATAATGGGAATCAAGGTACTAGAGTGCAAACTAACAAGTGTGAATAAATGTGTTGAGGTTGAACACTCGAGAGAATCCATCGATCAGGGGACATTGATGTATTCCCAAAGAATTGTTGATGGCGAGAGAACCTGCCACTGATGACTGCAAGTCTCAAGGCACTAAAAAATGACTCTAGATTCCAATCCCAGAATAAATGATCTAAATTCGATGGGATGAAATCCGTTGGAAGGAGGGCATTAAGGCATCCACCATCATCCAACATGAGGTACTCAGCAAAGCTGTATAATGTGGAAGGAATCGATCATAAGGTGCACGAACCAGTTCTGTACCAGGAATGGCCAACATGCAAAGTCAAGATAACTGAGGAATGGCCGACTCAGGTTTCAACTTCCTTCGAAAAAGAGCATAACGACAAATGGTGACTGAATGTAGGCAGCATAGAATCAATATACAAAACCGGGAGATCTCTGTGACATAGGAGGTATCGACAAAGGATCCATAGATACTGGAACTGGAAGCTTAACCAGTCGGTGGAGATAAAGTTCTCCTAAATTCAAACTATAAACCCAACCAACGGATGTGATATACCGTTCTCTATTCGAAGGCGACACAACTCGACAGCTACCAAAGATAACATCTTTCTTTGTTCGGCTTTTTGGTTTTTTAATTTTTTTTTGTACTTTTTCAAATATTTAAAAAGATTGAAAAATAATAAAACTTGGAGGAGACGAGTGTCATATGGGCGAACAAACTAGTTCCAAGCAGTGGAACATACCTATGCTCAATACAAGGATACA
Organism: Pseudotsuga menziesii; assembly: GCA_001517045.1. NCBI lineage: Eukaryota > Viridiplantae > Streptophyta > Pinopsida > Pinales > Pinaceae > Pseudotsuga > Pseudotsuga menziesii. The sequence continues at coordinate 115,944 of LPNX010034701.1, forward strand.
TGTGTTTGATAGCAACACTCGGGGGAAATTCCCCTCCTGGTAAAAAGGGAATCAAGCTGCAAAGGATATACAAAATGGCTCTCCATGGCTAGACATGAGACAAGCTCAGGCTATATGGCTGATACTCAAAGTCAGGGAAGCCGACATAAGGCTCAAGAAGGCAGGCAAAGCTCATTATCATGCAATTACAACTTGACATAAGGGAGTTAGGGGGAAATAGGCCAGCAAAAGATCAAGAGGAGTATGAGGCTCTTGTGAAATTTCATGGCAATACTATACAACGGACTCCTACACCCTAAAGGACAATGTGTTAGCATGGGCACCAATATGCAAATAAGGCGCTAACTAGGGTACCCATGTAAGGTCAATCTCTACCATTCACATCATGCCACTTCTAAAACAGCAAGAAGGTTCCGTGACATGATAGAACGAGTTCATAACTAAGGTTATAATGAAAAGGTCATAAGGCCATGCAAAATGAAAATGGAGGTAACACCTAACCTATATGCCAGTTTAAACATCATACCTGAAATCGGCATGAACGGATGAAAACAACAATTGAAACGACGCTCAAACAGGTCTCCTACATCATATATTAGTCAAAAAATGGTCCAATAGGATTAGAAACGGTCCAAACTATAGAAAAGGGGGTAAAAAATTTCAAAAATTTGAAAAATTTCTATAAATAGTAAAAAATTCAAAACATTATATAGCATTTGAAATTTTTACCCAATTGAGCTCAGAACTTCAACAGCGAATTCTAGGAGATCCAGCTGGTGGAATCCACTACCATTTTTTCCAGGTAATTACCCATGCCCTGCTCTTTCATTTTCATGCAAAATTTACAATTTTCTATGGTCAAATCAGGATTCTAGGCCACTCTAAAGTGTGCACCATGGCCCATGCGAAAATCGAGGTTTTTTCTGCATATAGGGCTGGATATATGCAAAAAATGTCCTCAAAGTCGCGTACATACGCGACTGTTTAGCAAACAGTAACATATGAGGCCGCGTTCAAGGTTTTTTAAGTGTTCTAATGACTCAAATTGAATTCAATGTGCAAGATGGTTCTAGAATGGAGAGAATGTGAGAAAGGGATGTAGAAAAGCCAATAAGGGCAGATCTAATGGCTCAACAAGCTTTATGTGCATGCGGTTCTATAAGTTTTGGTGTCTTGGTGGCTTAAGGGCCAAACCAAGACTGCTGCAGATGCTAGTAGACTACTGGGATCCAGACTCGGAGTCTTTCCAGATAGACAAGATGTCCCTCATGATAGAAGTGGAGGACATAGATTTTATTACTGGACTTTCCCGATGGGGGAAAGTGGTGAACCTATGATCTCGCGGGCCCGGAGGTGGCCTCACCATAGATGAGTACATAGCAGTGTACTGTTGTCCGGACACAGAGAAGGTCGAGATTCATATCCCAACGAACTCCATACAGGTGCTAGGATTAAAGGCCATTCTACTGACACTGGGAAGGATAGAAGGGATAGCTTCACTCCACCAGGCCTCGCGGCCTTTGATGTTCTATGTAGTGGAGTGTATGAGGCCCACAGTTTATGACTGGAGTACGACATTATTGAACAACATGAAACAACATCTTAGCGACTGCAAGATGGGCCGGGTGCGAAACTTTGGTTTCGGCAGCATACTGAACACGTTCTTCTTTGAGCGTGTTCTGGGATTGAGCCCTAGAGTTGGAATTCCTCTACACGGAGTTCGAGATCCAGCCCAATGGTGTTGGGTAGATGCGATGTGAAAACTAGATGGAGGTAGGGTGTCCAACCCCTATCCAACTAATTTCTTTCCATGGTGGCGATGTTAGATAGTTGCCATCGATGATTACCCCTATGCAGGGATAGATTTTTGGGGAGACCCCGACATGATGCTACCACCATGATCGACATACGATGACATTGGTAACGAATCCCAACCCTCTTTTTAAGATTTTTGAGTTATTTAATTTTTTTGTGTTTTTTGATTATATGGAATCAAAAGACATGTTTCTGGGTGACAATACATAGTGACATCCTATCATATGCATGCAGATGTAGGACTAAGGTGGCCTGAAGGCTTCCCTCATCATAGACGGAGGGGAAGAGGAGATGACATTACAGGTGTGGATGCGGAGCGGATGCTCCAAAGCATTCATACCAACTTCATGAGGCTGACACATAGAGTACCCATGGCGCAAGTCGAAGACTTGCCTGAGGCCATACAGCGCTAGGTGGTGGGTGTACCATGAGCATGGGTGCGGCTATTTCGACGGCTAGCTAGAGCCATGGTGACATTCCATGATCACAACCCCCCTCCTCCTCCATAGGCTTATATACCTGGGAGTGATACATTTTGTACTACCATGTATTTATATTTTGGTGGCTCGAGAGCCCCATTTTTGTATTATGACACTATGTATTACCACATTTTGGATGTTTATGAAAAACTTTTATGATGATCGATTTATTTATTTACATGTGTAAAAAAGTATGTTTGTGATGAGCTTATTGTCTATGAAACAAATTCCAATCTAACACATAGTTAGCATATGAGTCAGCAACTTGATTATTAATTCTTGGAACATGTATGTATGTTATATTGTCAAATTGTCATTCTAACAATCTCACCGGTAATAATCTCCATAATAATGTTGGATCCCTAACATGATACAAGCCATTAAGCTGTGACACTACTAACTCTGAATCAAGACGTACCTCAAGAGAGAGAATACCATGTGAAATGGCATCCTGTAGAAGCTTGATAATGGCACTATATTCAACAACATTGTTTGAAGATGGCCGTAAACATACGCCTCCTGAAGACAATACCTGACTCGTAGGAGTATAAATCACCCAAGCAGCAGAGGCTGAGTGTTGAGTGTGACAGCTTGCACCATCCGTGAATCCTATATAGATGGAAGACTCCATTGACATCTACCATAAGAAACAAAAGCTAATCAACAAAACCGATCACCATAAGAAAGACCTAACTATGCAAAATGTTGTCCAATAATATACAATAGTCAACCTTGGTTGAAAATCATGCATAGTAATTTTTAAGATAGAGCCCATTTCTAGGCTCCGCCAAGGCCGTCCCCTCATAATCTACTAGCTCATAAGTTCCCTTCTCTAACACACGTTTAACCACATAAGGACATGCCACATGGGATTGAATTTTCCTTCCCCCAACGGTTCTTTAGCTTGATCCCACAAAAGGACCAAATCTCCTTCACTAAACCTCCTTGGATAGATAGATTTATCATACTGGACCTTAACGTGACGCTTATTCACCTCTAGAGCCACTAAAGCATCTCGGTGCTGCTCATTAAGCTGCTCTAAATGGACCAAACGCTCCTCCAATGGGGAAGTGTCCGGTAAGAGTTCTATGGCTAGCTTCAAAGAAGGGATTTTGCACTCAACCATCAATACAGACTCCACCCCATGCACAAGTTTATATGGAGGAAAACTGGTGGCAGTCTTAACCGCGGTCCTATAAGCCCACAAAGCAGGATACAACATAATGTGCCAATTGGTCTTGCTTTGTGCAATGGTTCGTTGGAGAATGGACTTGAGTGATTTGTTCACTGCTTCAACCTGTCCATTCGCTTGAGGGTAGTAAGAGGAGGAATTCTCTTGCTTGTACCCTAACTTTGAGGCCAACTCTTCCATCATATGATTTTGAAAGTGCCTACCATGGTCAGTGACAAGATCTTTCGGAATACTGAACCGAGTAATAATCTGGTTGAATATGAAGTGCGTGGATGTCTCACTGTCGGACTTAACTGTAGGCGTAGCCTCAACCCATTTCGTGAAGTAGTCAACAACCACTATGATATGATGATGCCCCCTAGCCGAAGCTGGGTTGCAATCCATGAAATCAAGCCCCCACTTAGTGAAGGGACTGGCGGTGATAATGGGATGTAACGGGGTAGGATGTGAGCGCATATTACGTGCAAACACCTGGAAAGGGTGGCACTTCTTGACCACATTGACACAATCTTTAAAGATCGACGGCCATAAATAACCTTCTCTCAAGATTTTTTGGGCTGTAGAAAGCCCAGATGAATGACCACCACACACCCCTCTATGGCAATCATTCAGCATAAGCTCAGCGTTCTCATGAGTCAAACAATGACGCAAAATGGAATCTACCCCATGGCAGTACAATGTGCTATCCACTATGAGGTAATTCACGGATACATGATGCAATCGTCGTCATTCATCCTGTGAGAGGTGAGTAGGGACCGCCAATGTTTGTAAATATATGATAATGTCTCCATACCATGGATCCAAAGTTGAGATTAAGAAGATGTGCTCATCGACAAACGTATCTTCACAAACCTTCTCCTCCTCCTTGCTTGGGAAATCTGATATAAGCTCTGCAAAAATTAACGACTTCTTTGATTTTCCCGAGACAAACTCGAGATCAAATTCTTGCAGGATGACAATCCACTTATTATACTTTTCCCCAATCATCCTTTTAGTGAGGACGAATTGAAGCGGATTGCCATGGGCTACAACCAAGGTCTGGCGAAGGAGAATATAATGTCTCAATCATTGAAACACATGTACGGTAGCTAAGTCAAGCTTCTCAACATGGGAATAATGGATCTCTGCATCTATAAGGTTTTGGATCAGATAATATATGACATGCTCTTGGAGCTCCTCATCCTCTTGAACCAAAACCATACCAATTGTCTCCATGGACATGGCCACATAAAGTAGAAAGTCACGGCTACAGTTGGGTGGACTAATCACTGGGGCCGATGCCAAGGCTCGTTTAAGCACATCAAAGGACTCATGGGCTCGCTCATTCCAACAAAAGGTGGTTTCCTTCTTCAAAAGACGCATGAAGCCTCTAGTCAAATTGGCAAAATTGACAACGAATCTTCGTAAGAAGTTTGCCATGCCTTGCAAACATTGAATATGTCTAATGTTTTTCGGGGTAGACAATTGAAGTATTGCCTCTACCTTCAAAGGGTCGACTCTTAAACTCCTTGGAGACAATGAACCCTAATAAGAAACCAGACTTCATGCAAAAGATGCACTTATGAGGATTTAACCTGACCAAGTAATGGCGGCACCTTTCAAACACTAATCTCAAATGGTAGGAATGATGCACCCTCATACGAGAGTGAGCAGCAAGGTCATCCAAAAAAACTTCAATAATCGATTTGAGATCATGGAAGATCAAGGTCATAGCCCGCTGAAAAGTGGCTCCGACGTTTTTAAGGCCAAAAGGCATCTTTCGATATGCAAAGGTTCCCCAAGGACAAATAAAGGCAGTCTTATGTTGGTCCTCAGGTTTAATTTATATCTAATTGTACCTGGAAAATCCATCCATAAAGGAAAATACCTCGCTTCTTGCACACTCATCCAAAATTTGATCAATAAATGGTGTAGGGAAATTGTCCTTAGGACAGGCACGATTCAAAATCATGAAAATCAATACATATGCAGATTGTTCCTTGCTTCTTATCAACCAGAACAGGGTTTGAAACCCACTCCATCAAGGGAATGGGATAGATAAAACCGACATTTAACATTTTTTCTATCTCTGCCTTAATTTTGGGTGCTTTCCTAGGATTCACTGCATGCAAGCATTGTCGAACAGGCTTAGCATTGGGATAAGTTTTAATCTCATGTTCAACAATGCGAGGGTCGATGCCTGGAATTTCATCATAAGACCAAGAAAAGATATCACAAAATTCTTTAAACAACTCGGTGTACTCTTGAATCTCAGCATGGGAACATTTTTCCCCAATATAAACATTCTCAATCTTGCCAGGATCGCGAGAGATATTGATAGGAATGGTAGGATATATATTTTCCATGTTTCCATTAGCCATCGGACCAGGAGAGCTTAACGGAACCATGGGACTACCAATTCTCTCACTAAGAATATCCCTATAGTCTTCACACTCTAAACGGTCAAGCTCAGGAAGAAAATAAGATCTATGAAGCAACTCTTCCCAAGGTGGCTCAACCCCAGACATAGCCTCAATAATAGCCTCATCAGAAGGAAAAACCCTATTAAGGCAGTCATGTGTGTGAGAAGACCGAACTGCCCATGCAGGCAGTACATATGGGTCCTCCTCCTCCGTCCGCAAAGAGGAAGGAATAGGCTCTGCAACACACGGGAGATTAGATTGATAAGCTATCATAGTTGTAGCCAAAGGCACGTCCATCTCGATGGGATCATTTGAAGGACTCGGTGTAGGAAGAATCCAAGGGTCTTCCATATAGGTTGTGCGAAAAGACACCGATCTCACAGATGTCGAAGCCTCACCTGAACTAGACCCTATCATAAGGATAGGTGCAGGACAACTAAAGCTTCCCAAAAGGGATGGATACATGCCCACACTCACACTCCCAGTTGCTGGCTGAGAGTGCTATACAATCGGGATAACCAGCGGATTCTTGAATGACATTTGATCTATCATAACTATCTTCCCATTAAACAGAAAGCATACAACTAGAAATAGACAAGAAGCTATGGCTTGCATACTATACATCCAATTCCTACCCAGCAACAAATTGTAGTCAAGGGGCGCATCAACCACCTCGACCTCTATCGCAACGGTCTTCCCTCCCAAACGGAATTTAAGAGAAGGAAGAATGCCATGCGATTGAAACAATTTTCCATCGAAAGCAGTCAACATGGTACTGGATTTAGATAACTCGGGGGAACCCAAACCCTTCCAACACGTCAAAGACATCGCAGAAGCAACAACGCCTTTGTCAATCAAAGTTCGTTTGACGGTCATGTTAAGACATTCTACATGAATCAAGAGAGCCACATAGTAAGGCAAGCGAGGCTGAAGTCACGCTGTTTCAAATTTGATCACGGAGGAAGAATTATCATCATTCACACCTAGGGTAGAAAGCAAAGCCTTCCTTTGCGAAGGATAAATCTGAAGTACTTCAAGTGTAGACATCGCACAAGGAGTGTGGCCCAAATCCTCGACAACAGAATAATTCTGGGCGGCTCGGGCATTAGGATTGTGCCCTGAATGCTTAAGGACTCCCTTAGGAATGCGAGGTGCAACTTCAGGCTTATCCATATGTTTTTTAATATGCAAAGGACTCCCAGGTGGATCAGGTTCCTTTCCAAGGTCGGGTTGTGACGAACCATAGTCCTTCGCATGAGTCACAACCTTAGTAGCACAGACCATATTGATGCAACCATGAACACTAGCCTGCGACAAATATTTATCACCACCAGACTGATCATGGGTCCTCGAGTTCATGTTTTTATTATGAGGTAAAGGGTTGGTTAACATAGCTAGGCCCTGTGCTATGAATCTCGAGGCTTCATCAATTCAAGGGCACACGTGAGTGAGGTAGTCTTCCTTACACAACTTGCAAGGAAACTTAACCTTACATTTAGGTTGCTTGTCCCCCCCAACATTTTAGGCATTCTTGTCATTAGAGTTGGCATTTTCATTCCTATTCCCACCCTTACGATTGTTTTTAACCTTCTTTTTATTCCTTCTAGGTTGCTGGTTACCTTTCTGGTCCGGCGATTGCACCGAAAGCACACTCATCGTTTGGGTGGGTTGAGACAAAGCCGTGGCTTGTCCCGAGGTATATTGGTTGATAGATAATTGACTGACCTGTTTCATGTTATACCAAAATCCTGTCACCATCATGTGATAAGACATTTGACATACCTACTTACCCTAAATCCCAACTTCTGGAGTGGAAACTAAATGGTTTTTTTATCAATATGTCATACAAATTCCCAGCACTGTGCATGCCCTTTTGTCCAAGAGCGGTACCCCTGCTTGCACTTCCTTTCATCAGTTTTCCACAAGCGGTGCCACCGCCCATTTCCCTTGGTCCATAGGCGGCTATTACTAGAACCGCTCTGTCATAGAAGGAGAAGCCCAGTACCCTGGGTAAAAATGGAAAAAGAGAAGTTTCTCAAGGCTTCTAGATGATAAGCCTCATGTACTACCTTATCCCTACTATTGTGGGTTGGTTGAGCTCGAGATCCCTCATCCTAGGATCTTAGAGGCCACCTCACCCACTAATTTCTCAACCATCTCTATCCATTAAAGCCCTATAAATATGAGCTCATAGCCAGGGTTGAGGGGGGAGCAATTGAAGGTATTGTTATGTCGTTGGATTGATTCTTGGCCCAAGATCATTTGGAGAGAGCATAGAGAGCTAGAGTAAGAGCTTTTGGGGATGAAGAGCTGGTTTCATGGAGATGCATGTCAACACTAAGGCTTGGTTGTAAACTTCTTCATATTTCTAATGCAAGTTGATTTTTGTCCCACATATGATGTTGTTGTTGTGATTTTGCATATATATGTTGCTATATTCCTTAGTCACTAGCATATATTAGTAGATCATATTCTGGTTGCTTTGATTCATTTCGTGTTGAGATTTTTCGCAGGTACACAGGTGAACTGTCAAAGCCTTGTATTCTAGATATCTACAATGTCTAGGGGGAGTCTTCAACCTTTGTCCTCTATTTGTTCTGGATCTAAACCATTCAGACCAGTGGAACACCTTGCTGTCCGTAGGAGGTGAAATATTCCAGCTAACAAATCTGGTGACTCCATGGGGGAATGAAGTTGTGTATCAGTCGTTCTGATCTTCCTCAGTCTACAACTCTTGTTCGAATCCAGGCTCCATTTTCTTTAACTCTCTTCAGTCAGATCTTCTTTCTGACTTGCATTATTTGGGTTTGAAATTTCCAGATCCGTTCAGATCTGAGTCATTTCGGTCTTTTATGCTCTGTTTCCATACTCAATTCAATAGTATTTGCTATGATCTAGTCTTTTTATGACTTGATCTACATTCTCTTTGTGTGTTGGATTTATACAGGGAACTGAACATGTTTTGTTGGCAGCGGTGCCACCGCCTGAGTCTAGTTAGCAATAAGCAATGCCACCACCTGAATCCAGTGAGCAAGGAGCGGTTTTGCCTCAAAATCGCCTATCAACAGCTTTATCTGCGCAGTGCCAGGTAGGCCCTATTCCATACTTTGTATTTTGATTTTTGTGTGTGTTTTGGCTTACTTTTTGATGAAAATGAAGTGTACTTTTGAAAAAAATGCTCCCTCACAGCCGGGAGGGGCCATGAATTATGTATTCTGTAGTCGCTTTGATTGTTATATTCCCTTTGCATTCCAAGAGAGTTTGTGTTTCTTGCATTGGAGTTTGCATTATTTTCTTTTGTTGAAACCTCTTACTCTTTTCTATAGATATTATTCATTGGAATTGGAAATATACATTTCATTTTTTTGAGTAGGCTTTGGTTTGTTTTGGACTTAGAATGCATGAGTGATCCATGTTGTTTTGAGTCTTTCTTTTCTTGGGTGATTCTTGTTTCCTTTTGCATGCTGATTTTTTCAGTGCTTGGTAGGAAAGATTGGTTCTTCGTTTCCTTATCTGTTTCAAAGAGAATTTTTAGTTTTCTCTCTCTTTTGCTTTATTCGCAAGATTGTTGAACAATTTTTTTTCTTGTTTTGAGCATGATGGTTTGAAATTTTAGATCTTACTTTCATTGAGAAGAAATATCTGTTCTCAGCTTTGCGTGCATTAGAGTTAGATTTGTTTGGAAATGTTAGTGAAATCATCTTTCCATTGAGTTTTTATGCGTCTTTTTCAAGCATGAAAAGATAGGAAACATTTTAATTTATGTTATATGTTCTCTAGATATCTTTCTTATTTGCTTTGAAGATTGTTTGGGGTGCATTGATATTTCCCTTTTCGTTTGAAAAGATAGAATTGCATTTGCATTTGGGTGTGGATTTTTGGAAGAAAAGTAAATCTCTCTCCCTCTATTAGGTAGAATTTCATTGAAGAGGAAAACTTGCATCATCATATAGATCAGTGTGCATCTTCTTTAAATTCAAGTTTTCACTCCATGGTTCCACCTAAACGCGCAAGATAAAATTAACGATAGTAATAGGTTAAAACTTTTAGCAATTTGAGTGATAATTTAGAGACATGTTTGGGTGTCGTTAAGCGTAGGAGCTATTGTTATTTGTCTACATTACATCCTAGGACTCACACGGTTCTTTCACATACCATCGGTATATCAAACAGCCTTTCACGTACCCTTGAGGTATATAGAAAGGTACTTCATGTAATCGATTGTATATCGGAAGGCCCCTTGTGTATGGTTATGCATTAGACATCACTACTACCAATTTGAGCTCCCCCGTACCTTGATTATATCAGGAGACCCTTTTAGGAATCTTCAAACCAACTGAGTTATCCTTTTGGCCTGTCTTGTGAGGTTCCTGACTCTTATCCACTCCTTTCACATGTTTGCTTGTTTCTTTTAGTTTGAGTAGTACTTGCTTATGTGTAGTAGTTAGCGGGTTATTAGAGAGTTTAGAGATGGCATCCTCATCTGGGACTACCACTGAAAAGGTCCCTTTCCAAGGTGTACCTTTTGTATATTCCCTCCAAGTGAAGGTCTTGGTCCTCCCTTTATTTCCACTCTAAATATTCCTGGATTAACTATAGGATTATCGGTATGGCTGTTTAATCCAGTAATTCTTGTTACACCTAATGTCTCAAATGTCACCTTTCCTCCAGGAGAAGATCGGCCTCAACCTAATCCTGCTCCTTGTTCGTCGATTGTTGCTTCATCTCTTTCTTCTTCTTCGCTTGACCAAAGATCTATGGTTAGTAGTCATGTGGGTAAGAAGAAGAAGAAAGGGAAGGGTAAAAAGAAGAAGGATAAGAAAGAGAAAAAGTGACAACCATCTGCTCTTGATGGTGCTCGTTCTAAGAGAACACCCAGAAAACCCAAGTTCCCTTGTAAGCTTTGCAAGGGGGACCACCTTCTTAAGGAGTGTCCTGGCCTCTCCCGTGTACAAGAAGAGTGGTCTAAAAGGTCCAAACCATCTGTTTCATCAAACTCTGATCATCATGTTGACGATACTCCCTCAACCAGTGACCCATTGGTAAAAGGTCATAAGGGTAAAGTCTTGTATCCTTGTTTGATATGAAAGGCTATGCATCGTATTTTTCTTTGTCCAAGCATGGATGAAGCTTCGCGTTGGTTGGAAAATATTACTGATCATCAACAGGTGATTCCAACAAGTGATAGTAATTTATCCCTTGATCCCCCACTGGTTGACCAAGTGGTCGATTCAGATTTATCTATGGTTGATCCCACTCTTCCTTCGGAGAGTGAAGTTAAAGTGGTCGAGTCGGTGTCATTTCCACCCGATCCCGCTCTTTCATCAGAGAGTGTTAAGACTGAAGTATTCTCTTTGACCAAATATTCTTCTTGTTCTTCTCTTCCAGTAGAGAATGAACTGAAACCTGCTGAAGTTGTTATGCTTTGTTCTGATTGTTCTCGACAAGAGGAAATTTTGTCTGTTTCAACAGAACCCTCTCCGAGTAGTGAGGTTATTTCCTTTGACTAGAGTAACCTAACAGAGTCTCGTCTTCATTCGAGTTTTCCTTTCCAGATAGTTGTGAATGTTACTGCTAGGTGGATACTTCACACTATTGTTGATGAAGGGGCTTCTGTTAGTATTCTATCCTCAACTGCTTGACAAGATTTAGGTTCTCCTCAGCTTGTGCTAGCCACCGATCAGGTACTGGCTTTTAATCTAAGACCTACTGCACCTTTAGGGACCCTTGCTTATTTACCTATTACATTAGGAGGGAAAAATGTCTACATTGATGTTATGGTGGTCCAAGGTCCTTTAGATTTCAATATGCTCCTTGGACGTGATTCTATTTATGCCATGAAGGCTGTTGTGTCCACACTCTTTAGAGTTATACATTTTCCCCATGATGGGAAGATTGTGACCATTGATCAGCTTTCCTTTGTTACACCTGACCATCGCATTACTCCTAGTAATCAAACTTCCCTGAATGTGCCACATGTTCTTGTGGCTCTTTCCCCTTGTAGTTAAATTCTTCCCATCATAGGTAAAATGGGGGGCATGACTCTAGTCTATGGACATCATAATGGAGCTAAGCCGCTAGCTTTTATGTAATGGGGGAAACCTACCAACCTCTGGATATCATGTTGGGTAGGAGAAGGTTTTAGAGCATAGTTTACGCTTTTGGTTTCAAGCTCGTTAAAAAATAAAACCACTCCTTAAGCATAGTTTACGCTTTTGGTTTCAAGCTTGCATAAAAATGAAACCATGTCTAGAGCATAGTTTACGCTTTTGGTTTCAAGCTCGTTAAAAAATAAAACCACTCCTTAAGCATAGTTTACGCTTTTGGTTTCAAGCTTGCATAAAAATGAAACCATGTCGAGAGCATAGTTTACCTTTGGTTTCAAGCTCGTTAAAAAATAAAACCACTCCTTAAGCATAGTTTACCCTTTTGGTTTCAAGCTTGCATAAAAATGAAACCATGTCTAGAGCATAGTTTACTTTTGGTTTCAAGCTCGTTAAAAAATAAAACCACTCCTTAAGCATAGTTTACGCTTTTGGTTTCAAGATAGCATAAAAATGAAACCATGTTCTGAGAAAAGTTCCCATTCTATGTCAAGCTCGTTAAAAAATGAAATAGCACCTCACCATCATGTCAGGTTCTGACCATCATGTCAATTTTTTCTTGAGCAAAGTTCCTATTCTATGTCAAGCTCGTTAAAAAATGAAATGGATATCCTTAAGCATAGTTTACCTGTTGGCTTCAAGCTTGCATAAAAATGAAACCATGTTCCAAGCATAGTTACCTTCTGTTTCAAGCTTGCGTAAAAATGAAACAGATCCCCTTCCCTTGAGTCGAGTCTTCACTTTAGTGTTAGAACTTGAACCTTCTTTCTACCATCCTGATTCTCGTTCTTCCTACCCCCTAGTGAACATTTTCACATTAGTAACCAGGTTTTTAGGTTGGGTATGGAAGAAGAATCGACGTTAAATGAAACGAAACTTGGGGGAATGTCGAGTTGCTAGCAACCATGCTAGGGGTAAGCTTCGCTAGCAATCATGCTGGGGGCAAGATTCCAACCTCTGTATATCATGTTAATGGGTTTTTTCAAGCATAGTTTACCCATTGGTTTCGAGCTTACGTAAAAATGAAACCAATCCATGAGCATTCTTTTAACTGATCTTCAAGCTCATTAAAAATAGTAAGATGGTGTTGAGCTTACTTTTCATTTTTCGTGCTCTGGTTAAAACATGAAAAGTGGTTTGAGCTTAGTTTATTACTTTTTCGTGCTCTGGTTAAAACATGAAAAGTGGTTTGAGCTTAGTTTATTACTTTTTCGTGCTCTGGATTCAAACATGAAAAATGTTCATTGAGTTCTCTTTTCACCTCTTTTTCAGGCTCCTTAAATATGAAAAAGTCGTCGAGTCCATTTCTGATTCGTTCCAGGCTCGTAAAATATTACGTTGCGTAAAGGAACCTCATGGAGTTCTCTTTAAACCCTTTTCAGGCTCCCTAAATATGAAAAGATTGTCGAGCGATCTTGTCTTCTTCACGCTCGTTAAAGTATTTGAAGAGTCATCCATCTGACGATAGGTTATTTCTTTCTCGGTTCGGATAGGACTATTTACAAGAAAGGAACACTCCAGCCAATCATGACTGGAAGAGTTCTCTAAGGTATGATTTTATACTTTTTCGGGCCTTAGAGACTAAATCATATGAAAAAGGACTCCCATGGATTTTTCTTCTGTATTCATTTAGACTCTCTACACATCAACGATACCGAGTTTTGTTTCAGTGGACTTGTTAAATTAAACATTGAGAGACCCATTTTGGGAACAAACCCCTCCTCTCTCAGGTTCGTAAAAAATATGAGACTGTACTTGTCTTCTGACAAGCTATATCGAGAGTTTGTTACCCTCTTTGAACTTGTAAAACTGAAAAGAGGCACTCATCAATAATGATGGGGGAAATGGGAAGGGAATCATTTTGTAAATAATGGCAGTTATTTGTAGTTACCTTTGAACATGGCACTTGTCTGCACAATCATGTCAGTCAATTGGGTATTCAGCTGATCTCTGTGATGATCCACTTTCATGAGTCATGTCAATCCTTTGAGTCTTTCAAAATAATGCATTGTCCACTATTGCATTGTGTATCTGTCTTTTCTAGTCATGCTGCCAAGTCATTTTGTCATGCCGCCCGATGTTCAAAGGAGATCTGAAGAAGTTTTACCTCTGCAGTCTACATAGTCTTTGTGTCAGTATCTTTGAGTCAGTCATATGGTTACTACATTCACATCATTCCAGAACTATGTTCCGAGTTTCATGTCGTCGATGTGGGACTCATCATGGCCCTCCTTTGATGAGACTATTCCCGTCGACATCAACTCATCATCTGGGAAATAGTCTTAGAAACAATATTTAGTACCTTGAGATATGTATGCCTTAATGACAGTTTCTCTCGCTCTCGACATAGGTTCACATCATTGACCTTTGATCGATAGACTCGACTGGGTGTTCGACATCAGGACATCTATTCGCACTCATTAGATTGTACTAGGGTACCTTGGGAATCATTGACATTAATGGTGATCTCCCTCGCACTTGTTAACAATTCACATCATTGGCCGGTAGTCAAGTGGTTTATACCATGTTCGACTTCAGATCATTGTAATCACATGGATAGAATCATACTTTGTGGAAGATGAGATGAAGACCCTAGGCATTTGTTTAAAAGTGCTCATTGCTTTTTCCCCAGGTTGCGATGGAGTTTTGTATATCTAGCATGGATCCACATTTGTATGGTTGTGGCTATGCTCAAATTTGTGTTTGTATGACATATATCTATGTTGTATGTCTGGTAGCTATGTCCAAGTTTGAGTCCTCTATCACATGGATCTATGCTGTATTCTAGTAGCCATGCTTGTTTATTCTACTCATGGATTTTCCTTGTATTGGCCTGCAGCTATGAGTTTGGTTACTTGTGTCTATGAGTCAACATACTGATGTATTGCAGATGCCTACTTGACTGCATACTCCGATCGAGCCGACATTTTCATCTCCTGGCGACAAATTGTTCTCAAATCTCTCGTTTATCGTATCACTCTAAGACTCATGCTTTGGGGGGCATCCTGTTATACCAAAATTCTGTCACCATCATGTGAAAAGACATTTGACATACCTACTTGCCATAAATCCCAAATTCTGGAGTGGAAACTAAATGGTTTTTTATCAATCTGTCATACAAATTCCCAGCATTGTGCATGCCCCTTTGTCCAGGAGCGGTACCCCTACTTGCACCGCCTTTCATCGATTGTCCACAAGTAGTGCCACTGCTCATTGCCCTTGGTCCATAGGCGGTTATTAACAGAAACAATTTTTCATAGAAGGAGAAGCATGGTACCCTGGGTAAAAAGGGAAAAAGAGAAGTTTCTCGAGGCTTCTAGATGATAAGCCTCATGTACTGCCTTATCCCTACTGTTGTGGGTTGGTTGAGCTCGAGATCCCTCATCTTAGGATCTTAGAGGCCACCTCACCCACTAATTTCTCAACCATCTTTATCCATTAAAGCCCTATAAATATGAGCTCATAACCATGGTTGAGGGGGGAACAATTGAAGGTATTGTTATGTTGTTGGATTGATTCTTGGCCCAAGATCATTTGGAGAGAGCATAGAGAGCTAGAGTCGGAGCTTTTGGGGATGAAGAGCTGGTTTCATGGAGATGCATGTCAACACTAAGGATTGGTTGTAAACTTCTTCATATTTCTAATGCAAGTTGATTTCTGTCCCACATATGATGTTGTTGTTGTGATTTTGCATATATATGTTGCTAGATTCCTTAGTCACTAGCATAGATTAGTAGATCATATTCTGGTTGCTTTGATTCGTTTCATGTTGAAATTTTTTGCAGGTACATAGGTGAAGTGTCAAAGCCTTGTATTCTAGATATATAAAATGTCTAGGGAGAGTCTTCAACCTCTATCCTCTATTTGTTCTGGATCTAAACCATTCAGACCAATGGAACACCTTGCTGTCCGCAGGAGGTGAAATATTCTAGCTAACATTTCACAACCGAATCCGCAGGCTTGGCACTCGTACAACCAACAATGCCATCAGCATGTGGTCCAGGTTTAACCTTAGGGTAGAAACTAGAATGCTGAGCATTAGGAATGATCTCATATAATAGACCAGATTGAGCATAAATCAAGTCTAATTCCTGTGCCCTAAAAATGGCTTGTTCCTTGTTTTGAACTCCAGATGTAGAAACATCCTTTGCTATATAAGGCAGTAACGATTTAAGGAACCACTTGAGGAGAAATTTCGGTGGTATGAAGGCTTTAATAAACCTCTTCCATCTACGCCAATATTGGATATGGTCTGAGATATGCGTAGCTTTATCCTGTCGAAATGTCGACAAGAGTTTCGTACCAACATCTTAACGCACTAGTAGATGGAAGTGGTTGAGAAAAGTCATAGCTAGGTCATCAAACAAAGCAAATTCCCCCTAGGTAACTCTATATACCATTTCATGGCAGGCCTTGTAAGGGTGCGTTGAAACAGCCTTAAACAGATCGAATATTCGTGTAAGGAATTTGAAGAGAACCATAGGTGAAATGTAGTAACATGTTCACTTGGATCTTCTCCTGGTTTTTCCTCGAATTTGGGTATGTTTGAGGGAATCTTATTAGGGACAGCCAGCCAAGCCAGGTCATGATATACATGATCATTCGTCAGTCTCGACAAGTCAGGAAGATTTAGCGTTGCAAGGAAAGGGAGCCTAGGATGAGCAGGTCAATGCCTCACTCCCTGATAATTTTGGTTCACATAGGCTTGATTACCGTAACCACCATGGCCTTGGCCATAGTGCCCTCCTCCCATTTGACCCATGTAGGGTGGCATGGAAGCACCATAATGTGGTGTGCCTTGATTATGTGGGGCTACAAAGCCATAATTCGAAGAGTAAGAGAGTTGTTGATACCCATACCCATAAGGTGAATAACCCTGTCCATACTGCGTCCCATAATAAGGTCCATAAGACATCCCATGAGATGTCCCATGAGACACTCCGTAAGCAAGAATATACATTCCGGAAGTAATAACATGACCTCTAGAAGCAGGGATACGACCCCCCAAAACAACAGGAGGTGCTTGACTTTGAGACACAACTGTGCGAGTGGCAGCAGTACGGACATGACTCGTAGCAACGTTTCAGCCTGAAGCACCATGTGAATGAGGGGGAGGAATAGCATTCAAAGAACAAGGAATAGAGGACGAAGGGATGTGTGAAATTATGTACGTAGTGTTCCCTATAGTCACTCGTCTTGGATTTGGTATCCTAATAGGATCACTAACACCGGGTCTAGGAGGAATATGTTATGTAGCTTCCACTGCCGGGATGGAAGGTGCAATGTGACACGTGCTCCCAAACCTCAACGCATGGTAAGGAATAGGAGTGCCCCCATGTGTAGTGTTAAGCTCAAAATCTGATTCGACATGAAATGTCAAATCATGTGTGGGGATACTAGACATACCATAACTACCATAACTAGTGCTTGCAGGTTCATGATGAGTCTCATCACCCAGCATCCAATACCGGTGACCCGTGAATGAGGGATCATACCTAGAGTGAGTAGGTCTATCATGTGAAGGATCAAATCCAGAATGTGCAGGAAAATTAGGTGAAGAATCAAATGTAGGATTAAACTCTTCATCCTCCACGTTGCGAAGTGGAGAAGGAAACTCAGGAGTGTCATCTCCATGATCTCCCATCGTGTGTGAATCAATGTGCGAAGTATTCTTCCTGGACCGTCTATTTCTCTCTCCCAAAAGAAGAGGATATGTAGAAGGTGGAAGTCCTGCTAAATGACGAGAATGGGGAGGAGCCACACCCGAATCCACAATGACTCAAAAAATGTAAAGGACTCTCTAATTATGCAAACCCTAGGCAAGCTAATGTGCACAGAGCATACACCAATAACATCTAAAGCCAAACACAAGAAATCATGGGTAGGATAAGTGATATCCTGAATGAAGCTGGAGAGGCTTGAGAATTCCATACACAACAGGCAGAGGTTCATAACCAATTATTATAGCCCTTAGCTTCAATGTGTAAAGCGACTGTGCTGTTCGACCCCAACCTGGCCATGACACCTACAAAATAACCCCTGAAAAGTACCCCCTCGATATCCTAGGTAAGGCAACTAAGATCACCTCAATATAATCAATGCTCAGGCGGACAGTCGCAGGTGGGATTTACCATATGGGCAGGGTAGCAAAGCCCAAAACTCTTGAAAGAGCCCCCAGATACGAATACAATCCTAGAAATATCTCTGGTGCTACTCAGTTATGACTAGGGGTCATCCTAATCAATAATCGCTCACACTGCCTCCTACTTAACTCCCTTTTGAGAGGAGGATCCTGAGAAACACTAATTATACCAAGGAATTTCACACTCTCACCTAGACATACACATACATGTTGTTGTTTAGTGGTATTGGAGAATTTACTCACAATGAACTATTCCAAGACCCTAAAACCTAATCTTTTTGGTGTACCCTATCAAAGAAAATAGTGTAATCCATTTTGATTAAGCGTTGATTTTATTTGGCTTTATTACTCAAAATAGGTAGATGGCCGTGCAACCAGTGGTGTTATGAAGCAACATGAAGAAAAATGCACACCTAACAATCAATGCAAATGCATTGTGTCCAATGAAAAATAGGGTATACTACTACATGAAATGCAAAATTTTTCTTCAAATGATAAGTGCAATCGTTCCTATATGAAATATCGACTAATACTTCAAAGCAAAACCTAGTGTAAGTACCATGCGAAATGCAAAGTGCAATGCATAATGATGCAAGGAAGGAAATATTTTTGGATTTTTTGAAATAAAAATGAGATACTAAAGCAAAAGAATGATTCTACTGCCCCCAGACTTGGCAAGCACAATCAAACAACAGTCACACAAAGTACTAAGGTAAAAGAAATCTAATGCACTAATCCCAAAACAAAAAATTGAAAATGCAATGACAAGAACATTCTTAAAAAAGAAATTTACCCTAAAAAAAAATGTCTCTGGTCAGAAATAGAGGTGTATACAGACTCTAGCAGTGTCAAAAGAGACTCAACAATCATCAAAATTCACCCAGCAACAATCAATCTTCCTTTGGAAGGAAAAACTAAGGGCATATGCGACTGTTCGCAGTAAACCCGCATACATACACGGATATATCAGTAAAAACTGCGTATATACGCGACTGTGTGTTAAAAACTTGTGTACATGAAGAAAAGTGCATAAAAATAAAGGCAAATAGACAAGCTAAGACAAACTTCACACCAATCAGACACCACCAGGAAAACATGCCCTGAGACCCGACACAGAAATAGAGAAATAAGAGCAATTCAAAATCATTGAATGCCGATAGAAACCCCCAAAGGACAACTACTAGGAACTCCCCAGCGAAGTTGCCAATTCTGTTACAGAGAGAAATTCCTATGGCTTGGGGTACCACAACAAACAGCTTGACTCCATAAATCAATCCTTTCCAATATGCAAGAGAAATCAAATATCTAACACTAAAGTATCTCGATTCGTACCTTATTCTGGACGGTTGATATAGATCCCCATTGAGATTTCCAACTCCAGCTTGAATTGATAAATTACTCCCTCAACAATCAGTAAACAAGACAAGAATACTATATATATTGGTGTTAGATCTACTCTAGCATATATAATCAATAACGTATAAGCATTTGAAATCATCCATGGATAAAACATTCATTCAAACATACATTATTGGATAGGAAAAGATATTTCTATTAATATAAAATCAGAGATTACAATGAATACAACCTCTGTCAGAACGTCTACGAATCGGAGAAACTGAATCCCCCACTTGGGCCTCCACCACCTCAATCCTCCATCTCTCGATAGCAAGCTCACAAGCAAAAGGAAAGCTTGGGAAGAACAGCAAAGTGCTCCAAGGGACAAAGGGATGCAGACTCAAGTATAAGTTACGGAAACAATGGACTATATTTTCTTTGCTCTCAATTCTCATATGTGCTTCAATGTATCCAAAGGGTTCCTTATATAGCTCTTCAATGGGGCAATGAAGGGTCGAATTCGAGCGATCTCAAGGCATATGGAAGGCCAGGAGACAAGTGAGTCAGATCCACATCAAGGAAAACTCCAAAAGAATTTGGTCTTTTGCACACATCCCTATGTACGCGGTTTTAGGGGTCAAACCCACGTATATATGCGAGAAAGGGTTTAAAAGTCACGTACAACAAATTAAGCATGTTTTTGGGGATGATATTGGAAACATCAAAGGTATAAAAAAGGTCCATGGGGTCCAAAGAGTCTGTAGAGGGACAGGGGAAGGCCATACAAGTGTGATTCACCAGGTGTGGTAAAATAAGATATAACATTGGGTGCTACAATTAATGGACAAGGTCTCTAAAAAATGTGGAAAAAACAGCTGAAGTAGCTCAACAAAACACCTTTTTCCAGCCAACATTAACACCATGAAAAACAACCCCCAAAATCCTTGATTTAGAGACTCTTCCATACGCCAAGGTCTGATCACAAAGTATACCAGAGTGAGAAACCAAGAAGAAAACATTAACCAGCACTGAAATAGGTAGAGAAAGGTTAACGCTTGCTCTAATACCATGTTGAAACTTGAGATCACAAGATAATGACGGGATTGAATGGAACCAAACAACCAACCAAAAAACTTGCAAAAAATTGAGGAGAGAACAACACTAAACAAGTGTACTAGAGATGTCCAAAAGATGTGTTTGAGAGAGAAAATCACACCCTTGGAACAGAAGAATGCCAAATATATGGTGCTTATAGGCTGCTTAATCACTTGTATAAAAAAAATATGCTTGTAGGATAAAGTATCCTCATGACATCACATGATCACACAAGATGATATTACAAATGAGGTTTAGTTGTATATTTATACACAACTCAATTAAGGTTTTCTCGCAAGAGGGGTTATGGGCCTACATAAGTAGGTTGCACTTCCCAAGAGGGTTATTGAGCCTACATATTAAATTTGACTAGGTTGGAATTAATCATAACCTAGTATTACAATATATGATGGGATTAGTCATAATTAATGCATACCAAAATGTATTAATGACAATTTGTGATTGTCACGGCACGTGACAATTACACCATTCTCAACACTTTTTTTGAGTGCCTAACCAGCAAGAAAAATACCTCTACCGAGCATATAGATATCTGAACTTGAGTATTTTGGCACCCAATTCCAATATCCAGATGCATTAATTACTTATGAAAATATCAATAAAAATAACATACCAGAATCTGAAGGAAAAAAAGAGTAACTAGATCATGAAAAAATTCTCATTCATAGACCTTCGTATAAAACTCATGAAAACTGCAACTTGTATACAAGTGAAGGAGAAGGTTAATAAATAATTAGTAGTTACTTCAACAATAAAGTAGAACATGGTTCAAGTTTCAAGTAGTTGAGAAGACAAAATAACAGAAATCACTGGATGAATGCTGAAAGTAGCTGTAGTTTTTGTAAGCAGTGCTTAGAAGGAAAACATACATACTGAAATTCAGAATCACAAATATGGTCCAAGAGTTTCGCATTCTGTCCTAAAAAATTTCGCGTTCAGTCCTGAAGAGTTTCATGTTTTGGACATTATGCAAAAAACTTGAAAAGGTAAATATTAAAGGAATCATAATGGATTCTATAAACTCAGGAATATTTTTGTCTTTTATAAATGCAACAAGAGTATTTTCGGAAAAAAAAATCTAATGAGGGAATCTCTTTAAATTTTTAAAGATACTTCTGATTTAGTAAAATTTTATATGCACTAAAGTTAGAAATACAATTTATGTTTTAAACTTTCTAGAATTTTTAATGTCAGGCTGTTTATAATTCATGGATAAGATACACCCTCCCACACATGATACATTTCTAATCATATTCGATATCAAGAAAGAAACAATGGTAATATGCTAAATTAATTACGCTAGTGGTTTCCCACAATTTTCATTCCTTCTGCTATGATAGATAGAAGGTGATGTAGTTGCGATTGTATTAAATCTTGTATCTTTATGGCCCAGACTGAAAGGTGCTACAAGCAAGCAGAGCAAGAACACTACAGATGTCATCCTTGAATTTACAGATTCTATTGGGAAGAATTTTGAAGATAAACTTTTAGATGAAGGTGATGAAAACATTGTTGATGTAGACACCTCCTATGGTCATGCTGCGATGGTGGTTTTGAATGATATCTCACACCTATAACTATTTGAGGACACCTTTTGGGATGCAGACATTGAAAGAGATGACTTCCAGTGGCCGATCCTAAATTACAATGTCTATATGGAACAAGAAGGAAGCACACTGTGTTCAGCTTCAGTGGCTTCACATGTAGAAGCTAGCGATCTTGTGAGATGATGAAATAAGCATCAAACTACATAACAATTCTTCTCAATGCAGGAGATGAAATTCAAACAAAATGAGGCTGTGGCTGCATTAGAAAAACTCATTCTCATTATAAGGTCATGGCCTAATAAGAGGCTAATTGGTATAGTGGTATATATTATTTATGAGTTATGAAGATGTTATCTTTAAAGTATTCTTCTTGTTTTACATCTATTTATTTTTCAAGAAAAACAAGAGATTTAATTTTTGGCATACTATCCACTGTTGGTGACATAGATCCTGTGCTACAAGGATCCATTTTTTGACTCTTCTTCTTTTTTGAAATACCTGGAGCTTAAACGAATTTTCCTTCTTTGAGACAAAATATAACCTACCATGAGTTAACATGCCCATCTATGCCATCTGCATCTGCATCCTCAACATCATCACGATAATAATCTTCATCTCTTTCTACCTCTTCAACATCCTCTATGTCCTTCTCATATTCCTCTAAATATGAAAACCCACTTTGAAAGAGTTGTATTTTCTCCCTTGCTGCTTGCAGCACAGCCTCTGCATCACACAGATATTTCCAGAAAGCAGGACGGACAAAGTATGTTGAGGGAGAAACTATTTCAAAGACGTTCGCATCTCTTGACAGTGCAACAACTATTGATGCCTCAGGTGTCTTACTTGTTGAAATATCTCGAAGAACATATTTCTGAAATTTCACAAAAGAAATATGGATAAGAAAAATGAAAGAAATCCCCATGTGACCAGTTGGCATTTTTTTCTCTTCAATGGGAGAAACACAAGATTCAAATCTCTTCTTCCCCCCTATTAAAGTGGATATTTGTACCATGTTGATGTGGAGTTGGGATTCATATCTCCCCATAGATCCATCAAATGCTTTCACATAGAGAATAATATTAAAAAAGAACCCCCAATTAAACAATGGCTTGGAAATTGGCAAGAATCATACTATAACAATGCTATCGCCACTCTAAAACCAAACATATACAAGCATGTAGAATCCTTCATAATTACCTGAATCCTATCTGCAAATTCTAATATTTTTAGACCTTTACTTCCCTCCAAGGAAAGAATGTGAAAATCCACATATTTAATTGTACCAGGCATCAAGCAGTACTTGCATCTATGCAAATTTCTAGAGCCTTTACATTATCTGCTACTGCACCTGACCACAAAGTAGACACAACATCCTTCCCTTCATGGCCCTGCACATTATAACAATAAACTCCCAGGTCAGTTTTCAAATATACCAACTTAATCTCAAAATAATTCCTTCTTCATAATAGTAACTTTAGCAACAATTCTGCACTAGAACTATCAACCAAATAATCTACAGTACAAAATATAATCATAGATCATGTAGAGGTTTCCAAACAAAATATAAAAGTTGCAACAAGATGTAAAAACTAATTTCACAGCATATTGATGTTTCATTTTGAAATGTTGTCTGAACCCTTCTTTAAATGTTCATAACACATCTACAAATTTTATGAAGAAAGAAAACCTTAGGAACTGTATCACACATAGAAAGGACAATGAACTCTCTCAAACTGTGTTTGAATTGAAAAATCAATATAACCAGTTATCTAGTGTAAGTAAATGACAAAAAAGCCAAACCTTCCAGCTAGCCTGGTTGAAGAATAAACGCTTGGAAAAAAATTTGCAAAGTTGGTGAGAAGAGTACACGTAACAATGTAAAGATTTTCCATTTCATTTAATCCCTTCTCATACATTCAAAATTATGCCAGGGAAACGAAAGTATAACATTTTCCAGAGCTAAGCCCTAAACGACTAGCTAACTGAAATATTTGATTCAGCTATATAAAATGATTAAAAGCATTGATAAAATCAGCTCTTGGTATGAATCATAGCAACAAGACTCACGGGTCAAACTCGTGACCCACATGTTTGACAAAACTCTCCAGTGAAATGGATTGTTTTGACTAGTCAACCCATAATGACTCACAAGTACTCTCACAGGTGAAACCCTTGACCCGCAAGTACTTGTGGGGTCACCCAAGGGTTCAAAAAGTTTGACCTGTGACTCAACAAAATCTCACCAGAATAAAAAATTAAATATCTTATTTTAATATAAATATTTGAATTGTTTAATTTCTTTTACTTGCCAAAATTTTCCCAAGTCGAGTCAAACTCTTGACTCTTTTTCCTCAGTGAGTTCTTTTTCCAAGTTGAGTCTACTAACTATGTTATGAGCCACATAACCAGGAAATTATTACAACGACACATTATCCATATGAAAAAGAGAAGACACATCAACTCAAATATCCAGAAAAAGTCAAAAGAAGAGAGCTATATTGATGAATTTCAATAGTAGGTATCAAGATGAATCATCTACACAGTAAGTATCCTAGAAGCATCATGAATTTTTTAAAGTTAATATAATCAAATGCTTCACCTCATTTTCATCCCGTATGTGCTCTTGTACGGATTTTCATTTCTTCCACTGGGGCCCAAAACCTGATGCTAATTCAAATTGGCGTAAAACTTCAGGACAAGTTAAGGGATTCAAATGTTGATGCCATTCATGTATGTCAAAACCCCATGCAAATTCCTGGATACAAATAAATGGCATTATGTTATCAACTTAAATATTACTAAAGCATTTAGCAGTAGTTTGTATAGTTACTACATGATAAGAACAAATCAATTTCAGGAAAGATTATGATTACAACTTCAACAAGTTGTGGATGTCCCCCTCCAGCAACATAAATGCTATTCTGGTTCGCTCCAAACCCATTAGAAGTAGCTTGTGCCACATCTTCTATGTATTTAAAAATTGTTTTTAAGAGACTGATATCTATCTCTCCAAGTAATCTCGATTCCTGTGTATCAGGAAAATAGCTAATAAGCATGAAACAATTGTTTTCAAGAGACTGATATGTCTCTCCAAGTAATCTTAGTTCCTATGTATCATGAATGACAGATATACCGTGTTCATCTTCTGGGTACAATATTGGCACTCACATAATCATGAAATGCTTGAACAAACTCATCAAGAGTGAATGGCCAAATACCGAGAACATCTGCAAAGGTAACTATAAATCTCCAAACCTGGCATGAAAGTTAAGAAGTGCAGTAAGGGAACACACCATGTTCCACAAGTAAATACATCACTAATGAATGCCAAAATCAAATGTTCTAAAACTACCATGAAATTGTTTTAAAACATGGAACTAAAACAATTGCATAAATACTTCACATGTGAAGACAATATATCAAGCATGAAGGTAAACAATTCCATAATGCAACAAGACTTGGTGTCATACACAATACTCTTTCATGTGAGGAAGTAAGCTTTCCAAATTTCAGTGATATTATTATCATCAATAATGCATGGAGTGTGAACATAACATATTACCATGTATTCCTTTCTCAAGTTGTGTCTATTATCATAGGCTACTCATGGACACACATATTGATCAACATCTATGAGACCATTCAAACATTCTTAATCATGAAAATAAAAACTAAAGGTCCAAACTATACAATACCATAAATAAATTCCCCACATTCTGCATACAATATATCCAGGGGAAAACTGCAAATGGTGTCTTCATTTTAATTGATGCAGCTGGAAATTTTCCAAATGTATCTGCAAATAAACAATACAGAGCTATTAAGATTTTATAATAATACTAATAATATTTTTTCAAGGTCAAAGATTTTATAATAATAATAATAATTTATTTTTTAAGATTTTATATAAGCATATAAAAAATAAAACTTCATACTGTGTACTCAGGACATTAACATCTTAAACAAATGGTGCACAAAATCAACAAACAATTTGCAAAATATTATCATAAGAAAAAATATCTGCACAAAAATATACACCATGCCCAATGTTCATCCTCACATGTTTCAAAGTAAAATCAACATGTCCCATTAACTTGATGTTTGACTATGGAACACGGTAACATAAAGTTTGCAGAAGGTTACCATGAACAAGAAAAATAACAGAAAATTCTGCAATTTGACCAATGACACACTTTGTGTAAGGAATTGTGACAAAATATTATAAGGGCTTCTAATTACAAATATTATCCATAAGTTCATAACCAATAGAATTGAGGCATTTTGATGAGAAAACAAAATGTGAAGGTATGCTTAAGTTAAGTAAATCTTAATGCAGAGAATTGCATGAGATCATAAAAGAGAAGGGAGTCAAAACAATAACCATGCACTATGTTGTCATCACTCAAATAGTACAAATAAATAGTTATATAACTTGATAATTTAAGTATCCTTAATAGTTTAGTACTTGCTAATATTTAAGAAACCTCAAAAACCAATAAATTATATGGGACTAAATAGATGGCAACGTATTGAAATTCTTATATTGTTATTTCAATAGAGTATGACCAAAGTTATTCAGAACAATTACAGATAAGGAAATCAAAAAAACAACCATACACTATGATGTCACTGCTCCAATAGTATAAAGAAACAATAATATAACATGACAATATTTTACCTTTATGGTGCATGTGAGAAAAATATTCTACCCTCCATAAACCAATGTCTTCCTCTTTAGTATAATAGCCTTGTAACTCTACTCTCAAACGTAACTTTGAGTCACAAATAACAAACCTATGCATTCCAAATTATATTCTCCATGGATTGTTTTTACACAAACTTCAATAGCTGTAATTTTTTGTCACATAAAAGAAATCTTCTTTTTGAATATGGATTTTTTCACCATTCATTTTATGATCGAATTCATTACTCTTTTAATTTGGAATTCCTCATCAACAAAATTAGCAAATAATATTTCTATTGGATAATATGAATTAGTGTTTGCAGGTGTGACATGGGTATCTCTTTCCTAAATGAATAATCGATGGAAAACTATAGGTGAATATTAGCTGCCAAGGGCTCATAGACATCTTCTTTTGCTTATTGATCGATCCCTAAGAAACAAGTTCTTTCAGTAAGTATTTAACATGAGAACGCTTGAAACACTCACCAAATTAGGGCATTCTAAAGAAGAGTCCATAAAATGATAATATTGAAGTATTTTACAGGATAGTGGCCCTTACACTTCTACCTTAACCATTTCTTCCATTTTTCTTGCCACTACTGATGGGTAAACAACAAGTTTTAGTCCTTACTTTCCCTACTCTGGCGAGTTCAATATATGAACATTCTAGATTTCGAACCGATCTACTACTCTCATTAATCAATGCAAATTCATACATCATTAAATTATGAATTGACTAAAACAATCAATAAATTAATCCCTCAATGAAATTGAACCAATAGAAATCAAAATGCAAAGATAAAACAGAGTATAGAAATCACTTTATGGATGGCCACAAAACATAAATTTTACCAGGGTTTCCAAATGTTTTATTAGGGTAAAAATTACACAGCTTTTTGTAGCTGAAAATAAGGTTTGTGGGTTTTAATTTCTATTACCTCTCTAGAAAATAATATCCTCACAATTTTTAGTCTCCATGGAAAATAAATTTCTTGCATCCCCCATCGAAATCCCCTTATGAAGTGAAAATTTCTCCAGATCTTTCTTGTCGCCAAAATGATTGGCATTCTTCATTTGCCTCTCGAACTCCCGCTTCTTGTAACTCTAACTATTTTTGAGCTTGAGGAAATCCTCCCTCTACAACTCATGAAGCTCCCACTTGATAAATCTAATAGTATTCTCCAGCTTGGGATTGACCACATTCTTGAGCACACTAACCTTAATTAGTGTGGCATTACTACCTCAAGACCCATTAGTCACTGACTTGCCATAGTGATAGTCATTGACTTATAAAAAAATCAACAAACATTTGGATGGATGTTGCATGACCTAATAGGAAAAACAATCAAGCATCTTTTGTGGGAATGCACGATATCTCAAACCTTATAGAACTGGATTTCTACAGATTGTCACATGGAGATAGATGGATGATGGATGATTAGGCAGACAAAAAGAATCATCTATGACACCATAAGATTGATTGGTATTTACTTGTGGAAAAGTTTTTGTTGGTTTATATTTAGGATAATCCCTTTTGCTTCACATGGGTGATTTCACAACATTCGAATCGGATCTATTAATATAATTTTTAGCTAGTATAAGATTATTCAGACAAAATATCAACTCTTGAGATTGATTCCAAAGCAGATATGCTAGCACTTCTTGAGTGTGTAAGGAGACATAATCCACATGCACATGCTTTGACACATTGATATTCTTTTATGTGCATTAATGAAATATAATATGATTTTTTTTTATAGAAAAAAAGACATCAAGCTCTCATGAAAATAGAAGAGCTTCACACAATAAAATTCTTCAAATGTTGTTGTATCTATTGGAGTCGTTTTAGAAGAGAAGATGCAAACCTTGAATTGAAATCCATTGCAAGAAAATATAGAAGTTGCTAATGTGAAAGCATAGGAAGATACTCCATAGCTGCTCGATGGACGACAACTTCTTTTGCCACTTTAAGCCACTCAGGGGTTTCCAAATTAGCTGCTTCTCCACAATTGAATCCTATTTGAATGCAAACAGATGTTAATAACATTAGAATCAAGATAGAAATTCAAGACATTATTTACATGGTAATATTTAATGTTGTGACCTAAATTTAACCATACAAAACAACACAATGCTCAACAATATAAAACACATCCAGAAAACCTATGTGACTCTTATTGTTAGTGAAAAACAAAATAATACTCAAGAATTGGTCTAAAAGAAAATAGAAGAACTTTATTGATCTAGGAAAGAAACAGATCAAACCGGACGGTTCCGGTCTGGACGATTTTTAAAACATAGGTTTAGACACCTTAAATAGAGTCTTTGACATGGTATCTTTAAACAATCTAAATACCAACAATTTATACTATTGTCTATACATATCTTCATTGAAATGAAATCACGCCATAAATTTGTTCTTTATTATAAACAATATAGATACCAACACATTATATCACAGATGGTAGGTGTTTTCATTGATCAAGAAGAAATATTGAGTTAACGTTGTTGACACAAAGTCATCCAAAACATGCTTCTTGTACTAATTTCAGTTCTTAATTCTCCCTTATTCCAAGAAATGATAAATGATATAGAGCCAAAATAGCATCTTATCGTGACTAAATCCTAAATAATATGCTCTTGGGAAAGTAACAACAAATTTCCCTGCATTCTGCACCAGCTTGATGAGAAGAATCAGAGAGAAGTTAAGACAATACTCAATATCTGTCTCTAATGAAATGTATTCACCCTAAATATTCATGCAATAAAACTTTGAAATTTATGCAGGATTCTTGACATTAAAATTTAACTCTAATATTTGAGAACCTACAATCCAACACTATTCAATGTAATGACACAGATTACAAAACCATAAAGAGAAAGTGATGACAAGGAGCATTTGGTAGTTGCAACAAGGAACACTTGCATCTATTAATACTTCTGATGACATGACTGTTGTCTTCTCAGCCAACATTCCAAGTGCAACTGCCCCAAAGAGGAAATGTTAAGTAACATGACAATTCACGATATAAGAATCATGTCAAATACCTAGACTAGGATGCAATATGAATCTTATTTTGTTTGTAGTCTTCCTAGATGCATATGGAAACTTGATATTGAGGTTGCGACTAGTTGTGGTAAGCTAAATTTAAGCAATAGTTTGAGAAATGCAGAAGTTTTTTTATTTTTTCTTTATAAAGAAAAGACAGTTGTGGAAGGTTTGCCCTAATCCATAATTACCAGAAATATGTCGGTCTTGTCAGAGTTGTAAAACATTGGTCTTGAGTCTTGACATAATGCAATGCAATAGAAGATGGAATTTTAATGGTTTTCAGTCTTTTATTAGCAATGTGATAGTTTCTGGTAAGCTTTTCAACTAGAAAGAAAAAAGGGAAATTGTTGAATATGAGCAATACTTTTCTAGTTATCTTTGTCATCAGGATATTTGGACAAAGCTAATAAATTTTGCTTTAAATATACTGTATATATCCATAGTTATCTATTGTGATATAAATATGACTTCTAAACTTTCTTATATAGTGAAGTTTGGAATTGGTCACATGAATTTTACATTGCTGGGAAATTTTTGTTTCCAGTTTTGACATGGATACATTGTGTTTAAATTATTCAATGAGTGAAGAAAATTAATAATCTGTTACGCAAATATCTAAGTTACCTGCAAAGGTTGGAAGAATGAATGTAATCTCTAGCTTTTGCATATGTTTCTTATCCTGGGCCCTTGGGAAACCTGAAAAACTATACCCTAGGTCTGAAATTGTAAAATACTAAAATGTTTCTTATGCCTGAAACATTAGATCCCCCATTTCCAGTTCCATTCCTCCTTCCAAATTCTGTTATCATAACCCTAGTCTTGGGCAAGATGGGGTAATTTTATTAAAATCCAATGAATTACCACAATAGTAGGTCAATGGAACTCAAGAATACATTCAGTGTAAGTACATGAGACTGGGACTTATGAAAACATCTCTCCTCTTGCTACTCAATTAAAAGTTGATATAAGAAAAATTGCTACTCAATCAAAAGCTGAAAATAATAACATAAATAATAGGTATCTAAATAGGATGAGGACAATTAAGAACAGAAACAACTCTATCAAAATGTGGAAATAATAATAGAAGAAATACTAAGTATCCAACTAAATATGACAAGAGGACATTTAAGTACAAAAGCAACCTTAACACATAGTTTGGTCGTAGACATATGGATCTCTAATAACTAGTAAGATCATGAATAAATAATGATAATAAAAACTTAGATCTAGACAATATAGAGAAGGGGAGACCGCTAAGATTGGTTGATAGGTGAAGGAAAAGGGTGATATTGGGAGTAGATCATTTGGTGTACTCCTACAAACAGATTATCACCAAACCTCATTCACCATCTTCAATAAAAAAAATCCAATATCTTGCAGATGTTTATGACAGGGACCAACGTGAACAGTGAGGTCTGGGTGGCGAGTAGGAAATGGATTGGCATGCTCATAGAGGACAGTTTGTGGAGTCCATGCTTAGAATTATGCATCAACAAGGTTCCCTATCTTGATCCCCAAACAAAACATGAGAATTTTATAAAGTCTCTTTGGGTTACAAAACCACTATCCATTTGGGAGAAGACAGCTTGGTCAAGTGGGTGCAGTATTACAACATGTGGACAATTCAAATTTGATCATATTTATTATGACATTTATTTTTTCATCAACCTCCATCATTAACGCATAGTGTATGATTTCATATAGTGGGATATATCTCTCCCTTAGACACTTGTTCATCCCCATAGAGGGCATCACTCTTCTCACATCATTTAGGTCAAATTGCATTGATTCCTTCCCATGTACAAAGCTCCCAACTGTCTTATTGATAAGTGTGAGAGGAGGCTGAAATGGGAAAGTAATGGATAATTAGTAATAGGAAAGATCTGGAAGGTGGAGGCTGGTATAGTAAAAAAATAGAAATTAGGGAATATTGAGGAAATGGAAACTGTACATGAAGTTGCAGGTGGGGAAAAAGGGATCTATAGTAGAACGTTTAACCCACAAAGTAAACTAACAAATCCTCCATTTTATCTTTGCTATTTGGCCCAAGTCTTGTTTATTCAAGGAGATAGTCAAACAAATCTATAGCCCAATAATATGAAACACAAGGAATTTTTTCATTCACAGGAACACTACAAGACATAAGAAGTGAATGGTGATGAAGTTAGAGAAGCCAATGGTCATGTAATTAATTTCTTCTATGGAGAAGCCAATGATAATGTGAGAAGTCTGAGCTAGGAAACACCCATTTGAATTTTTATTATGTTTCTTCTTGTGGGTTGCATGCTGAAATATAAATCAGAATAAATAAGAGTATTTTTTTGGCCCTTTATATTCATAGGTTGGGAGAAGCTGAGGTGCTGTTATGGCTTAAGGCATTGCCAATGGCAACAAAGCACCATCCCAGATGCCAAATTTATAGATCCAATTGCATACATTTTGAACATGGGAAGCTAGCCAATGTGGCATTTGCAAAATATTTTTTTCAATATAGAAGGGATGCAAAAGGGTTGTGAGTGCAAATCTCAATTGTTGTTTTGGATAGTTAGAGAGAAACACCATTCAGGTTGCATATGTGATTATAAGTGGAACATAGTTAAAGACTCAGCAACATTTAGGCTGCCAATTGAAGACCCTAAGAAATTCATGAATGACAATGAA
Source organism: Pseudotsuga menziesii (assembly GCA_001517045.1). Taxonomy (NCBI): domain Eukaryota; kingdom Viridiplantae; phylum Streptophyta; class Pinopsida; order Pinales; family Pinaceae; genus Pseudotsuga; species Pseudotsuga menziesii. The sequence continues at coordinate 148,476 of LPNX010034701.1, forward strand.
CTTCTGCTTTTGAAGGAAAACAACACCATAACTCAATTCTAGCAATCACCCACTTCTTATCAAGACGCCATAACTATTGTTCATAGGGCATCAAAACTACTAATTAAAAGGACAAGGACAACATCAACACTTTCGAACACTTAACAAAAATTATGCAAGTTTGTGCCCAAATTGTTTATGATAATTGTTTATGTATTCAAGAGAGTATTCCCTCATCGTTGGTGAGCATATACACTTCAATCGGGCATGGGGCAAAGCCACTACAACTAGTAAAAATGGGTATCCTAGCTATAGGAAGATATATTCCCTGGTGTATTTCTATCATGATTGTCTATATTCTTCCCATATGTCAAAGAAGTGTCCATAGCTCACATTCCTATAAGTTACTCCCATTTTCAAGAAGAGGATTACACTTACTCCAAGGCCTACTACTGTTGATTATACAAGGTCTGTTTATGGATGTTGTTAATTGCATAAATATGAATATTGTAGTGGCATAAAAATTTGCGACTATGAGTATACAAAGTCATATGTATTTTTTCAATGTAACTCCATTTGATACCTAAACCAAACAAATCAGAAACAAGCACCTACATGATCATTAAACCAGTACTCATACCATTAGCCACAAAGTGTTTGGCAGAAGTAGTGAACCCATTTTCACTAGCATAGTCAACAATTCAATAATGGAGTTCTATAGGGGTTAGAAACAGTGTTAAGAAAGTGTATGATGAAGTGTCCATACCAAAGACATGTTGTCATCTATAACAAATCTGAGCTGAAGATGTTGAAAAGTGTTTGACAGAGTCTCTAAGCAAGACAAATTTCTACAACCATCTACGAGAGCTACATCCATGCCATAACTTCCCAGGTCTAAGCATTAATGTAAATTTGGGTATTATCTTTCATTGTTTGCTGCTTTAAAATCTTGCGTTCTCTCTTCGCATTAAATATAGACTTCCATTTCAGAAGTGTATCAAAGAATTGATCTTTGTCCCAAATACAGTTATTAATGTGATGAGTAAAATTTGAAACAAGAACATCAAATTAAGCAACCCAGGAAGTCCATTTTGACATATTTGTCAAACCACACACTCAAACTAATAACCCATACACACCAGTATCAAGAGAATCACATCACAAAAGTAAAGAACGATAGAAGCACAAACTATTTGACAAAATTAGTGACTCAGAAAACTCAACAAACAAAACATTTGAGCATATCAAGGGTGGAACATTTCATCCTACGATCCGAGCATAAAGATTGCTGGTGGACGATTGTGTGCCTATGGCATACCAAAAATAAATGACTAGCGTGTTGAGCATTCAAAAGGGGTGATTTTATAAGTTTTAATTTGATTAGCTGTTAGAAATTTTCTTGGTCAGATGAAATCAATTTTCACCTTTAAAAATATGAGTATTATCATATCAATGTGAGAGAGAAAATTTTGGTTGTATGTTTTCCTTCTAATATTGATCATAGATTGTGTCAAAACACTATTGAATAGAAATAGCATTTAAAGGGTTTCTGTGTACCATTGAAAAATTCTATTGATGTTGAATTAAGACATATTTAGTCTCTCAATAGATGGAATGTAGAAGACGCAAATCTCTCTCACATGTGTTTTAAAAACAAGAATAAGGAAACAAAAGTGTATCAGGACAAAGATATACCTCTCATCTGCACCATAGGATCCCTTTATTCCTCCTCCCTCCTATGCTTATATCAAATATTTCTTCCCTACTCCTTTTGTAACCCTGATAATGTGATCTAGTTGGTACTCAGATATTCGACCTAACCTTGAAAAATACAAAGAATCAGGTCAGACATACATGAGCCACATACAGTTTCAGAAATGGAAATTTTTGTAAAACTTTGATATCTTGATGCATGGTCCATTTTATGCCCCTTTCCCTTGCTCCCAGATGAAATGATGCAAAAAAAAACCCTTAGAGCTGGTCGCGCACTAACAACAATTGAATTCAAGGAATTACTGTGAATCCCCTAAGGACTGGCTATGGTGGAACTTTTGGCTATGTACAAGCGAAAATCAATTAACAGTGTCAATCAACACCTGAGAAGGTGATTTTACTTCCATTTGTGGGTTTTGAAACACCTAGCTCATCAGGGTTACTTTCATCAGGTAATTTCCAACAAAAGGTTGTTGTAAAGCACACACCCAAGCATGTAATGGAGGATCTATGTTGGTAAACATAATTTGAAGGGGAACGCCCAAATTTTGGTGGTTAATACTATTGTGTAGAAAATTAAAATGATGGTGGATTGTGGTAGAGTACTCCTGTGTATCCTGTAGTAACTTCTCAGTCCAGAAATTGTCAAGGTTTCCCGTAGAAAACCATCCAAGCCAATCCATTGGTCTATAAAAGGTTTGTCCCCTCTTTCAGTTGTTGGTTGAGTATGTATTAAGGGTGGAGATGCATTGTATCATATTATTGGAATGATTGATTACAGAAGTAGTAACCTCAAGCCCTAGTGGATAAAAAATAAGCAAAATCAGAACTTCGGAATCCATAAAAGCCCCCAAAATAAGAAAAATTAGAGCTTCTTAATCCATAAATTTTCAATGAAGATGGCAGAAATTTGGTGCCCACATTTTTGTTTTAAAATTTTCAATGAAGATGGCAGAAATTCGGGGCCCACATTTTTGTGAATTTAGTGAAATTGGTTTTTTAATTTTTTAATATAAAGAAATTTTAGTGATGAATTTTTATGACTATAACACTCACATAACTAGACGAATCTACATAGCAATTTTTCCAAACAATTACATTACGTTTGTGAGAAAAGGTACACTATTGTTTGATGAGGGTAAAAGTACACTATTGTGATTGGCTTTACTATTTAGCTATTCAAGTGAATATTGCATGGGATCATCCATTGGAAAGTTAAACACAGAGCTTCTTTGTGAACTAGGATAGGTAATTGACAAGAGTTCCATGTTGCAACAATTTGTTTGAAACTAAAAATATCAGTTATGTTGGTATTCTTTGATTTTATAAATATTACAATGTTACAATAAATTTCATGCTAGTTGTAATGAATATCCATTTCTTGTATGGGAGCATGAGAGTATGGGAAGTTGGGTCCTTACACAAAATGAGCTAGAGTTTTCCTTGTAAGGAATTAATTTCTAAGTAGAGTTTTTTTTTTGAAAACTTGGAGCCCTCATCAAAATTATAGTTAGCAAAGGGATCCCATGTCAAAGTTGTAGCCTGGTCATGAAGAGATTATTTTCCCTCTGTTACATTGACAGTGGAATGGTCAAGCTAGTGTGAGATTAGTAGTGAAGGATTGGTCAAAATATTGGGTGAGTGTTGGTAACTAGGTCTTCGTAAAATTTGCACCAAAATGGCTAGTGGCAAGGGATTATTTTATTTTCCTTGTAAGTTAACTTACTATACTGGACATGTAGCAACATTTTGAGGAATTTTTTGTAATCGTATAGAGAAATATAGTGAATCACTTTCTCCCTTGTCACCACATATCCCAACATGATAGTGGTGTCCACATTTGATAGCTATGGCCAAAGGAAAATCTCTCTTTGGTAATGAATTAAGATGTTTAGCTTTTTTGCAAGATAATTTTTATTACAATTTATGTGTATGTTTAGATTTAATGAATATTGTTATAATTTATATGATGTCAAATTTGCATCTAGATTGGCTAGAACAATTCAACTATGGTAATTTGTGTTTACATGAACCACTAAAAATATATAAGAAGAACAATTCAACTATTGTAATTAGAATTTAGATGAACCACTAAAAATCTATAAGAAGATGTATTGTTAAATTTGTGTTTTAAGTTTCTTTAGTGTCACTATAAGGTTTATTTATGGATTAATTCACTACCTTGTTGAACAAGGAATTTGGTAAGGTATGTCTTAAACATTATTACCTAGCATGTGTATATTGTTAAAAGAGTTCAAGGTTGATGGGTCATTGAACACTAGAAGAAAATAATTGTGTATAGTGTGCATTTTCATTTCTTTTGAGCTTACTTGAGGTTAGAGAAATCATGAGAGTTATAGTGGGAAGGTATAATATGCATCATATTTCTATCACCTTAAGGGATGACTTTTTATGAGGGTTACAAATGTTCCTTGAACATTTTTTACGCTAATCACATCCTCATTTATAGCACAAAAATGGATTGAAGTTGTTATGGCTTAAGATTTTTGGTATGTGCAACCTTAGTAAACTAAAAATCCCTTCAAACCACTTGAAGTCATAAATATTCATTATCATTGGTTCTAAATCTTGGGAGATGTTTGAGTTTGAAGGGATTGAGGGGCTTGGTTTTCATAGGGATAAGTTGAGTTGGGTTTGACAATGAACAAGCAATCTCAAATCTCATGTCTAGGAAGGATTTGGTACCTAAAATAAGTAGTGTGCATATCGATATAATTAATTAGTTATTTAAACATATTATATCCCACCTAGATAAAATTTACCATAAATTTAGCTCACTTTAACTAAACATAAATTTGGTTGCTTTGAGTGAGCCTTTGGGCTTCCTCAAGGACTTGTGGTCCTGTCTAAAATCCTGACAAACATGCTAAGACAAATTCTACCCAATCTTATATCGAAGATCCAAATAATTCCCTTTACTAGTATGAGAAGTATATATTTCAAAATAATGTTCTTGTATCTTAGTTGATCAATGAGCAAGATTACCTGAGATAAAGGTATGAGACAACATAAATTTGACAATAGACATAGGCACTTTTTACAGGATCTAAAAGGTTATCTAAATTACACCAAATGAAAAGAAAGTATGTGAAGTTTCTTTGGGGTATCGATATCTCGTAAGATAAAAAAAAAGGTGTAAAAAATCCATGTGAACCATCCATGATTTTATTCTTAGACTATGTTGCATTCTTAGAGGTTAATGTCGGGCCACATGTAATGCAACATACCAAATTTGGCAAGGTTAACATGTCGCTTAAATGGTGTAATTGAAATTGTGACATTTTATTTTAAAGGAATACTTTATCCATATGACAATCCTACATCCCATGACCTGAGCTCCGTAGCGCACAACAAAGATATTCGATAAATTTTATCAAAGTCTGTCTCCTGGCTTCATAGTAGGTTTAATGAAAAATAATACTCAAATATGTCAGTTCAAGGGAATTTCACATAATAAACGAAACTGCTTTAAAATTTAATAGAAATTCAACAAACCTCAAAAGAATCACCGAAAATTGAACCAATTATTCTGAATCTGTAACAAAAAATCCACCAATGCCATAAAACTTGAGCAACTAACTACTTTTTTCCTTGAGAGATGTCTGCTTATAAGGCCAAAGATGTAAACAATTGGTCCACTTCTTCAAAGTAACACTATGAGAATTATTGAAATGCTTGTTGCTTCATTCCTTTTTAAACCAAGACCAAAATGTCCTTATGAGTACAAATAAAGTTAGCTTTTGTGTTAAGATTAATACCCACTTCTTGTGCCTGGGATGTTCTTGGTAAAAATGAGGGTATGGATGGGGGAGATATCCACAACAACTTTGTAGGGTGACATTTTGGTAGAACCATGATAGGTGGTATTGTACTACCTTTATGCAAGGGGAGTGTAGGGGGGTGGGGGGAAACTACTAAACCCAATGGCCATATCAGTCAATGTAATGTTGATGTATTTGTAACTTCAGAATGTATTCACTTGTATATTTTATGTATTGTACCCCAATGTTCCTATCGGGAAGTATTAGTAATGTAATTGAGTCATGTCATACCCCGATGTTCCTGTCAGGAGAATCAATAATGTAAACAAGTCATGTAAAGTCATAGAGGTTAACCCTCCTAGTTGATCAGGGGTTAAAGTCCCCGCAGTTGTCGGGCACTAGGGTTATTATACTCTCCTAGAGAAGTTGGCCCTAGTAAGTTATTGTCAAGTCGAAAACTAGTATAAATAGAGAGTGAGCCTATCTATTTATCACACAGTCACTCACAATCAGTTATAATACATGAGTGAGAGAGAAGGAGCTAGGATAAGAGAGAGAACAACTGTCGGAGATCATCTTACTGTCTTTGGGTTTTACTGCTACTATTGGTGCTTATTCTATCTCTGAGGAAGTTGTGGGGTTTTCTCCTTTATGGTTTCCTTGAGGAAAATATTTGTGTCTATTGTCTATTGTGATTGATTTCTGTGCATGTTATTATCTCATATAAGATCCTAAGATAATACTATCTAAATTGATAAAAATCTAACATGGTATCAGAGCTAACTTGAGAAGAAGACACTATGCAGCTGCGGAAGCTAGGGTTACTTAATTTTTGGGTCTCTCTCCACAATCCATTAGCAAAAGGAGGCTAGGATGAACCTGCATTGAAGGGAGCATCTTTCTGTCAAAGCATAATCTGATTCTATGCGTTTTCAGTTTTTGACCTACCACTGCGTCGAGAAATTAGAGATTTTCACTGAAAAGGAATTTTTGAGTGAGCCCAAGCTAGGATTTATCTCCTCCTCAAAATCAAAGTTTAGAGACAAAAATAAAAGTTTTTGGTTGGGTAGAACTCCAGGAAAGACAAACTCTAATCTACCCTAGAACCAGAAAACCAACACTGTAGAATATCAACTCCAGATCCAGTTTTCAGCTTCTCAAATTGGTAAGATCTAAATCTTTTGTATTTCCATTTGAGGTTCTCAGTTAAGATCTCTCATCACACCAAGCTTGATGAAAATCTTGAGGGAGCTGATAACTTCCAATATTGGAAGTATAGGATCTCCCTAGTTCTGGAAGAAAATGAGTTGGACTCTTACATCAGTGAAGAGGTTCTAGTTCTAGAGGGAGATGAGGCTAAGGACTTACACAAAAGAAATTGGTCATGGCTAAGAGGATTATTGCTGATTCAATCAAGGATCACCTCATACCACAGGTGTCCTCCCTAAAGACACCTAAATCAATGTTTGATGCCCTGACCAAACTGTTTGAAGGAAAGAACATAAATCGGAAGATGACTTTGAGGAACCAGTTGAAGAATGTGACGATCTAGAATGTGGAGGATATACAATCATACTTCACAAGGGTCTCTCAGATCAAAGAAAAACTTGAAGCAGTGGATGAAGAAGTGGAGAATGTAGAGATTTTGATGACCACCTTGAATGGTCTCCCTAGATCATGGGACTCCTTCATTCAAGGGATTTGTGCTAGATGAAAACTAGTCACCTTCAGTAGACTGTGGGAAGAATTCTCACAAGAAGAAGCTTGGATAGTAGCCCGAGAAGAAAATATGGGAAGTGAAGATCAAGCTCTCACAGTACACTCCAAGAAAAGCAGAAGGGACTATCATCATTCCAAAGGTAAGCATTCTAACTCTAGAAAATCTAACAAGGATATATCTAAATACATATGCTTTACATGTGATGAAAGAGGACACTTTGCAAGAGATTGTCCCAAGAATAAGAATAGCCCTCACAAGAAGAAAGGAAACAAGAGAAGACATCATGATCATGCTACAGAGAATGATGAACCTTCCACAAAGAGAATCAAACAAGAAAGTGATGATTCTTCAAGTGATGAAGAATATGTTTTGATTTCTGTTCTCACGAGAACTATCATACATGGAAGAAATGATTAGCTTATAGGCAGTGGGGCTTCCAAACATATGGCAGGATTCAAAGAATCCTTTGTGAAACTGTTTGAACATGAGTCACCTCACAAGATGAAACTTGGGGATGACTACCAGTATCCAATAAAAGGTAGTGGTGAATCCTCCTATAAGCTAGACTTTGGAAAGTCTATGAAGATGAAGGATGTCTTGTTTGTATCAGGACTAAAGAAGAATCTCCTCTCCATATCTACATTGGATGCAAAAGGAATAAGGGTTGCATTTGTAGATGGAAAAGTTCTTATGTGGCCAAAGGGAAAGACTATAGATGATGCAGTTGTGATTGTAGAACAAGATGAAGGATTATACAAACTAAAGGGCCAACCAGAACAAGCTTGGGTCCATGAATCAGTAGGGCCAAATGAACTTTGGCATAGAAGGCTTGCACATGTGCACTACAGAGCACTACCACTTGCAATAAAATCTGTTGAAGGTCTTCTAGAAATACAGACAAAGCATGAAGGTGTTTTCAAAGTATGTGCAAAAGGAAAGAACACAAAGAAGACATTTCCAAGTAGTGAGAGCAAGGGAAAAGGAATCTTGGAAATCATCCACTCTGATGTATGTGGTCTGATGTCATCCAGTTCATTAAGCAGGTATGTATACTATGTTTCTTTCATTGATGATTTTTCTAGGAAGACATGGATATACTTCTTGAAGAACAAAGACGAAGTATTCAGCAAGTTCAAGGAATTCAAATCCTTGATCGAGAACCACACAGAAAAGAAGATCAAAACCTTTCGATCAGATAATGGTGTAGAATTCACATCAAATGAATTCAAAGAGTTATGTAGAGATTCATGGATTAAGAGGGAGTTAACCACTCCATATAATCCACAACAGAATGGGGTTGCAGAAAGTAAGAATAGAATGATCATGGAAGTTGCAAGGGAAATGCTTCATGATCAAGATTCTCCCATGCATCTATGGGAAAACGCTGCCAGGATAGTGGTGTATGTATAGAAATATACTCCACATAGAGTAATCGAGAACAAGACACTTGAAGAAGTATTTTCCGGCAAGAAACCAGAGTTAGCCATCTCAGAATATTCGGATGTCCTATGTACATACACATTCCAAAAGAAAAGAGGACAAAGTTAGATCCTTCTGGAAAGAAGGGTATATTTGTGGGATATAGTGAAAGCTCGAAAGATTATAGAATATACTTCGCATGATTCAAGAAGATCAACATTAGTAGAGACGTAACATTCAATGAAGATTCAAATTACAACAAATCTAGAAAGAGACTAGTTGAAGAATCTAAAGAAACATAAGTACCTAGAATTCAATATATAGCTATGAATGATGCAAATAAAGGTGAAGATCGAGAAATAGAAGAACCCCAGGAACCTGTAGATCCACCCCAAGAAAAGAATCCTCACAAGAGGAAACTTGCATGGGTACAAGAGGCTATCCAAGGTGCAGAAATATATAGGGCTCCAGAAGAAATGCACAAAGAGAGGAAAATAACCGGGTCCTGCTCTGGTTATGTAGCCCTATTATGTGACATCATTGATAAAGAACCTTCCAACTATGAAGAAGTGACATAGAATAAATAATGGAAGGATGCTATGATCGAGGAGTACCAGTTGATCATGAAGAATGATGTCTGGGATGTTGTCCCTAGACCAGAAGGGAAGCCTGTTGTGACTTCCAAATGGATATACAAGATCAAGCATGCTGAAGATGGTAGCATAGAGAAACATAAAGAAAGATTCATGACTCATGGCTTCTCCTAGAAATAAGGAATAGATTATGAAGAAAATTTTGCACTTGTAGCCAGATACACTTCCATTAGATCAGTACTTGCTCTGGCTGCAATAATGAAATGGAAGATACACCAGATGGATATCAAGACTACTTTCTTGAATGGTGCAGTGGAAGAGGAAGTGTACATGGAGCAGCCACTTGGTTTTGAGACACATGACAGGGAGACTCATGTGTGTAAATTGAAGAAATCCCTGTACAGTTTGAAACAGGCACCCAGGACATGGTACGACAGAATTGACAGCTTCCTATCCGGTTTGGGCTTTACTAAGAGTAAAGAAGATTCTAACCTTTACTACAAGGTTGAAGAAAGGAACCCAATGATACTCCTACTATATGTAGATGATCTATTTGTAACATGTGTGGATGGGTTGATTGCTGATACAAAGAGGAAGCTTGCTGCCAAGTTTGAGATGAAGGACTTGGGTAAGATGCACTACTTTCTAGGCATGGAGGTGTGGCATAGTACATATGGAATCTCCCTGGGACAAGGGAAGTATGCAGTAGAGATCCTGAAGAGGTTCAGGATGATGGGCTGCAAAGCCATGACCACACCTATGGCATCGAACCTGAAGCTATTGAGTGATGCTTTATTAGAATCGGTTGATGCTATGATGTATCGTTAGGTGATTGGGTCCCTAATGTACCTAAAAAATATGAGACTAGACATTTTCTTTGCTGTGAACACATTGAGCCAGTTCCTGATGGATCTGAGACATGTTCACCTGATTTCTGCAAAGCATATTCGGAGGTACCTGAAGGGTATAGTTGATTATGGGCTCAAGTATGAGGCAGATCATAAGATTAACCTGGAAGGTTATGTTGATTTAGATTGGGCAGGCAGTGCCATCTATAGGAAGATCACTTCAGGGTGTTGCTTCAGTATGGGATCAGGTGTGATCTCTTGGTTTAGCAGGAAGCAGTCTTGCATGAAACTGAGTACAGCTGAAGCAGAGTATGTTGCAGCTTGTTCGGCTAGTTGTGAGGCACTATGGCTGAGGAAGATACTATCTAACTTATTTGATCTCTAGTTAAATGATACTTGTATATATTGCGACAACCAGAGTTGCATGAATTTGTTAGAGAACCTAGTCTTCCATTACAAGTCGAAGCATATCGAGATAAAATATCACTACATCAGGGATATGGTGCATAGAGGAGAAATAAAGCTCCAGTATGTTGCAATGGACGAACAGATAGCTGATGTGTTGATCAAGCCATTGGCCAGAGTGAAGTTTGAGTACTTTAGGGAGAACCTTGGTGTTCTCTAGATTGAGGTTCCCTCCAAGGGGAGGTGATTAGTTCGAGAGCCTTTTTGACATGGTGGGATTGGTTCCTTCTATGGTCAGATATAAGTGCAGGATCCTTTTTGACATGGTGGCAGGTGGGTCCTCCCATGGTCAAATTTAAGTGCAGATCCATTCTGACATGGTGGCAGGCTGGGCCTCCCATGGTTAGATGTAAGTGCATATCCTTTCTGATTGGTTCATATGTAAGTGTAGAGCCTTTCTGACTAGGTCAAATATAAGTGCTAAGCCTTTCTGACATGGTGGTGGGATGGGCCTCCCATGCTTGGATATAAGTGTTGAGCCTTTCCGACATGGTGGCAGGCTGGGCCTCCCATGGTCGGATATAAGTGTTGAGCCTTTTCGACATGGTGGAAGGCTGGGCCTCCCATGTTCGAAAATAAGTGCTGAGCATTTCTGACATGGTGGAAGGTTGGGCCTCCCATGGTCAGATGTGAGTGCTGGGCCTTTCTGACATGGTGTTGGATGTGTTCCTCCCATGGTCAGATGTGAGTAATGGGCATGCCTTTCTGACATGGTGGTGGATGTGTTCCTCCCATGTTTAGATGTAAGTGTTGGCGGGGCTTTCTGACTGGGTCAGATATAAGCGCTAAAGAAGACCTACCTGGAGACTAGGCCTACAACCAACATGAAAAAGGGTTGTCTCTGTAGAACTTCCTATGACGAGTAGAATTGAGAGATAGCACCCATTGATCGAGATAGCGGAATCAATGATGATGATGATCCAGTGATGATCCAACGTTGATGATGATCTAAACTTGATCCAGAGAAGAAGACTTGTGCTGATGAATTGTGTCAAGAGAATACCTTCCTAGCTAATAGGGAGTGTTGATGTATTTGTAACTTCAAAATGTATTCACTTGTATATTTTATGTATTTTACCCCGATGTTCCTATCGGGAAGTATCAGTAATGTAATTGAGTCATGTCATACCCCGATGTTCCTATGGGGAGAATCAATAATGTAAGCAAGTCATGTAAAGTGATAGAGGTTAAACCTCCTAGTTTATCAGGGGTTAAAGACCCCACATTTGTGGGGCACTAGGGTTATTATAATCTCCTAGAGAAGTCGGCCCTGGTAAGTTATTGTTAAGTTAGAAACTAGTATAAATAGAGAGTGAGCCTCTCTATTTATCACACAGTCACTCACACTCAGTTATAGCGCATGAGTGAGAGAGAAGGAGCTGGGATAAGAAAGAGAGAACAGCTGTCAAAGATCATCTTACTGTCTTTGGGTTTTACTACTTCTATTGGTGCTTATTCAATCTCTGAGGAAGTTGCGGGGTTTTATCTTTTATGGTTTCCCCAAGGAAAATATTTGTGTCTATTGTCTCTTGTGATTGATTGCTATGCATGTTATTCCCTTAGATAATATCCTAAGATAATGCCGTCTAAATTGATAAAAATATAACATGTAAAACCCAATGGCTAACAATATTTTTATGGTCAACACCTCACAAGCTCTATTACTTGTTATTAACTCCAATATCTCAGGTCCTGTAGTATCCAAAAGGATTATGACATGCATCATCATCGTGGACATTGACATTGTCATAATCATCATCATCATCATCAATTCCATATGGTACATCAACATCATCTTGATCATCATCCTTATTATCATCATCATCGTCAGCATCAAGTACATCATCAACAAAATCATCGTCATCATTGTCATTATGGTCATGCATATTCCATTAGTGTTCTTAATCACTCATCGACATTAGAATTCATGTCATGTAATTGTTAAGGTCATTTATATGTCATTACAGTCATTTTGATGATAATAGGGTTGTTTAGATGTCGTTACAGACATTTAGGTGCCATTAGAATCAATTAGGATACAAAAGTGATACCACATGCATAATCATTGTTGACATCCACATCGCCATCATCATCATACAATAAATCAACATCATTGTCATCGTCGTAGTCATCATCAATATAATTGCGATAATAATGAGCAACAAGACATACTGCCTCACAAGAATGGATGATATAGTCTTATACTTATCAAATCATATCCATACGCAACATCATAATTATCGTAATGCATCATCGTCATGTTGTTAGGGACAATCATATGCCATTAGGGTCTATCAAATGTTGTTGGGGACACTAAAATGCCATTATAGCAATTTAGGTGACATTAAGGTAATTTACCCCTCATTAGGATTAATCATGATCCAAAAGTGCCATGATTACAATTATTTAGGTGCCAATATGATAAATCAATATCCAAAAGTACTATCACATGAATCATGATCATTGAAATTGATATTGATATATTTGACGTTATGTTAGACGTTTCTTAAACACAATTCCTAGCTCTAAACCTAGTGCAATTCCTGGCACAGTGTTGGATCTATACCTAGATCTATACCTGGTGCTATGTTGGATGTTTTCTAGGTGCAATTCCTGGATCTGTACTTGGAACTATGTTGGATGTTTTTCCTGCCAAAATTCATGGCGCAATTCCTATCGCTAACGCTAGATTAATATATGGTGCTATGCTATTCAGGACAGTTTTTTGGAGGCTATTCTTGGCGTTATATGGGATGCTTTTGTGGATGCTAATTGGGACATTAATTGAGATTCTAATTGGGATGCTAATTGGGATGATAATTGTGATGTTAATTGGGACATTAATTGGGATGCTAATTAGCGTCCAAAATAATGCCAACTTTTAAAAAGGGACAATAATTGGGATGCTAATTGGGATGCTAATTGCGACGCTAATTGAGATTCTAATTGGGATGCTAATTGGGACGTTAATTGGGATGCTAATTAGCATCCAAAATAGCGCCAAATTTTAAAATGGGATGCTAATTGTGATGCTAATTGGTATGCTAATTAGGACACTAATTGGGATCTTAATTGGGACACTAATTGGGACGTTAATTGGGATGCTAATTATCATCCAAAATAGCACCAAATTTTAAAAAGGGATGCTAATTGGGATGCTAATTAGCGTCCCAAATAGCGCCAAATTTTAAAAAGGGACGCAAAAAATGCCATTAAAAGAGCCATCCCATGGAAAAGAGTCCACTTAGTCCAAAAAATGATGAAAAATACACTAAAAGTGATAGTGGATGCTAAAGAGGAAGCTAAAAGAGATGCTAATCTCAGGGTTTTGTTGTAGTGATTGATTACTGAAATTATTTTTCATCTACCTCCATATATGTAGTAGTTTTAGGTTCCATTATTTTTCCCCTTTCTATCTTTTGACGTGTGTCTATCGTACATTATTGAATTAGTTTTTTTACTCGTTCTACCTATTCTACAATAATCTCATCCACATTTATAACATTTTCTGTATTTACACCAATTTCAACATGAGAATCTAGGGATAGTGATATACTTGTTGTATAATCTTTACATTACTATTGTGGAACTCCATTTATCAAATTTATAACTTGAGCCCAACTATCCATGTTTGTCATTGTTTTTAATTGAGGATTGGGTTGATGCAGATGACATAGACCCAATTCTTGTCTTCTCTTTGAAATGATATGATGTGGATGATAAATACATTTCTCTTCTTCATTGAAATCTAATGCATTCAACAACTTTTCAATTACATTATGGGATTGTCTAGATTTCACAACAAATGGCCCTACACCTTGAGGCAGCTTAATATGAGTTGAATTTATGGTGTATATAATCCATACAAAAAATGAGGGAGGTGAAATATACAAGAAACCTAGAAGGCTTGATATCATAACCATATATTCTTATAATTGTCCAATCCTCATACAAATACCACCCTCCCACATGTGTGTCTGGGCTCAATTGTAGAAAATTCCTACACTTAGGGAGTATTCTTGGGGGAACATCTCCATAGAATACTAAATGAATAATATACATGAATATGTCAACAAACTTAGTAAAACTTTCATTTTTTGTATTTCCTCACAATAGGAGTCCATTCAGTCACATAAGAAATTTTCCTAGTTCATATTCTCTGTTTAATACAAGATGTTGAAAATTTGAAAATTGAGAATACAAAATAAGTTCTACCAAATCTTATTGATATCTGAAGAACCTGGTTGAGTTGGAATTCTACAACTATAATGGTCTTATCATTATCATTATCATTAGGATTAGACATATCATTGAAATGGATTCTCTAACAATATCAGGAAAAATGTCATCTTTTTATGGTGGCGAGTAACTTTGTACATTGGCTCCTTTGACCATATATCTATGTAGAGGTTTGTTTTATGGTTTTGGTCCAAATAATTGTAACTTGCTATTAAGGCTTCCTCTCGTAAAATATAAGAACCTAGGTTATCTGATATAGGCAACATTTAGGTGTTGGCTACAAGATTTATATTGAAAATAGTGACAAACCCGTCTATTGAAAGCACTATGTCATTGATAATTATAGCATTGGGCATTGATAGAAAATAACTTGGGAAAATGATAGGTTTATAGTGCAATATATTTGGTGAGTTCGGATTCTCAAGTTTGAACTCGAGCACAACAATCCCTAAACCTACCACTAACACCCTGTCTTAGCTTATAGGGGCTATTTCGGGTCAAAGCCAATTAAAAAACTTACATGTCTCTATCAATTAGATGTTCCTCATCATGGTAGGGATTAGAAAGAATGGTTGGGGTTGCATGTCTCTTTTGAGCAGACATTTTTCTTTACAATAAGATAACAACAAAAAACTAGAAAATATTCAAATTTTAAAAGGATTTATACGTTTTCCTTGCCACATTGGTCTCCAACTGGAAATGTGAAGGAACTAGTTGTAGTCGTAAGCTGCATATCATAGAAAGAGAACACTTTATATGATAATATTTAGTGCTATAAAAGTGTTATTTTTCCTTTTATATCACACATTAAAACA
This sequence comes from Pseudotsuga menziesii, assembly GCA_001517045.1. Classification (NCBI taxonomy): domain Eukaryota; kingdom Viridiplantae; phylum Streptophyta; class Pinopsida; order Pinales; family Pinaceae; genus Pseudotsuga; species Pseudotsuga menziesii. The sequence goes on from LPNX010034701.1 coordinate 164,049, forward strand.
TGAATCCACATGTCAACACTTTTCGAGGCTAAGTGAATGATGTAAAACATGCTATGTACCACTCACTTTTCCAAAATTGGTAGTTTTAATTTTAGCTACACAGATTGTCAGCAAAGTGGTAAACACATACCACCTAATCAATGTGCATTGCATTAGATTTATCCACGTCACAATGTTGTTTTAACACCACAAATCATTGGAGTACAAATTATAACACATATTATTGGTGATCCATAGAGTATTACTAATCGTTGATCTTTTTCTTTTTGGACCATCATATCTGTGCAGGATAAAATGTAAAACTTAAATTGATCATCGACTATCCTTTAGACCTTTTCCCATCCCCGCCTTTATTTTGGCCAAAAAAATCCTCACAAGAAATATTTGTTATAATAGTTGAAATCTTCATTAAATCAATGTTAAGACTATCTTGGTTCACACTAAATCCAAGATAAAAAAGATTGGTCTATCCAAATGTAGACTTTTTCATATTCAAAAGCACATTGTCTTTGTGTGATGTTTTAAAAACTCAATCAAAGTGTTGTATGTGTTCCCCCTAGTTTTATTGGAAACTGATAGGTCATCTAGATAAATAATCACAAGTGAGAAAGAAATGGTGTAAGAAATTCATTCGTCATTGTCATGAATGTGGAATGGAAATTATTAAGACCAAACAACATCACCAACCATTCACACAATGAATAGTGTGGCTTAAAGATTGTGTTCAATGTATATTTTGGTCATTGTTATCAAAACAAACCCGAACTAAGCAAATCGACCAGTTTTAGGGTTGTACATGTTGTAATTTGTGCAACTTCAGAAGTTATTCTTATTGTACTTGTATTGTATTTCCTTGTAACTCATATGGGAGATTATACTGATGTAATTACTCATGTTAACCCTAGGAAGAATCAATGTAAACCCTGGGGAAATAATACACAAGAAAAGAATAAAAATAAAAATTATTTTGTATTTCCCCAAGATAGGTCAGCCCTAGTAGTTTCACTTGGAAAATTAATATAAATAGGAGGAACCCCTCCTCATTATTTCACTCACACACAACAAGTTCTCTCTAGCTGGAAAGGTGTGCTTCTGCAGTCAAGGAGAGTGTTTTCTGAGGTTGTATCTTAGAGAGACATTTTATCTCTCCTTCTCTCTGCTCTCAGGAGCTATTATCTCTATACAAAGGTTTGTTGGGTTTTTCCTGATTTGGTTTGCCATGATAAATTCTTGTGTTCTTTGTTTTTGTGCTTTGTATTTCTTCTAGAGATCCTATTGTTTATTTACAATTAAGTTATACTGCTATAATCTTGTGAAAACTAACATGGTATCAGAGTAGTTCTAGATGAGGCCATTGCTGGAAGCTAGGGTTTTACCTTCCAAGGCCTTACCTCATTTGTTTATCTAAAGAAGGACTGTGGAAAATTCTCTCTAGGGGAGGCACATCTTTAGGTGAAAGAAAAAACAAATTCCAAGGAGTTTCATTTTTGACCTAATTTGGGTTCTGCAGAAACTAGGGTTTTAGGTTTTACACTGATCAAGCCATTGTTTTGGCTTGAACTCATCCTCCCTCAACTCGCCTTGATATGGTGCATCTATCTATGAGGTTAGTTTCCTTCAATTCAAAAGTTTATTTTTTACGTAACTCCTGCTAGGGTTTCTGGTTTAGATCTGCAAACAAGATGATTGGAATGAAGGTTGAAGATCATCTTAATGGGATAACAAATTAATCTCCTAGAAGTATAGGGTTCTTCTCATCTTAGAAGAAAATGATCTCTTGAATTTTTCCAATGAGAAAGGTCTCAAAGCATAAGCGAAAGAAGCCAAGTCCCAGTGGAGGAATTGTAATGCGAAATCAAGAAGGATTCTTATGGACTCAATCAAAGATCACTTGGTTTCATAAATATCAGAAAAGAATACATATAGGAATATGTTCAAGACCTTGAAGAATTTATTTGAACACAATAGCATCAATTTAACTCTCACATTGAGGAACCAACTGTTAAATATGAATATGATTAAGTCTGAATCTATTGCCTCATATTTCATGAGGATCACTGAACTCCAGGACAAGCTAAGGTCCATAGGAGATAACATTGAAGAAAAGAATCTTGTCATGACCAATCTAAATGGTATTCCACCATCTTGGGAGTCCTTCATCCAAACCATAAGTGGTCGAACTAAGCTTCCCAAATTTGACAAGCTATGGGCATGCAAATTTCCTTAAAACTCACACTTGAGATAAATAATATATTTTAATTTTCACTTATAACCACACATGAATTTATTTACTAGTAATGCAACAGAAGATACTGAGAAACATGAAAAATAATCACATCAATATAGACGCAATATTTTTCAGTATTGAAACCCCTGGATAAAATCCAAGATGGTAAAATCGGTGCATCAATAAGATAGGAAATGAGACAACCACTGACCTAATGTTGAATTAACAATTTGAAGTGCTCTTCTGATCTTTTACAAATCCTACCAAGTCAGCATGTGTTAAGCCTGCTAACTGTACACTCCCACTGGGCTAATAAACCAACCCATACTCCATTGTACCTATGATGTAGCGAAGCACATTATTTGCAGTTGTCCAATGTACTCTTCGAGAGTCCACCATGAACTGGATCAAAGATTTGATTGCAAGGCTAATGTCTGGTCATGTGTTGACCCAATACATGAGCGATCTAATAAGATGGTGATACAATGTAGGATAAAACCCGTTTAACCTCGATGCATCAATATTCCTCCAGTTGGAAAATAGAGGTATGGACATGTGCTTGTAATCCACCATCTTGAATATCTTGAATATCTCTAATGCATACTTCCTCTATCCAATGAAGAAGCACCCATCTCTCTGCCAAACCTCCAGGCCTAGGAAGTAATGCATCAACCCAAGGTCTTTCATCGTCAATCAACCTCTCATCTTCTGTAAGAAAGAGATCATATACATACAATACCAGTATGAGAGGAACCTCACCTGACAAGAAGTATAGGTTGTGGTCTGCCTCACTCCACTAGACTCCCATCTCCTGTAAATAGTTTTCTATCCTAGAGTACCATGCTCAAGGTTCCTACTTGACCCCATTAAGATCTCTCTGCAACCTACATACATCTGTCTCCTTGTTCTCCTGTATAACTCCATTGAGGAAGGTTGTCTTGATGTCCATCTAATGAATATGCCAACCCATCTCTGCTACTATTGAGATAATGGTCTAAATAGAAGAGTATCTGGTGACAGGGGAGAAAGCATGCTCATAGTCAATACCTTCCTTCTATGAAAATCCCTTTTCCACAAAGCATGCCCTGTACTTTTTCATGCTTCTGTCTGTAGCATGCTTTACCTTGTAGATCCATATAGATCCCACCACTTGGTTTCCCTCTAGCCTCGGCACAACCTCCCATACCCAATTTTTCATGATGGAATCATAGTCCTAAACCATGTCCTCCTTCCACACATCATGTTGTCTAGCCTCCTCAAAACTTGAAGGTTCAAAGATAATCAACTTCGTCATCAGTGCCATATAGCTAAGTCTCTCTGGTGGTTTGCTACATCTCAGGAAGCTCTGTGGAAGAGTCACCTACTTGGAATACTGAGCTGTGGACCTAAACCACTTATGTTGTGGACTAGTGTTTACCTACTGCAGCAATTGGATATCCTCCTCCTGCTGGAACTCATCCTCCAAGTCAATGACCAAAGGATACCGTCCACTCGAATCCCTCTGACTATCATAACTTGTGCTATATGTCTGTACTTGTACCTGTACCTGTGGCTTTTCCAAATTGACCCCAAGTGTTATAGAGGATTTGACCACTCTAGGTGAATCACACTTTGTATGGCCTTCCCCTATCCCACTGCAGACTCCTTAGACCCCATGGACCACTTTTTGTCCTTTGATGTTTCCTTGATCATCCCTAAAAACATATGAAAAATGATATACGCGACTTTTAAACCCTTAATCGCGTACATACGCGGGTTTGACCACTAAAACCACGTACATCAGGATGTGTGCATAATCCAAATCCTTTTGGAGTTTTCCTTGACATGGATCTGACTCATTTGGCTGCTATCCTTCTCTATGCCTTGAGATAGCTTGGATTCAACCTTTCATTACCCCTTTGAAAAGCTATATAAGGAACCCCTTGGTACATTGAAGGCATAAGAGAGAATTGAGAGCAAAGAAACCATAGTCCATTGTTGCCAGAACTTATGCTTGAGTATACATCCCTTTGTCCCTTGGAGCACTTTGGTGTTCTTCCCAAGCTTTCCTTTTGCTTGTGAGCTTGCTATCGAGAGATGGAGGATTGAAGTGGTGGAGGCCCAAGTGGGGGATTCAGTTTCTCCGGTTCGCAGATGTGTCATCAGAGGTTGTATCTTGTAATCTCTGATTTATATTAATAGAAATATCTTTTCCTGTCCAATAATGTGTGTTTGAATGAATATGTTCTCCATTGGATTATGTCAAATGCTTATACATTATTGATTATATATGCTAGAATAGATCTAACACCATGATATATAGAATGTTTGTATTGTTTAATTTTTGTTGAGAAAGTAATCTATCAATTCAAGCTAAAGATTGGAAAGCTAAATGGGGATCTACTTCAACCGTCTGGAATAAGGTACGAGGTCTGATCCTTTAGTGTTAGACATTTAATTTCTATTGCATATTGGAAAGGATTGATTTCTGGAGTCAAGTTGTCTATTGTGGTACCCCAAGCCATAGTAATTTCTCTCCGTAATAGAATTGGCGACTCCGCTGGGGAGTTCCTAGTAGTTGTCCTTTAGGGGTTGTTTTCTCGGCATTCAATGAATTTGAATTGCTCTTTCTCTCTTGTTTCTGTGTCGGGTATGGGGCATGTATGCTTGGTAGAGTATGATTGGTGTGAAGTTTGTCTCAACTTGTCTGTTTGCCTTGATTTTATGCACCTTTCTTCATGTACATGAGTTTTTGACTTACAGTCGCGTATACACGCGGTTTCCCTTGCGATTTCTGCGTATACACGCGGGTTTACTGCGAACAGTCACGTATACCCTTGTTTTTTCCTTTTTTTGGAAGATAATTGGTTGCTGGATGAATTCTAATATTTGCTGAGTCTCCTTTGGCACTGCCTGAGTCTGTTGAGACCTCTGTTTCTGACCAGAAACGTTTTTTTTAGGCTAAATTTTTCTTTTTTAAGAAGGTTCTTGTCATGGCATTTTCGATTTTTTGTTTGAGATTAGTGCATTAGAGTTATTTTACCTTAGTGCTTTGCTTGAGTGCTATTTGGGTGTGCTTGAAAAGTCTAGGGGTCGTAGAATCATTCTTTTGCTTTTTGCATCTCTTTTATTTTTCAAAAAATCCAAAAACATTTGCTTATCATCATGCATTGCATTTTGCACTTTGCATTGTACTTGCACTAGATTTGCTTTGGAGTACTAGTTAGGACTTCATATAGGAAAAATTTGCATTCATCATTTGAAGAAGAATTGTGCATTTCACATAGTAGCATACCCTATTTTCATGGACACAATGCATTTGCATTGATTGTTAGGTGTGCATTTTATTTCTTGTTGCGTCATAACACCATTAGTTGCACGATCATATCCCTTTTTTGAGTAATAAAGCCAACTAAAATCAACGCTAAATAAAATGCATTACACTCTTTTCTTTTCTAGGGTGCACCAACAAGCTTAGGTTTTAGGATCTTGGAATAGTTCATTGTAAGTCAATTCTCCAAGATCACTAAATAATAACATCTAGGTGTCTGTCTAGGTGAGTGTGTGAAATCCTTGGTATAACCATTGTTTCTCAGGATCCTCCTCTCAAAAGGGAGTTAAGCACAAGGGAGTGTGAGCGGTTATTGATTGGGATGACCCCTAGTCATAACTGAGTAGCACCGAAGATATTTCCAGGATTGTATTCGTATCTGGGATCTCTTTTGAGAGTTTTGGGCTTTTCTACCCTGCCCATACGGTCAATCCCACCTGCGACTGTCCACCTAAGCATTAATTATATTGAGGTGACCTTAGTGGCCTTACCTAGGATATCGAGGGGGTACTTTACAGGGGTTATTCTGCAGGTGTCCTGGCCAGGTTGGGGTCGGATAGCACAGTCGCTTTATGCGTTGAAGCTAAGGGCCACAATAATTGGTTACGTACCTCCGCTTGTTGTGTATGGGAGTCTCAAGCCTCTCCTAGGAGAGACATACCTGATTCATTCGGGAGCTCACTTATCCAGCCCTTTTTTGCTTGCATTTGGCTTTAGATTTTATTAGTGATTGCTCTGTGCAAGATAGCTTGCCTAGGGTTTGCGTAAATAGAGAGTCTTTTATTTTTTGAGTCATTGTGGATTCGAGTGTGGCTCCCCGCCATTCTCGTCACTTAGCAAGCCTTCCGCCTTCTATTTATCCTCCTCCTTTGGGAGAGAGACCTAGACAGTCCAGGTGGACTATCTCACACATTGATTCACACACCATGGGAGAGAATGTAGAGGATCTTCCTGAACCACCTTCTCCCATTCGTGTTGACGATGGGGAGTTTACTCTTACTTACGATCCTTCACCTGACTTGGCTGAGTTCAGTCCTATGATTTCCTAGATAGGAACCTTTCATGATAGACCTACTCACTCTAGGGTCGATTCCCCATTGACGCATTACCGGTATGGAATGCCGGAGGATGCCGAGACTCAGTTTCCACCTGTAAGCACTAGCTATGGTAGTTATGCTACGTCTGGTTTTCCTGCACATGATTTGACATTTCATGTCGAATCTAAGTTCGAGCCTAACACTATGCCTAGGGGCACTCTCATTCCTTACCATGTGGAGAGGTTTGGGAGCACTAGTCACATCGCACCTTCCATCCCAACGGTGGAAGCTACGTCATATGTTCCTCCTAGGTCTAGGGTTAGCGATCCCATTAGGATACCAGACCCGAGATGGGTAACGATAGGGAATAACACGTATATTATTACTCAAGTCCATCCATCCTTGGTCCCTAGTTCTTCAAATGTACATCCTCCACCTTATTCACATGGTCCTTCGAGTCGGAACTTTGCTGTGAGTCAGGTCCGTACTGTGGTTACTAGACCGATTGTGTCTCAAGTTCACATACCACCCGCTGCTTCGGGAGGCTATGTTCATGCTTCTAGAGGTCATCATGCTACTTCTGGGGTGTATATCCCTACTTCTGGTATGTATATCCCTACTTTCGATATGTATATCCCTACTTCCAGAGCGTATATTCCTACCTAAGGAGTGTCTCATGGGACATCGCATGCGATGACCTATGGACCTTATTATGGGACGCAGTATGGATAGGTTTCTTCACCTTATGGAGGCGGGTATCAACAACCTACTTACTCTCCTAATTATGGCTTTGTAGCTCCTACTAGTCAAGGTCCACCATACTATGGTACTTCCACACCACCCTATACGGGTCAGACGAGAGGAGGACACTATGGCCAAGGCCATGGTGGTAATCAACCCTATATGAACTAGGGAGCGGTCCATAGACCTCATCATCCTAGGCTCCCTTTTTTCGCAATGCTTAATCTTCCTGACTTATCGAGACTGGTGAACGATCTTGTGGCTCATGACCCGGCTTGGCCGACTGTCCCTACCAAGCTTCCTTCAGACATACCTAAGTTCGAGGGAAAACTGGGAGAGGATCCGAGCGAACACGTTACTACGTTTCACCTATGGTGCTCTTCGAATTCATTACATTAGGACTCAGTCTGTTTGAGACTATTTCAACGCACCCTCACAGGGCCTGCTGTGAAATGGTATATAGAGTTACCTAAGGGAGATTTCACTTTGTTTTACGACCTTGCGATGAATTTTCTTAATCACTTCCAGCTACCAGTGCGTTATGACATTGGTACTGAAATCTTGTAGACATTTCAGAAAGATAAAGCCACACATATATTTGATCATATTCAAGAGTGGTGTAGATGGAAGAGATTAATTAAAGCTTTTATACCGCCAGAATTCCTCCTTGAGTGGTTCCTCAAGTTGTTATTGCCATATATAGCGAAGGATGTTTCCACATCCAGAGTGCAGAATGAGGAACAAGCGATTTTTAGGGTGCAGGAACTAAACTTGATCTATGCTCAGTCCGGTTTGTTGTATGGGATTATTCCCAATGTTCCTCGCTCCAGTTTCGATCCCAAAGTCAAACCTGGACCACATGCCGATGGCATTGTGGGTTGTGCAAGTGCGAAACCTATAGATTCGGTTGCAAAACAAGTTAGTCAATTGTCACTCAACCAATCTGCTTCGGGAAAAGCTATGGCTTCATCTCAACCCGCCCAAATGGCGAATGTACTTTCTGTGCAATCGTCGAACCAGAAGGGTAACCAGCAGCCCAGACGAAACATAAAAAAGGGTAAAAATAATAATTGAAAGGGTGGGAATAAGAATGAGAATGCTAACAATAATGACAATAACGGTAGAAATGTTGGGGGGGACAAGAAAGCGAAACATAAGGTTAAGTTCCCTTGCAAGCTATGTAAGGATGATCACCTCACTTACTTGTGCCCTCGGATTGAAGAAGCTTCAAGATTCTTAGCATAAGGCCCAGCTGTGCTAACTAACCCTTTACTGCATAATCAAAATATGAACTTGAAGTCACATGACCAGTCTAGTGATGATGATCCACCAAAGGGTAGTGATCGTGGGTGCATTAACATGGTCCGTGCTGCGAAAGTTGTGACTCGTGTGAAAGATTATAGTTTGTCACAACCTAGCCCAAGCAAAGAGCCTGATCCACCAGGGTCCCCTTTGCGCATTGAGAAACCTATGGATAAACATGAGGCTACACCTCACATTCCTAAGGGAGTCCTTAAGCATTCAGGGCATAATCCAAATGCCCGAGCCGCCCAGAATTATTCAGTTGTCGAGTATTTGGGCCATACTCCTTGTGCGATGTCTGCATTGGAAGTGCTTCAGAGTTGTCCTTCGCAAAGGAAGGCATTGCTTTCTACCCTTGGTGTGAACGATGATGATTCTTCCTCTATGATAAAATTTGAAACCGTAGGACTTCAGCCTCACTTTCCATACTATGTGTCTCTTTTGGTGCATGTAGAATGTCTTGGTATGACCGTCAAATGTACTGTGATTGACGAGGGCGTTGCTGCTTCTGTGATGTCTTTGGCCTGTTGGAAGGGTCTCGGTTCTCTTGAGCTGTCTAAATCAACGACTATGTTAACTGCATTCGATGGGAGATCTTTTAGGCTGCATAGCATCCTTCCTTCCCTTAAAGTCCGTTTGGGGGGGAAGACCGTTGTGATAGAGGTTGAGGTGGTTGATGCGCCCCTTGACTATAATCTCTTGCTGGGTAGGAACTAGATGTACAGTATGTAAGCTGTTGCTTCTTCCTTGTTCCGCGTTGTATGCTTTCCACATAATGGGAAGATCGTAATGATTGATCAAATGACATTCAAGAATCCGTCTGTTACCGTATCTTCGGGAGCTTCAATCTCGATCGTTGAGCACTCTCAACCGGAAACTGGGAGTGTGGGTGTAGGCATGTATCCATCCCTCATGGGAAGATTTAGTTGTCCTGCATCGATCCTCATGATAGGATCTAGTTCCTATGAGGCTTTGACTTCTATGACATCGGTGTCTTTTCGCACGAGTCATATGGAAGACTCTTGTATTCTTCCTACACCGAGTACTTCGAGTGAGCCTATCGAGACGAGCATGCCGTTTCCTGCAACCGTGATAGCTTATCAAGCTAATCTCAAGAGTGTTGCAGAGCCTAGTCCTTCCTCTTCACGGATGGAGGAGGAGGACCCTTATGTGCTGCTGTCATGGGTAGTACAATCTTCTCATGCCCACGACTACCTTGATACAGTTTTCCTTTTGGATGAAGCGATTATTGAGGCTATGTCAGGAGTTGAGCCACCATGGGAGGAACTTCATCATAGATCGTACTTTCTTCCAGAGCTTGACCATTTGGAGCGTGAGAATTTTAGGGCAGTTCTTAGTCAGAGAGTTGGTAGTCCTGTGGTTCCATTAAGCTCTCCTAGTCCGATGGCTGGTGGAAACATGGAAAACATATCTTCAACGATTCCTATCAACATCTCTCGCAATCCTGGCATGATAGAGAATGTCTATATTGGGGCGGAATGTTCCCATGCTGAGATTCTGGAATATACTGAGCTATTCAAAGAATTCTGTGATATTTTTTCTTGGTCTTACGACGAGATGCTAGGTATTGACCCTCGTATTGTCGAGCACGAGATTAAGGCTTACCCCAATGCTAAGCCTATTTGACAACGTTTGCGTGCGGTGAATCCTAGGAAAGCACCCGCCATTAAGGCAGAGATAGAGAAACTGTTGAAACCCGGTTTCATCTATCCCATTCCCTTGACGGAGTGGGTTTCAAACCCCATTCCGGTAGATAAGAAGCAGGGAGCGATCTGCATATGCACTGATTTCCATGATTTGAATCGTGCCTGTCCTAAGGATAACTTCCCCACACCATTTATAGATCAGATTTTGGATGAGTGTGCGGGTAGCGAGGTGTTATCCTTTATGGACGGATTTTCTGGGTATAATCAGATACAGATTAAACCTAAGGACCAACATAAGACTACATTTATTTGTCCTTGGGGAATGTTTGCATATCGAAAAATGCCTTTCGGCCTTAAAAACGCCAGAGCTACATTTCAGCGGGCAATGACCTTTAACTTTCGCGATCTCAAGTCAATTATTGAAGTATTTTTGGATGACCTCGCTGCTCATTCTCGTATGAGAATGCATCATCCCTATCACTTGAGATTGGTATTCGAAAGATGCCAGCATTATTCAGTTAGATTAAATCCTCATAAGTGCATCTTTTGCGTGAAGTCAGGTCGTTTGTTAGGATTCATCGTTTCGAAAGAGGGTATAAGAGTCGACCCTTTGAAGGTTGAGGCAATACTTCAGTTGTCTCCCCCGAAGAATATTCGTCATCTTCAGTGTTTGCAAGGCATGGAAAACTTCTTACGAATATTTGTTGTCAACTTTGCCAATTTGACTAGAGGCTTCATGTGTCTCTTGAAGAAGGATACTCCCTTTTATTGGGATGAGCGAGCCCAGGAGTCCTTCGATGCACTCAAGCGAGCCCTAGTATCGGCCCCAGTGATTAGTCCCCCGGACTATAGCCGTGATTTCTTATTATATGTGGCTACATCTTTAGAGGTGCTTGGTATGGTCTTCGTTCAAGAGGATGAGGAGCTCCAAGAGCATGTCATATATTATCTGAGCTGAAACCTTATTGATGTAGAAATTTGTTATTCTCATGTCGAGAAGCTTGCTTTAGCTACCATACATGCGGTTCAGCGTTTGAGACATTATATTCTCCTTCGCCAGACCTTGGTTGTGGCCCATGTCAATCCATTTCAGTTCGTCCTCACCCGAAGGATTATTGGGGGAAAGTATAATAAATGGATTGTCATTCTGCAAGAATTTGATCTCGAGTTTGTTTCGGCAAAATCGAAGAAGTCTTTAATCTTTGCAGAGCTTATATCGGATTTTTCGAGCGAGGCCGAGGAGTTGGTTTGTGAAGATATGTTTGTCGATGAACACATCTTCTTAATATCAATGTTAGACCCATGGTATGGGGATATCATAATATATTTACAAACACTAAAGACCCCTACTCACCTCTCATGAGATGAACGACGATGATTATGTCACGTCTCTAAGAACTACCTCATAGTGGACAATAATTTGTACCTCCATGGGGTAGATTCCATTTTACGACATTGTTTGACTCATGACGAGGCTGAGGTAGTGTTGAATGATTTCCACAGAGGGGCGTGTGGTGGTCATTTATCTAGGCTTTATACAGTTCAAAATATTTTGAGAGCGGTTTATTTCTGGTTGTCGATCTTTAAGGATTGTGTTGATGCGGTCAAGAGGTGCCACCCTTGCCAGGTGTTCACACGTAATATGTGCTTGAAACCTGCCCCATTACATCCCATTATCACTGCCGGTCCCTTCACTAAGTGGGGGCTCGATTTTATGGATTGCAACCCAGCTTCGGCTGGGGGGCACCATCATATTATAGTGGCTGTTGATTATTTCACGAAATGGGTTGAGGCTATGCCTACAGTAAAATACGACAGTGAGACATCCGCTCACTTTGTATTCAACCAAATTATTACTCGGTTCGGGATTCCGAAAGAGCTTGTCACTGACCATGGCTCGCACTTTCAGAACCGTATGATGGAAGAGTTGGCATCGAAGTTAGGATATAAGCAAGAGCACTCCTCTTCTTACTACCCCCAAGTGAATGGACAGGTAGAGGCAGTGAATAAATCACTCAAATACATTCTCCAACGAACCATCGCACAAAGCAAGAATAATTGGCACATTATGTTATATCCTGCTTTGTGGGCATATCGAACCGTGGTTAAGACTGCCACTAGTTTTTCTCCATATCAGCTTGTACATGGAGTGGAGTCGATATTGCCGGTTGAATGCGAAATTCCTTCGTTGAAGCTAGCTGTGGAACTCTTACCAGACACTTCACCTTTGGAGGAGCGTTTGGTTCACCTTGAGCAACTCGATGAGAAGCATCGGGATGCCTTGGTGGCTCTAGAGGTTAATAAGCGTCGCGTTAAGGTCCAGTACAATAAGTCTCTCCGTCCAAGAGTGTTTAGTGAAGGAGACTTGGTCGTTTTGTGGGATCAACCGAAAGAACCCTTGGGGGCAAAGAAATTTAATCCTATGTGGCGTGGTCCTTACGTGGTCAAGCGTGTGTTAGAGAAGGGTGCTTATGAGTTAGTGTATTACGAAGAAACAACTTTGGTGGAGCCTAGAAATGGGCTCTATCTCAAAAAATACTATGCATGATCTTTAGCCAAGGCTGCTTGTTGTATATTATTGTATAGCTTTGCATAGTTAGGTCTTTTTCTTATCGTGATCGGTTTTGTGATTAGTTTCCATTTCTTTTGGCAGATGTCAATGGAATTGTCCACCTACATAGGATTCATGGATGGTGCAAGTCGTCACACTCAGCACTCAGCCTCTGCTTCTTGGGTGATCTATACTCCTATGGGTTAGGTACTGTCTTCAGGAGGTGTATGTCTATAGCCATCTTCCAACAATGTTGCTGAATATAGTGCCGTTATTGAGCTTCTACTGGATGCCATTCTACATGGCGTTCTATCTCTTGAGGTACGTCTTGATTCGGAGTTAGTAGTGTCACAGCTCAATGGTTTGTACCATGTTAGAGATCCGATGTTATTGAGAAGGTTCTTGCGTGTGAGATTGTTAGAACGAAAATTTGACAATATAACATATATACACATTCCAAGAAATAATAATCAAGTTGCTGACTCATATGCTAACTACGTGTTAGATTGGCATTTGTTTCATTCACAATAAATTAATCACAAACACATTTTTTACACATGTAAATAAATAAATCGATCACCATAAAACTTTTTATATACATCAAAAATGTGGTAATACATAGTGTCATGATACAAAATTGGGGCTCTTAAGCCACCATCATATAATACACGGTCGTACAAAATGTATACACTCCCAGGTATTTAATCCTGTGGAGGAGGAGGAGGGTTTTGATCATGGAACGTCACTACAGCTCTAGCTAGCCATCAAAATAAATGCACCCATGCGTGTGGTACACCCACCATCTGCCGCTGCATGGCCTCAGGCAAGTCCTCGACTTGCGCCATGGGAACTCTATGAGTCAGTCTCACAAAGTTGGTATGAATGCTCTGGAGCGTTCGCTCTACATCCACACTCGTGATGCCATCTCCTCTTCCCCTCTGTCTATGACAAGGGAAGCCCTCTAGCCGCTGTGGTCCCACATCTACACACAAATGGTAGATGTCACTATGTATTGTCACACAAAAACATGTTTTTTTGATTCCATATAATCAAGAAAACACAAAAAAATTAAATAACCCAAAAAATTTAAAAAATTTAAAAAAAGTGAGGGTCAAGATTCATTACCTATATCGCCATATGCCAATCCTGGTGGTAGAGGCATGTCTGGGTCCCCCCGAAAATCTATCCCTGCATAGGGGTAGTCATCGATGGCAACTATCTGTCGTCGCCACCATGGAAAGAAGTTAGCTGGATATGGGTTGGCCACCCTACCACCCCCCAGTCTACGCATAGCATCTTCCCAACACCGTTGGGCCAGATATCGAACCCCGTGGAGAGGAACGTCCACTCTAGGGCTTAATCCTGGAACACGCTCGAAGAAAAACGTGTTCAAGATACTGCTGAACCCAAAGTTCCGCACCCTGCCTGCCTTACACTCACTGAGCTGGTGTTTCATGTTGCTCAGTAGGGTAGTACTCCAGTCATATATAGTGGGTCTCATACACTCCACTGCATAGAACATCAGAGGTCGCGAGGCCTGGTGGAGTGATGCTAAGCCGGCTATCCTGCCCAGTGTCAACAATATGGCCTTTAGGCCCAGCATCTGTATAGCATTGGTAGGGACCTGACTCCCCACCTTCTCGGTGTCTAGATAACAGTACACTGCAATGTACTCGTCGATAGTCAGGCCACCTCCTGGCCCACCTCGAGAACAAAGGTTCACCACCTCCCCTCGTCTAGAAATCCCTATGATAAAGTATATGTCCTCCACCTCTATGGTGAGGGACATCCCATCAATATGAAAGGACTCCGAGTCTGGATCCCAATAGTCTACCAGCATCTGTAGCAGTCTTGGTTTGGCCCTCAAACCACCAAGACACCAAAAATTGTAGAGTCCGCATGCACGTAGAGCTTGTTGAGCCATTAAGTCAGCCCTTACTATTTCCTCTACTTCACCATGCTCACACTCTCTCCACTCTAGCACCATCCTGCAAAATAAATTGGAAATTTTCCCATTAGTTTAGTGGAAAGTCATATGCGCGGCCTCATATGCGACTGTTTTGAAAACAACTGCATATGTATGTGGGTTTGAGGCCCTTTTCCACGTATATCTAGCCCTATACGCAGAAAAAGCTTCGATTTTTGCATGGGCCGCAACACTCATTTTGGGATGGCCTAAAAAACTCATTTGACCATGAAAATCTATAAAAATTATATCAAAATGCAAGAGAAGAGCATGAGTAAATACCTGGAAGAAACGGTTGTGAATTCCGCCGGCTAGATCTCCTGGAATTTGCAGTTGAAAATCAGAGCTCAAATGGGTAAAAGTTTCAAATGATTTATATTTTTTACTATTTATAGAAAAATTTTCAAATATTTGAAAATTTTTACCCCCATTCCTATAGTTTCGACATTTTCTAACCATTTTGGACCGTTTTTTACATAATTGGTGATGTAGAAGACCTTTTTCAGTGCCGTTTCAGCCATTGGATTGACCCGTTCATGCCGATCTCAGGTATCATGTCTAAACTGGCATATAGGTTAGGTTTCACCACCGTTTGCATTTTGCATGACCTTATGACCATCTCATCATGACCTTAGGTACGAACCCACTCTATTATGTCATGGAACCATCTTGCTGCTTTAGAAGTGGCATGATACGAGTGGTAGAGATTCACCTTACATGGGTACCCTAGTTAGCACCTTATTTGCATTTGGTGCCCATGCCAATAATTTCTCCTTTAGGGTGTGGGAGTCCGTTGTATAGTACTGCCATGACATTTCACAAGAGCCTCATACTCCTCTTGATCTTATGCTGGCCTATTTCCCTCAGGACTCCCTCATGTCAAGTTGTGAATGCATTATCATGAGCTTTTCCTGCCTTATTGAGCTTTATGCTGGCTCCCCTGACATTGTGTTTCAGCCATATAGCCTGAGCTTGTCTCATGTCTAGCCATGCAGAGCCATTTTTTATATCCTTCGTAGCTTGATTCCCTTTTTACCGGGAGGGGATTTTCCCCCGAGTGTCGATATCCTACACATGTATCCTTGCATTGAGCACAGGTATGTTCCACTGTTGGAACTAGTTTGTTTTCCCTTGTGACACTCGTCTCCTCCTAGTTTGTAACTATAAAGCTAGTTTATTCTTTTTTCAAGATTTTCAAATAACTGAAAAAGTCCAAAAAATTCAAAAAAACAAAAAGATGGACAAGGAAAGATGTTATCTTTGGCAGCTGTCGAGTCGTGTCGCCTTCTAACAGAGCACTGTATATCACATCCATTGGTTGGGTTATAGTTTGACTTTAGGAGTTGTACTCATTTATCTGAGTTTATCTCCACCGACAAGTTAAGCTTCCAGTCCCTATGGAGCCTCTGTTGATTCCTCCTGTGTCACAGAGATGTCCTAGTTTGTATATTGAGTCTATGTTGCCTTCATTCAGTCACCATACACCGTTATGCTCTTATTCGAAGGAAGTTGAAACCTGAGTTGGCCATTCCTTAGTTATCTTGACTTTGCATGTTGGCCATTCCCGGTACAATTACTGGTTCATCCACTTTATGATTGAGTCCTCCACATTATACAACTTTGCTGAGTACCTCATGTTGGATGATGGGGGATGCCTTAATGCTCTCCTTCCAATGGATTTCATCCCATCGACTTCAGATCATTTATTCTGGGATTGGAGTCTAGAGTCATTTTGAGTTCCTTGAGACTTGTAGTCATCAGTGGCAGGTTCTCTCACCATCGACAGATTCTTGGAAATACATCAATGTCCCCTGATCGATGGACCCTTTCAAGTGTTCAACCTCAACACATTTATTCACACTTGTTAGTTTGCACTCTATTACCTTGATTCCCATTTTCATTATCAGTGGGTAATCTCGCCTCTGTTAACAGTATACATTAATGACCAGTAATCAGACGATGGACTACTATGTTCGACCTCGACACCTCTATTCACATATTAGGACATGTACTCATAGCAGTTTGTGTAGAAGACTTTCCAGATTGGTGGCATCTCTTATATGCTACCTCCTTGATCATGCCAGTGTTCATGAGATTTCAGCTCTCGTGACTTGATTCCAGTATATGTTAGACATTTCCAGCCACTATGGAGATCTTGATCTGTTATATATCTTCAGCCATTATGGAGATCATGGTCGTTTGTATATCTTCATCATGGAGATTCTGATCTATGTATATTGTACGTGGCTATGACCACTCATGTGATATTTGTATCATGCCTATTCATGGCCATTGTACTCTTATGTATCCGGGACTGCTATATGTATTTGCAGTTGTATACAGAGTTGTATTATTGTACTATGTTGATTGGGTGGCTGGTATTCCATTTGGGATCCTTCATCACTCCACTTATGGGATGGACTTATAATGTATTTCGGCCATCGTATGACCCCTCTGACCTCACACATTAGGGGGCATCTATTATAGCAGATTTCACTACTCCAGGTGAATCACACTTTGTATGGCCTTCCCCTGTCCCGCTGCAGACTCCTTAGACCCCATGGACCACTTTTTGTCCTTTGATGTTTCCTTGATCATCCCTAAAAACATATGAAAAATGATATACATGACTTTTAAACCCTTAATCGCGTACATATGCGGGTTTGACCACTAAAAATGTGTACATCCAGATGTGTGCATAATACAAATCCTTTTGGAGTTTTCCTTGACATGGATCTGACTCATTTGACTCCTGGCCTTCCCTATGCCTTGAGATCACTCGGATTCGACCTTTCATTACCCC
>LPNX010034701.1:181728-238125 GCA_001517045.1 Pseudotsuga menziesii
GATACCCGAAGCCAGAGGAATTTATCTCCGTAACACCAAGTCCAATGTGGGATGCTCCTATGCTGGCAAGTCCATAGATCTCCGCAAGGCTCTTTCCTCCTCAAACTAGACATCCCTTCTCATAATTATCCTCTTGCAAGCATGAATATATACTATGTATGCATTCGAAGTATCGTTGTAACCAACAAGTAATCCCTTCTCTCTAGAAGGGTCCAAGTTATTCCTAGTGTCAACATGAATGTGACAATGGTGGACACTCCTGAATATATGCAAGTGGCTCACATCTATTCTAGTGTGTGTGAGGACCTCCTTGGGTGTCTTCCTCCCCAAAGCTACGTGGTGATGCCTATTCTAAATGTAAACCGTGGTCTTGTATGCCTCGACCCATAGGAATAGTGGCAATCCCTGATCAAATAAAATGGCCTTGGATGCTCCTACCAATGTCCTGTTCTTTCTCTCTACCACTCCATTAAGCTACAAGATATGAGGAACTATGTGCTCCTTCTTGATCCCCTTCGATGAACAATACACCAAGAAACCATTGAAGGTATACTCACCTGCATTTTCCATCCCCAATACTCGAATCTTCCTTCCTATCTAGTTCTCTACGAGAGTCTTGAACTCCCGAAAATGCTCAAATACCTTTGACTTGAACTCCAGGAAATAGATCCAGGTCTTCCTGGAATAGTCATCAATGAAAGTGACGCAATAACTGTAGGCACTAAATGATTGGAAACTCATGGGCCCGCAAACATACAAATACACTAAGTCCAAGGACCCCTTAGACTTGTGCTCACTTTGTGGGAAATACCTCTTGATATTCTTCCCCAACACACAACCCTTGCAGTGGTTATGGTTCTCCTGCTGTACCCAAGGAACTCCAATGACTTCTTGTCTCAAATTCCTCAGTGCTCCATGGTGTAAGTGTTCCATTCTCCTATTCCACAACCCACCTTGACTGCTTCTACTGATGACTAGATCCTTTGCAGAATCGAAGTGTAGTTTATACACCTTCCCACTCCTGATCCGAATCACACAATCCAAAT
This sequence comes from Pseudotsuga menziesii, assembly GCA_001517045.1. Taxonomy (NCBI): domain Eukaryota; kingdom Viridiplantae; phylum Streptophyta; class Pinopsida; order Pinales; family Pinaceae; genus Pseudotsuga; species Pseudotsuga menziesii. The sequence goes on from LPNX010034701.1 coordinate 182,775, forward strand.
TCCTATATAACCCCTTGGGCTTGATATACACCCTATGATCTCAGAAATTCACCTGAAATCCCTTGTCCTTCGAGGTGGAAACATATATGAGGTTCTTGGTTAACCCTAGAATATACAATATGTCAGCAAAACTGAGGGGTTTTCCAGACTCCGTCTAAAACAAAACAATACGAACTCCATGCGCCTGATACAACACATCATCACCAAGGTCAATTTGGAGATTTAATCCACCCTCTTGCAAGACCTTGAATAATCTCTTTTCTCTTGTCATATGACAAGATACTCCACTGTCGACGTACCAAATGATGTTTCCTATGGTGCTTGCCATGCAAGCTATAAAAAAAAATCCTCATCAAAGTTTTTGTTGAACTCTTCCACCTCTGCAGAACCTTCCATCTGGGGCACTGCTAGATGAACCTGAACCTTGACCCATGAGGGTCTCCTCCTGCACAAAATCATCCCACAATATTTTCCAATCAGGAAGATTCTCCCTAGCCACCAAACCTTTTACAAAGGTGTCCCATGGCTTAGAGAGGACTTTGAGAGATATCCAAACTAGCTCCTCATCCTCAGTCTTAGAGCCAACTCCCCAACTTCCCAAACGATGCCGTGCCTCGAATTCCTTCTCTCCAAACAAGTATAAAAATAGGTGAAGGGTAGAGAATGGGGGAGGAAATTTTGAGAACAAGTTTATGCTGGAGGATTATCTTGGAGAGAGGAGGAAGGAGGACTCAGGTCTTGGTGTGTAGAAGAAGCTTGTCTCAGACAGGGTTTTGTAATGTTTCTTAAACTTCATCAATAAAGAGTGTTTTCCTTTCACTATTGTCTTGATGTAATTTTTTTATTGTTATGAGTTATGATCTACATTGTTATTTTTTTTCAAATGCAATTGATATATCTTCATGTCTCTTTTGTATAACAATAGAATATATTGTGAGGAAATATAAATCTTTGTTGCATGTGTTGAAGATGAGAAGGCTTGGAGCATTGGAGAAGAAGAGTTAAAGCTTGGATCAACAATCTGGAATAAGGTGCATATCCTATTATATCTTATTCTCTGTTATATGTTTATAGACCCTAGTTTTCTGCAATTCATACCTATAGTATGTTGGTGACCCTTTTTTCCCAAGTCATAAGGTAGATTTACCTAGCAATAGAACTAGCGACTCCACTGAGGAGTCTAGGTTTGTTTTGGGGTCTCTTCAATTGAGTTTTATTTCCTATTTTTGTTCTTTTTGTTTCTATTTGTAGATTGCAACTATTGATTTTCAGTCAATTCTTCTTGGATCTTCAGGGTTCTAGGTCTTTTTATTTTTGTTTTTTAAAAATGTAGGAACCACTCGTGGGTTTCCTATACTTACAGTCGCGATTTACTTGTGAAATTGTAGGTTTCCTTAAGTACAGTCGCGAGTGATTCATGGTTATACCAAAGAACAATTGGGTGTTCTTGTAGATGGGTGTACAAATCTCTAGGGTTTGCATTCTAAGCGTGTTTTTGATATCCCAACTACTTTTGGTGTTGTTTCCTGAGTTTCCACGGGTCTGTTATTTGTTGCAAGTCTTTGTTACTTTTCTTTTGTAAGCTTTCTTTTGGGTAGGTTAGGACGAATGTATGTGTAAGACTCCTTTTAGGTCTCCCCTCTTGGCATCCTTGGTTGGGGTGTGAGTAGTATCTGAGTGTTTGACCTCTGTTAGTGCTTATATCTGCCCATGTTTGTCCAATTGCTTTAGTTAGTTATCTTGACCTTTAATTTTCTTCTTCCTTTTTCTTGGTCTACTTCATCTTTCTTAAACTCGTAGTCGAGTCCAAGTGGTTTTTTTGTCCAAATTTGCAGATATTTCATAGTTTGTGATTGTGAGATCTGAATCTTTAAGCCTTATTCTTACAGGTGTTCATATTTCTAACTTACTTAGGTGTATTAAGTTGCATTTGGCATTTTGATTTTTTGAAAAATAAAACACAAACAAATAATTTAGTTGCATTGATAGTCTTAGATAGGCACATTGTACATTTTCTTTTTACTTTTTTCAAAAAAAGAAAAGTAAAAAGTCTTTTGTTTTTTCAAAGTTCATTAGGTAAATTTCATTTGTTTTGAAAAAGAGAAAAAGGAATTTGAATACCAATTTTAATTTGAATTTTTTTACATCATTCATGCTTTTGATTTCAGTTGAGTCATAACATCACAAGTTTCATTTCCACTACCCTGAGTAAAACCAACCCTAAAAGAAACACTTATTAATTAAAATTAACTAGTAACAGTTTCCTTCTAGGGACTACACAAACTATCTTAGGCTAGGATCTTGGAATAGGTAATATACAACTATCCAAGATCATTTTAAACTCAGACACGGTGACTTGTCTCTTAGGAAATCCAATTTTACAGAAAGATAAACCAGAAATATCCTCTAACATAGGAGTTAAGCACGAGGTCGTGTGAGGACTTAGTTGTAGAGATACCCCTCCAATACTTAGTTTGAGCATATACTAGAACTGTTGTGTGTTGGAGGATTCATCCAGTACCACCTCTTGGACCCGTGCGGTGCCGATATTGTTTGTATTTTGGGCTTTTATACCCTACGCATGCACATCGGTCATACCTGCGACTTTTCCACTGGAATATTTTTGTATATTTGGTAACCTTAGTATGTTGACTTAGGGATTTTTCACAGGTTTCGATGGAAGGATATTTACACTATACCTAGGGAAGACTTGGGAGGAAACCCCTGAAAACAATTTGGGAGGGAGGTTGGTGAGTCAAATGCTTGCACCAAGAAAAATTTCCACGAGACCCTAGGTAACTATTCTTTGATCTTCACTAGTATTTTCTAGGACCTCATAATCCCAGACGATCCTTTGGAAGGTATATCTTTTACCTGCCTTGGTTTGTGATACTTAGGAAAATTTTAGTGGTGTGCTCTTTGGACTGCTTGTGAACTAGTCTGGCCTCTAGCTTTGTGTGAATTAAATCTATAGTTGTGGAGGATTAACCTCCTCATAGGTCTTGAAGGTTGTAAGACATTCCTCTTATTTCAATAGTGGAGCCTCCACCACCACCTCAAAGGTGGAGACTAGACACAAAAGGTTCTTTCGAATCAACTGGTGTTAGTGAAAGTAAAGGGGAACTTGAACTTAGATACACTCAGACTGATCCTTTGTTAGCAAAAATCTAAGATTTGCAAGCTGAAGAGTTTGTAATGAACTACAACTCACCTCTTACTGGCCTAAGAGATATTGTGCTGGTACAAGTTCATCCATTCAATCCACCTGGAATTGGTGTTCCTTTGAGTTTTTTCACGTATAGTTCAAGAGAAATTTTGGGGGATATGTCCACCCCCACTTCATCCATGGTAGCCAGTGGAGTCTCTCATTCACTTGTGAGTGCACCATGATCATATGTATCTACTCACCAGTGGTATATTTAAACTTTAACTCATCAACCCCCGTGTTTCTGAGTTCTCAAGTGGCTAATACATTGACACCTTCAAACACTATTGGTCCGTCTAGTATGGTTCTCATTGGGATACCCATTGTACCATTTACATCTTCTCCTTTGTTTCAAAATACTCAAAGTGGTCCTAGTGGTTCCACTTCCTTTGTCCAAGGTTTTCCGTGGTTTGTAAGCCACGTTCCTCCATCCTCACCTTATGTAGGTCCTACACCTACCTATGCAGGTGTGTCATCCAGAAGCCAAAACCCTTTTTCAGGGTTCAACTTTCAAAATTATAGTCAAGTTTCGGATGCATCCATCGGAAGCTATCCCTTCTCACTTTTCAGTGGGGTAATTACAGTTCCCGTATCTATGACTCCAGCTTCAGTCGAAATCATTCAAACACAATATAACACACCTCAAGTCAACAATCCATTGGCATTTGGATGGATCCCTTTTCAGAAAATTGCTACTTCTTCACAACTGATGGATGGGGGAAACCCCAACCCATATTTTGGGAACATTGGTGTGGGGACATCCTCACACCATACTCCTCAATATTAACCTCTAGCTAGGCCTAGATTATATTTTCTGGCAACGTCAAACTTGCCATAACTTTCAAAACTTATGAATGACCTTGTGTGCCATGATTTGGCTTGGCCACCAGTTCCTATCAAACTTCCTTCTGACATTCCCAAGTTCAAAGGAAAACTAGAGAGGATTTGGGTGACCATGTCATGACGTTTCACTTGTGGTGTTTCTCTAACTCGTTGAATGATGATTTGATTTGGCTGTGGCTCTTTCAAAGAACTCTGACTAGTGTTGCAACTAAATGGTATATTGAACTTTTGTCTACAGCCGATGATAGTTTTCTTGATCTAGTGACTATTTTTCTTAACCACTTTCAACTTCCTGTCCGGTATGATTCCGGTACAGACCTTTTGTTGTCTTTTCGAAAAAATAAGGCCACTCACATCTCTAACCATATTCAGGAGTGGAGAAGAATAAAGAGGATGATTAAGGATAATATTCCTCCCAAATTTATGTTGGAATGGTTTTTGAAATCTCTATTGCCATATATTTCAAAGGATGTTTCAACTTCAGGAGTGAACTCGGAGGAGAAAGCCATACTCAGGACCCAACAACTGGACTTGATCTATGTCCAGTATGGGATTCTATATGAGATTATTCCTAAGGTTCCAAGCTCCAATAAAGACTCTGCTAAAACAAATCCTAGACCACCTGCCAATGGCGTTGTAGGCTCAGTTGAATCAACGACTGTAGAATCACTAGCCAAAATATACATGAATTGTCAGTGAAATAATCTACAACAAAGGTATCCAAGGATGTCAATCCCTCACCCCAAATTGCAAATGTTTATAATTCCCAATCCACTCAGAATGACACTCAGTGGCCTAGTGGGAAGAAAAATAAGGGTAAAAAGGGTGAGGGAGGTCAGAATAAACAAAAACCCAAAAATAGTGTTGAGAGGGAGAAAACAAAAAGAAGAAAGTCAAGTTTCCTTGGAAGATTTGTAAGGAATATCATTTGACTTACCAATGTCCCCTAATGTATCAAGCTCATAAGTTGTTAAAACAACAACTAGGGGCACAGAAAATTATCCCTCTACTGATAAGTCATAAAACAACATGGTATGATCTCACACCTTACTGCAAGCTAGAGACAAAAATTATGAATTTGAGTCTCTGCAGAAAGATAAACAAACTGCCAAAACATCAGCCCCACTTTCGATCGAAGAACTGACTGATACTATGCCAAAGATACTGAAAGGTGTTTTCAAAAATATATTTCACAATAATAATGCAAGGGTTTCTCCCAAATACTCAGTTGTAGAGTACTTGTCCCAAACACCTTGTGCTATGTCAACCTTAGAAGTGCTACAAAGTTGTCCTTCACAGCGTGATGCACTTTTGGTAGCTATTGGTAGTATGGAATATGCGAACTTGATGGCTAATTTTAATCTATATGATGTTAAACCTCGCCTGCCTTACCATGTGTCCTTTTCGATTGATGTAATCCATGGAAAAAATACCATTGGACAAACAGTAATAGATGAAGGAACATCCACATGCATAATGTCTATTTCATGTTGGAAATCTCTGCGATCCCCTGAGTTAGTTCCATCTAACACTTTGTTGACTGCTTTCGAAGGAAGATCTTTCTTCCTGCACGATATCCTTTTATCTTTTGATATAAAGCTGGAAGGGAAAACAATATCAGTAGAAATTGAATTTGTTGATGCTCCTATGGATTATAACTTACTCTTGTGAAGGATTTGAACCTATGCTATGTGTGTTATTCTGTCATCCATCTTCCAAGTCCTCATGTTCCCGCATGTAGGAAAGTTGGTGACTATTGATAAACTGTCATATACTCGAAAGGGTCATATGGAGAATTCAGAGTCTAACGCACCTTTGATTGATAAATCACATCGAGAGAATGACAGTTTAGGAGTTGGGATTTACACATATTTTATGGTCACTTTTTATATGCCTGCTCCTATAAACTACCTAGGAACAACTAGTGTAGGGAAGAACATTTGTACAGTTGTAGATAGAACTGACCCGTGGGTTCTCCCTTCACAAGAAAAGCCTGATGTGCCCTTATCAACAATAGAAGTAGCCTACCAAGCTATATTCAATTCTACTACTGATTCCATATTGAATCCTCTCGTCTCAGAAGAGTCAGATGAATATTATTTTCTTGCATGGGTAGAGAACTCAATGTATTTGTATGATTGTTTAGATATGGTTTTACCATATGATGAATCCATTCCGGAGGCTATGATAGAACCTAAGAAACTTTGTGAACACTTACATCACAAGTCCTACTTCCTACCAGATCTGAGCAGGTTTTATAGCTCAAAATGACACATCTCTTCCTGTGACCACTTTCCCATGATTCCGTTGCATGTCAACACTTCCATGACGACACTTCATGAAAGTCACTGAAAAAACACCTAACTTGGAGGATCCATATATTGAGTCTTGTAACTCCGTTTCACCTCATCTCTACACTGTTGGAAATATATTTCAGTTAGCTAAAACTTTTCAGAAGACACTAAAGTATGAAAATGCCTATAAGTACCCTAAAAATGATATTTTCTGATGTATATGCTAGTTTCCTTAAGGCAACCCGTGTATGGTATGTGACTTGCTATATATAATACTCATGTATGCCCTAAATACGTGACTAGTTTTCCTTTGACCCTATCTCTTCAGAAACATATAAATAGAGGTAGGTAGGCCCATGAGAGGAGACTTGAATATTTTCATTGTTATGTTGGAGGAATTGGAGCTCTCTTTCCCCCACCTTTTCCCTAGCGATCATCCCCTTGTGTTGCAGAGCTTGGAGGCTGAGTTCCTTGGAGAAGAGAAGTAGCAGAACCAAATCAAGGTTTCGTGAGGTGCCCAACTTGAAGAGAAGGTATACTTGTACTTGTTTTCAATATTAATAAAGATGTGATGTCCTTCTTCTTCCCAAATTATTATTCAATGTGTGATTGAATCTTTTTTTATGATCATATGATGATGTTAGTCAGATCATTATTTCATGTTTATTTGATTATCATTTCTTTATATGTTGTCATATTGGTTTGAGGAAGGTATAATTCTTTTTGCAGGTCTCTTGGAGCAAGAGGAGCGAGAGGAGAAAGAAGAGGATTGAAGGGATTCTTGGATTAAACTTCATTTGGCTAAGGTATGAACCATTCTAATCTTCGATCTTGCTTGTATTTACTTGTAGAAACATTTGCATCTCTCTTTCAAGCCCAGTACGTTGATGGCCTCTTAAACCCTAGCCATAGGAGACTTTCCTCTACAATAGAACTGGAGACTCTACTGGGGATGCCTCATCTGTTTGGGGTTTCTCTGTATTTATTCCATCCTTTTGTAAGTTTTCAAGTCCTTTCTTGCCACTTAGGAACACCTTCTAAGTCTGATAGTACACTTCCCCTGCCTTCCTAAGGAAGTTTTTGATCTTTTTGGGGATTTTTTCCACCCATACACGAGTTGCAGACTGAATAGTCACGTGTCTGGTTTGTACATGTGACTTTATATACTATCAAACCATGTATGACACATGAATTTTTAGTAGTTAAACCCACGTGTACCCCTAAAACAGTGTTTTTTCCTCATTTTCATGGTTTTTTCTGCTATTGTGGGTTGTTTGGTAGGTATTTTTGGGTCCTCTGCAGGTGCATGACTCTAGGGAGTTAGTGTCATCCCTTTTGGGTGTTCTTTATCTATGTGGTAAGTTATTTTGTAGCATTAGGATTTTCTCTTTGCTCATCCCCCCCACCCTCTTTGCTTGGCTTGTCTTTTGGCTTATGTTTCTGGTCAGCCTTTGTCAGTGGTCTTTATCTGAGTTCAGAAGCTTGTTGGTGTTTGTTTCCTTCTTCTTTTGTTGGTTCACTTCACCGTTCCAAAACAATTGACTTGTCTTTTATGCAAGCCTTCCTTCCAAGTAAGGTTTATACTAACTTTAGGGCACTCTAGAGTCTTTTGGGTGGTTGTATAGCAGAGTTTCTTTTGCTTTGTTCTTGTCATCTGCATACTTTTGTTTGTAGGTAGTTTTTCTTTTGCATTTATAAAAGAAAAAGAAAAAGAAAATATAGTTTTTTAATATGCATGCAGATTAGGGCTTTGTCTTTAATGCACTGCATATCATTATTTTTGAAAAAATAAAATGAAATTGTTCTTTTGTGGCTTTCAAGTTTTCTATTTGAAAAAGGAAGAGAATAGTTTTTTTCTTTTTGCATTTCATTTCTCTTTGCTCAGTCATTTTGCTTCAACTTTGAGTCAAAATACCACATAAGTTTCATTCCATTTACCCTTTGACTAAAAAAAACCTTTTAAAATAAACAATATAATTTAAAAAATTATTAGTAAGTTTTATTTTATAGGGTCATACACCAACTAGCTTAGGCTAGACTTGTGGAATAGGGAGTTTCAACTCTTCACAAGTGTTTAAATTCAGACGTAGTTGGCCAATCAATAGGTAAAACCTCTTCTATGTTGATTGTATCTGGGAATATCCTATCAAACAAGAGTTAATCACGGGGCTGCATGGAGGCTTGGAAAGAGGAGATAACCCTCTGATTCCCTGTCAAAGCGTAGACCAAGGTTTTGCGCATCTAGGGACTTCTGTCAATACCACCCTCCCAACCCCATGTGGTGCATGATGTTGACAGGGTTTCATAATTTTCTACCCTACCCATTCATACAAAATAGGATTGCGACTGTCCCCCCAGAATGTCAATATAGTTAAGGTAGGCTTTAGTCTCTTTGACATCTAGGGTTCATTCACAGGTACAACAGAAGGCTATTTTTGGTTGACCTTGAATGGGATTGGAAGGTAACTGTAGTAGAAGGTGTGGGAGGGCGGTGGGTGATTCCTCTGCTTGTGTCTAAGAACATCTACAAGGATGCCAAGTAACTGTCTATCATATTTCTTCTGGAAAGCATATCTTATACCTATTTGTCTGTTTGGCTTTAGGAATTTTTTAGTGAATGCTGTGTGGTTTGTCTATACTTAGTTTTCCTTCAGGTGTGTGCTTTGTACTATTGATTACCTATTGACCTCAGAATTTGTCTTATTGTTTGAAAATATGGCTAACACCCCTTTGAACACCAACCAAGAGATCCCCATGCTGGGAAATCCTTGTACTATTCCTCTCATAGGGAATGTTGGTGTTCCTTTAATGGCCACCCTGAATCTACCCGAATTCACCCTAGGGCTACCGGTGTGGTTGTTTTCCACTCCAACCATCCTGAATGCTCCTGATGCTTCTCAAGTAAGCTCCATATATCAAGGGAATCAAAACACTGCTTTCCCTTCACCTATAGTTGATTCTCCTCCTCCTTCTACCTCATGCGGTGAAAGTACTGATACTAGTAACCGACAGTCTAAAAGGAGTAAAAGAAGGAGGAATAGGAAGAAGGAACATAATAAAGGGGGCACCTGTTCAACCTCTGCAAGTCAAGTTGAACCTCACCACCCAGCCTCTACAGTTCATGCTGGGGGCACCTATCCAACCTATGTAGGTCATGTTGGATCTAAGCATTCTACCTCTGCAATTCAAGTTGATCTTCACCATCCAACCTCTATCAATCATGCTGGTGGGATCCTTCCAACCTTTCCAGGTAATGTCAGATCTAGTCACTCAGCCTTTGTAGTTCATGCTGGGGTCACCCGTTCAACCTTTGATGTTCAAGTTGAACCTCCCCATCCAACCTCTGCAAGTCATGTTGGATCCATCCACCCAACCTTTGAAGTTCATGCTGGGGTAACACACTCAACTGCTGCAAATCATGTTGATCCTAACCATTCAGCCTTAGCTGTTCATTCTGGTGGTTCCCTTCCAACCTCCACAAGTCATGTTAGACCCAGTCTCTCAGCATCTGCAGGTCATGCTTGTTAGTTTTTCAACATTAATCTAGCATTATTAGGATCTTTAACTAAGAGAATAACAAGTACAACAATCAAACACAAGAGACAATGAACACAGTGTTTTTCCTTGGGGAAACCATAAATGGAGAAAACCCTGCAACTTCCTCAGAGATAGAATCAGCACCAAAATAGTAAAATCCCAAAATAGTAAGTGATCTCCTGACAGCAGTAACCTTCTTCTTATCTAGCCCCAGTGTTTTCTTCTTCCTAAACTATGCGCTACACTTGAGTGTGTTTGTGATGTGTGCTAAATACAGAGTCCAACTCTCTATTTGTACTAATCCCGGCATGACTAAAACCCTACTAGGACTGACCTCTTCTAGGAGAGTCTAATAACCCTAGTGCCCCGCAACTGCGAGGACTTTAACCCTTAGACAATAGGAGGGTTACCCATAATGACTTGACATGACTTGTTTACATTATAGATCCTCCCAATCAGAACATCGGGGCATGACAACATGACTCAATTACATTATATATACATCTCAGAATAAAGATCAGGTTACAAGACATAAGATACATAGGTGAATACATTCCGAAGTTACAAATACATCAACAATCCCTCTTAACTAGGAAGGTATTCTTTCGACACAATTTTTAGCATTGGTCTTCTTCTCTGTATCAACTAGATCATCTTGTCATCTGCATCTTCAAGTCTTCTTAGTCTTCAAGTCTTCTTAGTCTTCAAGTCATCTTAGTCTTCAAGTCATCTTTGTCTTCAAGTCACCTTCATCTTCGGATCTGGATCATCACTAGACATCATCACTAGATCTGGATCATCACTCGATCTGGATCATCATTGGACATCATCACTGGATCTAGATCATCACTTGATCTGGATCATCATCACTGGATCATCATAGGTGCTATCTCATGATTCTTCTCGTCACAGGAAGTTCTACAGAGCTATCCCTTTTTCATGCTGGTTGTAGGCCTAGCCTCCATGTAGGTCTTCTTCAGCACTTATATCTGACCTGCTTGTCAGAATGGCCCACCCAACACTTACATCTGAACTACTCATCATAAAGGCATGCCCAACACTCACATCTAATCATGTAGGAACCAATCCTATAATCATATTAGAAAGGCCTGGCACTCACATCCAATCATGAGGGAACACATCCCACAACCCTATCAGAAATGCTCAGCACTTATATTTAGCCATGCGGGAACACATCCTGCAACCATGCTAAAAAGGATCTACACTTCCAACGATGTAGGAACACATCCTGCAACCATGCTGGAAGAGCTCTGCACTTACATCCACCCATGCTGGAACACATCATGCAACCATGATGGAAGGGCTCTGCACTTACATCCATCCATGTGGGAACACATCCTGCAACCATGATGGAAGGGCTCTACACTTACATTCACCCATGCAGGAACACATCCTATAACCATGATGAAAGGGCTCTGTACTTACATTCACCCATGCAGGAACACATCCTGCAACCATGATGAAAGGGCTCTGCACTTACATCCACCCATGCGGGAACACATCCTGCAACCATGATGGAAGGGATTGCACTCATATTTGATCTTGTAGGAAACAATCCTATAGTCACATCAAAATGGTCCCCAGTCCTACACTGAGCTATTTGGTAACTGACCAGGTGCCTCCATTCTCCTAGAGAATGGCAGTTTCCCTTACATCCGACCTACTCGTCGGAATGGCCAGCACCCACATCCGACATGGAAGGAACTTAATCCTTTAGCCATGACAAAATGGCTCAGCCCTTACATCTGATCAAGTGGGAACACATCCCTCTATCACTTCAAAATGTCCATGCACTCATATCTGATCATATGATAACACATCTCATAGTCATATCAGAATGACCCTCAGCCTTAGACTGAGTTTTCCTGGTAACTAACCAAGCACATCCATTCCAAGAATGGCGATAGCCCTTATATCTGATCATGTAGGAACCAATCCTATAGTCATATTAGAATGGCTTAGCACTCATATCTGACATGGAAGGAACCAATCCTCTCACCATGACAGAATGGCTTAGCCCTTGCATCTGACCATGGAAGGAACCAATCCTCTCACCATGCCAGAATGGCTCACGGACTCATCACTTCCCTTTGGAGGGAACCTCGATCTGGAGAACACCAAGCTTCTCCCTGAAGTACTCAAACTTCACCCTAGCCAATGGCTTTGTCAACACATCAGCTATCTGATCTTTCGTGGCAACATATTGGAGCTTCACTGCTCCCCTCTACACCATATCCCTGATATAGTGATACTTGATATCAATATGCTTCGACTTGTCATGGAATATTGGATTCTCTAACAACTTCACACAACTTTGGTTGTCACAATGTATACAAGTAGCATCCAATTGGAGATCAAATAAATCAGACAGTAGCTTCCTCAGCCATATTACCTCACAACTAGCTCAACAAGCTGTGACATACTCAGCTTCAGCTATACTCAGTGCCACACAGGACTGCTTCCTGCTGAACCAAGAGATCACACCTGATCCCATACTGAAGCAACACCCTGAAGCGCTCTTCATATCAATGGAACTACCTGCCCAATCTAAATCAACATAGCCCTCCAAGTTAATCTTATGATTCGCATCATACTTGAGACCATAATAAACTGTACCTCTTAGGTACCTTAGAATATGCTTTGCAGCAATCAAGTGAACATTTCTTGGATCTATCAAGAACTGGCTCAAGGTGTTCACATCAAAGCAAATATCTGGTCTCGTGTTCGTCAGGTACATCAAGGACCCAATCATCTTACGATAAATCATAGCATCGACTGACTCTAATGAAGCATTTCTCAATAGCTTTAGGTTCGATGCCATGGGTGTGGCCATAGCTTTGCAGTCCATCATCCCAAACCTCTTCAGGATCTCTACTGCATACTTACCTTGTCCAAGGAATATTCCATATGTGCTCTGCCACACCTCCATACCTAGAAAATAATGCATCATACCCAAGTCCTTCATTTCAAACTCGGTATCAAGATTTCTCTTTGTATCAACAATCATCTACATATAGTAGAAGCATCACCAGGTTTCCATCTTCAACCTTGTAGTAAAGGTTGGAATCTACTTTACTCTTGGTAAAGCCCAAACTAGATAGAAAGATTTCAACTCTACCGTACCATGTCCTGGGTGCCTATTTCAAACCGTACATGTATTTCTTCAGTCTGCACACATGAGAATCCCTATCATGTGTCTCAAAACCGAGGGGTTTCTCTACATACACTTCCTCTTCCACTACACCATTCAAGAAAGTAGTCTTGACATCCATCTGGTGTATCTTCCATTTCATTATTGCAGCCAGAGCAAGTACTGATCTGATGGAAGTGTATCTGGCTATAGGTGCAAAGGTTTCTTCATAATCTATTCCTTCTTTTTGGGAGAAACCCCGAGCCACAAATCTTGTGTTATATTTTTCAATGCTACCATCTGCAGCATGTTTAATCTTATAGATCCATTTGGAAGTTACAACTGACTTCCCTTCTGGTCTTGGAACAATATCCCAAACATCATTCTTCATGATCGATTGATACTCTTTGATCATAGCATCCTTCCATTCTTTCCGTTCTGCCGCTTCTTCATAACTGGAAGGTTCTTTATCAATGAAATCACATAGTAAAGCTACATACCCGGAGCAGGATCTAGTCCTCTTTCTTTTTCTGTGATTCTCTTCTGGAGCCCCATATCTTTTCACACGTTGGATAATTTCACGTACTCAAGTAGGTTTCCTCTTATGAGGATTCTTCTCCAAAGGTGGATCTACAGGTCTTTGTGGTTCTTCAAAATGTCGATCTTCTTCTTGAGCTTCTTCATTCATGGCTGTATCATGAATTCTGGGTGCTTCTGCTTCTTCAGCAGGTCTTGTTCTAGATTTGTTGTCAGCCATGTCTTCATCAAATGTCACATCCCTGCTGATTTCAATATTCTTGTATCCTGGGAAATATTTTCTGTAAGTCTTCGATCTTTCAAAGTATCCCACAAATATACCCTTCTTTCCTGAAGGATCTAATTTGGTTCTCTTCTCTTTTGGAATGTGTATGTATACAGAACAACCAAATATTCTGAGATGGCTGACTTCTGGTTTCTTACGGGAAAAGACTTCTTCAGAAGTCTTAGTCTCAATTACTCTATGTGGAGTACGGTTTTGTACATACACCACTGTTCTGGCAGCTTCATCCCAAAGATGCATAGGAATATATTGATCATGAAGCATAGCTCTTGCAGCTTCCATAATAGTTCTGTTATTCCATTTCGCAATCCCATTCTGTTGTGGATTATAAGGAGTGGACAACTCCCTCTTAATCCCTGATTCTTTACATACCTCTTTGAATTCATTCGAAGTGAATTCTCCACCATTATCTAATCGAAAAGTCTTGATCTTCTTTTCAGTGTGATTTTCGATCAAGGATTTAAATTCCTTGAAATTGCTGAATACTTTGTCTTTGTTCTTCATGAAGTAAACCCATGTCTTCCTAGAGAAATCATCAATAAGAGAAACATAATATGCATACCTGCTTAGTGAGCTTGATGAAAAAGGACCACATACATCGGAGTGGATGATTTCTAGGAGTCCTTTGGATTTTCTTTTGCTGCTAGGAAATGTCTTCTTTGTATTCTTTACATTCGTACATACTTTGCAGACCCCATCATGTTTTGCTTGGAATTTTGGAAGACCTTCAACAACTTTGCTTGCAATTGGCAGTGCTCTGTAATGCACATGTGCAATCCTTCTATGCCAAAGTTCTCTTGGCTCTACTGTGTCATGGACCAATGCTTGTTCTAGATGGCCCTTTAATTTGTACAATCCTCCTTCTTGTTCTCCAATCACCACCGCATCATCGATAGTCTTTCCTTTTGGCCACATGATGACTTGACCATCTATGAATGCAACCCTCATTCCTTGAATACAACCCTCATTCCTTTTGCATCTAATGTAGATATGGAGATGAGGTTCTTCTTCAGTCCTGGCATAAACAAAACTTCCTTCATTGTTATAGACTTTCCAAAGTCTAGCTTAAAGGAGGATTCCCCACTACCTTTTATTGGATACTGGTAGTCATCTCCTAGCTTCACCTTGTGAGCTTCACAAAGGATTCCTTGAATCCTGTCATATGTTTGGAAGCCCCACTGTCTATAAGCCAATCAGTGCTTCCATGAGTAATATTTCCTGTAAGAGAGGAAATCAAAACATATTCATCTTCACTGGAAGAACTTTCACTTTCATAGCTGGTTCTTTTCTTGGATGGTTCATCATCCTCTGTACCATGAGCATGATGTCTTCTCTTGTTCCCCTTCTTCTTATGAGAGTGAACCTTGTTCTTAGGATAGTATTTTGCAAAGTGTCCTCTTTCATCACATGTATAACATCTCAATTTAGATAGGTCATTTCTATTGTTATCTCTGTGGTAAGGATTCTTACCTTTGGAGTGATGAGAGCTTCTTCTGCCTTTCTTGGAGTGAACTGTGAGAGCTTGATATTCACTTCCGATCTTCTCTTCTAGAGCTGCTATCCGAGCTTCTTCTTAAGAACATTCTTCCCATAGTCTGCTGAATTTGACTAACTTTTTTCTGGCACATATTCCTTGGATGAATGAATCCCATGACCTAGGAAGGCCATTCAGTGTTGTCATCACAATTTCTGCATGCTCCACTTCTTCATCTACAGCTTCTAATTGTTCCTTGATCTGAGAAACCCTTGTGAAGTAAGACTGGATGGTATCTACATTCTAGATCTTCACATTCTTCAGTTGATTCCTCAGAGTCATCTTCCAATTTATGTTCTTCCCTTCAAATAATTTGGTTAGGGCATCAAACACGGCTTTAGGTGTCTTGAGAGAGGACACCTGTGGGATAAGGTGATCCTTGATAGAATCAAAAATGATCCTCTTTACCATAACCAACTTCTTCTTATGCAAGGCCTTTGCCTCATCTCCCTCTGGAACTGGAATATCCTCATGGATGTAGGAGTCCAACTCATTTTCTTCCAAGACTAGGGAGATCCTATACTTCCAGGCTCGAAAGTTATCAGTTCCCTCAAGCTTTTCATCAAGATTGGTATGATGAGACATCTTAAACTGAGAACCCCAAATGGAAATACAAAATGTTTATATCTTACCAGGTCAAGATGTTAGATGTGGATTTGGAGATGAAATCCCGCAGTACTAGATCAGGAGCAAATTAGGGTTTTGCTTTTCCGGAGTTTTGTCCACCCAAATGCCTTGAAATTTATCCCTAACTTCAATTTTGGGGAGGAGACCAATCCAGGCCTGGGCTCACTAAAAAATTCCTCTTCTGTGAAAAGCTCTAATTTCTGGCAGTAGTGTTGGGTCCAAAACTGAAAAACCTCAAAATTGGATTCTGCTTCGACAGAAAGATGCAACCTATGGAGGAGAGTTATTCCACCCTAGTTTTGCTGAAAATCTATGGAGAGAGATCCAAAAAATAGGAAGCCCTAGTTTCCGAAGCTGCACAGTGTCTTCTTCTTAGGTTAGCTCTGATTCCATGTTAGTTTTTCAACATTAACTGAGAGAATAACAAGTACAGCAATCAAACACAAGAGACAATGAACACAGTGTTTTTCCTCGGGAAAACCATAAATGTAGAAAACACCGCAACTTCCTTAGAGATAGAATTAGCACCAAAATAGTAAAAGACCAAAATAGTAAGTGATCTTCCGATAGCAGTAACCTTCTTCTTATCTAGCCCTAGTGTCTTCTTCTTCCTCAACTATGTGCTACACTTGAGTGTGTTTGTGATGTGTGCTAAATAGAGGGTCCAGCTCTCTATTTATACTAATCTTGGCATGACTAAAACCCTACTAGGGCCGACCTCTTCTAGGAGAGTCTAATAACCCTAGTGCCCTGGAACTGTGGAGACTTTAACCCTTAGACAATAGGAGGGTTACCCAAAATGACTTGACATGACTTGTTTACATTATAGATCCTCCCAATCGGAACATCGGGGCATGACAACATGACTCAATTACATTATAGATACATCCTGAAATAAACATCGGGTTACAAGACATAAGATACATAGGTGAATATATTCTGAAGTTACAAATACATCAACAATGTTGGGGGCAGTATTTCAGCCTTTGTGGTTCATGCTGGAGAAAATCCATCAACCAATGAGAGTCATGTTGACACTGTTGAAAAGACTAACAGTTCAAAACACAAGCCCAAGTTTCCTTGTAAGATTTGTGAGGGAAATCACCTTACTTTTAAATGCCCTTTTATCACGGAGGTGCAATGAGTTTGGTTTCATGGTCATCTCGTCTTTGAACATCCTGAATTTTTTCAACAACCAGCCTCTCTTAGTCAAGTTGGACCCAGTCACCCAGCCTCTGGTGGTCATGAGGGGTGCAAACTCTCAGCCTTTGTAGGTCATGCTGAGGAAAAACAGTCAGCCACTGCTAGTCATGTTTATTAAATTGAGCACATAGATCTGTAGACAAACACACAACTCACAAAGTAGATCACACAATTTACTCAGCAATTGAAGAATGAAACAGTGCAAAAATGGCTTGCAGGTGTGAATGCTTTCATTAATAAAAAAGTAATCAAATAATAATTACAATGAAGTACAATGGCTTTAATAGCCACATGAAATTCAAATCCACATGAGGAAATTCGAATTGATAGACTCTACTTGACTGTAGGTAACTAAGACCTTGTCTAAATCACTATCAGAGGACTCAATAGTTAACTGACCTTGTCTAAACCATAACCGGAGTTCATCAGAGCTCTAAAACACAACTCAAGTGTTACATTCAGTGTTGACTAAGGCTAACTGACTGTGGTAAGTGAGAAATGTGCCCCTCGTGAGTGCAGTCAAGTAAACCTAGCACTAACTGAATGTAGAGGACTAGAACTGAATGTAACTGACTCCTAACTTAGTTTAACTAGTAACATCAACTGAACTAAACTGACCTTGGTTGGTTTTGGCACTCCTAGTGGCTTCCTAAATTGTAGGGATTGGTCTAGGAGGATCCTAAACTGATGCAATTAAGTGAAATCAGTGGCAGTAAGCCTTAATTAGTGTTCCCCACACTTAAGTAACTGAAACATGTGCCCCAATTAGGCCAAGTGGACCCAGTGGTGCTAATGACTATAAATAGACCAGATGGACTCCTGATTTAGACATGACTCCTGATTTAGACATATGACCAAATTTGGACAAGGGAGTATTATTAATCCTAACACCCCCCCTGAATGCTAACTTGGACAATCTCTAGGCCCTAGTAACTAAGACCATAGGTCACCCATTACATCAAGTAAAAATAAAGTAACTGCTTAATACAAGGAGCTGGGGAAAAAACCACATGGGAAAAAGGCCCCCCCTCTATCTAAGTAGGTAGAATCAGGTCTCAAGTTTGAAAAACTTGAAAATATGTTGCTGTAATCTTCATCTCTGTGAGGTAGCAAAGTAGCATGCATGGTGTGCTATGCACAGGTATTCTGGGTCCTGGCATGTAGACTTTTGCTTCTTCTCCAAAATTGATGATGGGAGGAAGGAGGAATGTAACCTTTGTCTCTTGCTGAATGAAGAGGTGTATGATCATATCCATTCTTCTGAATGTAGTGAGATTCAGCCCTTTCCATATAGCATCTTACAAGGAGTCTGTTGCATATTCCTGAAGGGGGTAAGATTGCATGGCATAGCGCAAGGGTTTTTCCTTTCTGAGTGTCAGGTGATTTTCTAGTCATCTTCCTAGCTTCCAGTTTGGAAATAGGGACTGAATCTATATCTGAGTCACCCTGAATCTCAATCTCATAAACTGATAAAGATGGATCTGCAATACTAGTAGAATTTGTAAAAGAAGTAGATGCAATGATTTTACCTTCCCTTGCAAGTGGCTGTTGAGAGTGCACTGGTTCTGAAGGAGGCATGAAATGTGAGAACTCATATGATTTTGAAGCATGATTTACAGTACCCTTTGCTATGATACTCCCAGTATAGATATCTATGATCTCCATTGATTCAAGACCAAAGATCACTCGCTTTGGAGATCCAGTATGGGTCATTTGATAAACAGATAACAGGTTTGAAGCTAGGGAGGGAACAAATAAAACATCTTTGAACCTTCCATGTTCAAGTTTTACAAATCCCTTCCCCTTTGTTTTGACTTTATTGTTATTTCCCATCTGAATACTAGGACCATCAAAGGACTGAAAATAAGAGAATGATTCTCTAGATGCAGCCATATGGTTGGAAGCTCCAGAATCAATGAGGAAGACATGTGATGATGTGCAGCAAGCCTTCAGTGCATGGCCTTTCCTTTGGTATTATTCATCTTCTTCTTCTTCAGAGTCATCCTTCCTTGCGCTAGCAGGTACAGAAATGTTGTGTTTCTTCAAAAGAAGAGCCATTTCATCAAGCTGTCTTCTCATACAGGAGCTTTCCGAATGAAAGCCCCTTCCACAGTAAGAGTAGAGGACCTTGCCTTTGCCATTCTTCTTGTTTCTCTTTGAACCTGAAGGTTCTTTTGACTGCTCTTTCTTCACAGGGGACTCATCTCTTTGCTTCCCTTTTTCATTCGCTACCTTATCTCCTCTTGCAAATAGATCTAGATCTTTGGGAGATTGAATGATCCCCATTTGGATCAATTTATGATTCTCATAAATAAGAGATTGGATGAAGGCATTAAGAGTGGGCATCTTCCAATTTGGAGTAGTGAGCCTTACTATTTGGAAGGTGGATACAAAGACTGAGTAGTCTGCATTGAGCTTTGTGAGAATGGCAAGGATGAGTTGACCTTCATCCTTCTCCACTTTTCATTGCTTCAACTAATATATCAGGTTCTTAAAATTTGTGAGGAATTCATTTAGAGATTCAAAATTGGATGGATTGAGAGTAATCAGATCATTTTCTAGCTGATGGATCCTTATCTCATCCTGCTTATCAAATAAGGAAGCAAGCTTGTCCCAAACCTCCTTGGGAGTCTTCAATTCTTGGATGTGGAACCAAATATCTTTAGAGACTGAGGAGAGAAAGTGTCCATGGGATTCATCAAGCCTGTTCATTTACTTAGCTTTGTCTTTATCTAAATCTAGCTCTTCCTCTATTTATTCTATGAGTTTGGAGTGCCGCTTGGTGCGAAGCATTACCACCATGTCTCTCTTCCACTGGTGATAGTTGAAGGGAGTGAGAGGCTCCACTGGATGATCCATTTTGAATGTAGTAAGAAGCACTGAGCTACTGTAGCGAATGCAGTGAGAAGAAAGGGCTTCTTGTAGCGAATGCTGTAAGAAAAGCTGATAACCTGTCACACAATCAAACATACAAAGTAAGGCCGACAGTCTACACTTTTGGAATTTCCTTCACACCCAGCATAGTTGATCAAGCAAGCTTGATCAACAATTTCCTAACTTGGGATATTAAGTGGTAAATTCTTCGCTTCTGGTGTAGTACTGGAGGGAGCAATTTGCTCAAAAAGAATGATTCGGCTGGATATATGAGGATGAGAGGTGTCTTGTCCAGCTCTGATACCATATTAAATTGAGCACATAGATCTACAAATAAATACACAACTCAAAAAGTATATCACACAATTTACTCAGCAATTGAAGAATGAAACAGTGCAAAAATGGCTTGCGGCTGTGAATGCTTTCATTAATCAAAAATCAATCGGATAATAATTACAATGAAGTACAATGGATTTAATAACCACATGAAATTCAAATCCACATGAGGAAATTCGAATTGATAGACTCTATTTGACTGTAGGTAACTAAGACCTTGTCTAAATCACTATTGTAGGACTCAATAGTTAATTGACCTTATCTAAACCATAACCAGAGTTCATCGGAGCTCTAAAACACAACTCAAGTGTTACATTCAGTGTTGACTAAGGCTAACTAACTGTGGTAGGTGAGAAATGTGCCCCTTCTAAGTGCAATCAAGTAATCCTAGCACTAACTGAATGTAGAGGACTAGAATTGAATGTAACTGACTCCTAACTTAGCTTAAATAGTCATCAACTGAACTAAACTGACCTTGGTTGGTTTCGGCACTCCCAGTGGCTTCTTAAATTGTAGGGATTGGTCTAGGAGGCTCCTAAACTAATGCAATTAAGTGCAATCAGTGGCAGTAAGCCTTAATTAGTGTTCCCCACACTTTAGTAGCTGAAACATGTGCCCCAATTAGGCCAAGTGGACCCAATGGTGGTAATGACTATAAATAGACTACATGGACTCCCGATTTAGACATGACTCCTGATTTAGACATATGACCAAATTTGGACAAGGGAGGATTAATAATCCTAACAATGTTGACACTGTTGAGAAAACTGGCCGTTTGAAAGGAAAACTTAAGTTCCCTTGTAAGCTATGTGAGGGGGATCATCTTACTCACCAGTGCCCAGCTATCGTAGAGGTGCGAAGAGTGTGGTTCGAGACTCAAGAATTTCCTTCTCTTAAACAACTTATAGTTTCTCAACAACCTACTCAACCTTTGGTTGATCAAGTGGTCGAACCAATCTTAGATTTGGTCAATCCCACTATTCTTTCAGAGAGTGATCCTTATGTGATTGAACCAATGTAACCTTTGGTCAATCCCACTCTCCCTTTGAAGAGGGAATTTCACGAAGCAGTTGAATCGATTTCATTGTTGATCAATCCCACTCTTCCTTTGGAGAGTGAAGTGTCTACCAGTCACATTTTCTTTGCTGCTAGTTTAGAACTTACTGAACAAGGGGGCATTGAAGTTGTTTCGGATAAACCACCACCAAGCTCTTAGATTGCTTCCTTTTTTTGGGATATCCTAGTTGAGCCATGCCTTCCTTCTAATGCACCTTTCCAGATAAAGGTCAAAGTTGAACCATACACGATTGCTCGTTGTATTGTTGATGAAGGAGCCTCAATTAGTATCTTTTCTGCTCATGCTTGGTGAGGCATGGGATCTCCTAGCCTTGTGTCGACTACTAGTCAGTTATTGGAGTTTGATAGAAAAAATAGTATAGCCTTGGGAATTCTTGCTCAAACACATGTTACTTTGGGTGGGGAAACCATCTTAGTTGACTTCATGGTGATAGAAGACCCCTTGGACTTCAATATGCTCCTCGGACGTGATTATGTCTATGCCATGCAAGCTATGGTGTCAACATTATTTCATGTGATTTACTTTAATCATGGTGAATAAACTGTCACTATCAATCAGTTGGATTTTCTTGATCCATCTCCTGACCCAACTAGAGACCATGTTTTTCCTTTATTGATTCCCAGTGTTTCTATAGACACTACCCCGCCACATGTTAGCTATGTGGCCTCATGTCCTTTGCGTTCAATTGCTACTGAGAAGCATCCTCTCTTTTCATGCTTACCTTCTTGGGACTTGGTCCCAGCGGTTGACTAAGTGAGTCATCCTATATAGACTATGGAGCCTTCTCTCCACTCTGTCGATCCATTTGAAAGTTTAGATATGTGTCCTATCTCAGATGATCTCCTTCCTTCGGATGAAGTCTTCCTAGAGTCTTTGATACAGTATGATCTTCTATTGGATGTTGTTTCAGTTGTGACTAAGTATAACCCTGATTTTCCTAGTAATCCTGACCTTTCTTCTTATGTTGGTCTTGTTGAGTCTTTTGACTCTTCCTTTGAATAGCAAGTCAATGATCCTAACGAGTTTGATTTTTCTTATGAATTTTTCAACTTCTGTGATACCGAGTTTGTTCCTGCAGATTCTATCTCCCTTGTTGATTTTTTCTCTCCTTCTGAGGTTGATCTTACTGATTATAAACCATCGAGCCTTGTTGCTATAGAATCTTCTTCGGTCAATTCTTCCTTGACTTTCCCTTTTGTAGAAGATAGCAAAGTCACATGTGTTTCTACCAAAGTGACTTGCATTGGATCTTTTCTTCTGAATATGATTCTGATGTTGTTGTTTCTTGGAGACATGATTTTTAGTTGGATTCACAATTGTTTACTGGCCTCACCTTGTTGTTCAAGCTGTAACTGCATTTTCATGTATCCTGCTCATGCTTTTGAGCCTGATGCCAGCTTCCACGCTTTTAGATCGTTGTATAAGTGCTCATTTATGTTCTCATCATCGCTCAGCCTTGTATCATTTTTCCTTTGCAACTTGACACCCTTTACCTAGAGGAGATGCTCCCTGAGTGTCCTTATCTTGCTCGCTTTCCTTGCATTATGCATAGTTTTGTTCCTTGCGCTTGGAACTAGTTTCGCCTGCCTATGACACTTGTATCCTCACATTTAGAGCATTCTTTCTGCTCTCCTTCGAGCTAGTTAAAAACAGTAAGGAGGCTGCGAGTTGACTTTTTTAGACTCGTTAAAACTTCACAGGAAAGATATTGAGTTTATTTAGGCCCATGTCTAACTCCTCAAAATAGACTTTACTGCCGAGTAAACTTGTTCGTTCAAGCTCATTAAGAATATGTGAATGGGCATCCACATTGGTGGTAGGTTATTGATTTCTCGAACCATGTGGAATAATACGAGAAAGGAACACTCTATTTTCTTTTGAATTAAGAAGAATATTCTCAGGCATAGGTTTATCACTTTTCCGAAACCGAGGGACTAAACTTACGGAAAAGGAACCCCCGGTATGAGCTTAATTTTCTCTTTTTCATGGTCTAGACCTAAACATGAAAAATATTCCGAGTGTACTTTATGTCTTTGTCATGCTCATTAAACCCTAAAGAACAAAGCATCGATTTTACCATTGTAAGTCCCATTTCTCGTAATCAAATGGATCTTTCCAAGTGATCTTGCCTTCCTTCACAAACGTAAAACTCAGGCTATATGCTGCTTTTGAAGGAGCATTGGGTAGGTGGTAATTTAACCTTTTTCAGACCTCCCTGACTAAGTACAAAAAATGTGCACCTTACTTCTTCGGAAGCTAAGAGAGTTCTTCTGTGGTCTGTTTTATACTTTTCCGACCTCAGGAGACTAAATTGGACGAAAAAGTTCCCCCCTGGAGTCTTATTTGGAGTTTTCAAACTCTCTAAACTATGAAAACATCGTCGAGCATGTACTAGTTCGGGCTCATAAAATCCATGAATCAGTGCTTTATCAGGAATTCTTCTATCTCTTCTTTGAGCTTGCCAAAAATGAAGAAGGTCCCAAGTTGGATTTCTTGGACTCGTTAAACATTTACAAGAAAGAGGCAAGGGAAGTTCATTCACATGTTTTTTACATCATGGAAGTAAGTCTTGTTTCCTTGAACAAAGCACCAATTTTGGAGTCTATCAACAGTTGGGCCCTAGTATTTTGACCTTATCCTGATTTAGATTTTTTACTCCACTAGTTGGTCTCTTTTCCAATTATATGGGGAATCTCTCAATGTCTCCTACATTGCAGATTTGTGTCATTGGTATTTGTGTGTCAAAATCTGCTTAGGTCACTTTTGTGTCATGCTCAATGTTCAAGGATTAAACCTTTTTCATCCATTCTATAGTTTCCTTGACCTTTTGTGTCAGCCATTCCCTGGTATCAGTTCATTACATCATGTCTTCGACGGTTCTTATCGTGAAATTTAGTACCAATTCCAGATCCAATTAGTCTTTGACTTACCTTGTGTTGGATGATGAAGGATTCCTTAATGCCTTCCTTCCAATGGATCTCTTCCTATCGAATGCGACACATCTTGCTCTGGGAATGACATATAGAGTTTTATGATAGTACCTTGGGGATTGCAGTGATCAGTGGCAGTTTTCCTCGCTATTGGGTAGTGGGAATACCTTATTGTCTCCTACTCAATGGATTCTTCAAGTGTTCGACTTCATGTCCTTGTATTCACACTTGTTAGAATGTACTTGGTACCTTGGGGACCATTTTCATTAATGGTGGTTTCCATCATGTTTGTTAATGGTTCTCATCATTGATCAGTAATCAAACGGTTTCCTCCATGTTCGACTTCAGCTCCTTTATTTTCATGGTTAGGATTCGTACCTTTTTTGGGCGGTTTGGATTGAAGACCTGGGCCGACAGTAGCATCATCATCTTTTGCTATTACCTGAGTTGTGAAAGACCTTATCACACTTCATATGACATTTAGCTGAGACATAGATCCACATTGTATTCTTG
The DNA here is from genome assembly GCA_001517045.1 of Pseudotsuga menziesii. Lineage (NCBI taxonomy): Eukaryota > Viridiplantae > Streptophyta > Pinopsida > Pinales > Pinaceae > Pseudotsuga > Pseudotsuga menziesii. The sequence goes on from LPNX010034701.1 coordinate 207,720, forward strand.
TGGCTATGATCAATTGTTGAGCATAGATCCACCTTGTTCATTTGTGGCCATGACTCCTTTAGATTTGATATGGCGCCTTTTGGCATATCAAGAAACCATGATAGTTTCATCAGTTATACATATGTTGGATCTTCCTGTATCTTTATGGTGATGTTTTGTATATATACTTGTATGTCCCAGAGATCAATTTTGTCTAACATTTATCTCTCTTTCAGGTACCTTTGTTCGAGCCTTTCGATCTTGGATTCTTTGCTCTCTCCATACTCAGTTGTTTCCTTTATAATGTATTTCGGATATCATCTTCCCCTCTAACCTCATACATTAGGGAGCATATATTATAGCTCAAAATGACACATATTTTCCTGTGACCACTTTCCCATGATTTCGTTGCATGTCGACACTTCCATGACGACACTTCATGAAAGTCACTGAAAAAACACCTAACTTGGAGGATCCATATCTTGAGTTCTGTAACTCTGTTTTACCTCATCTCTACACCGTTGGAAAGATATCTCAGTTACCTAAAACTTTCCAAACACTAAATTCTAAAAATTCCTATAAGTACCCTAAAAATGAGATTTTATGATGTATACACGAGTTTCCTTAAGGAAATCCGCGTATGGTACGCGACTTGCTATATATAATACTTGCGTATTACCTAAATATGTGACTATTTGCATTAAAACTAGTATATACCTACTGCATACATGACTGATGTCTCTGCAACCCATGTATTCATGTCAAAAATAGGTTTTTCAAAGTTTGGGTAGTTTGGGTGGTTACACAACTGACTCCTTTAGTTGTAACTACTTTGCCTTCAACCCTATCTCTTCAGAAACAAATAAATAGAGGTAGGTAGGTACATGAGAGGAGACTTGAATCTTTTCATTGTTATGCTGGAGGAATCAGATCTCTCTTTCCCCCACCTTTTCCCTAGTGATCATCCCCTTGTGTTGCAGAGCTTGGAGGCTGAGTTCCTTGGAGAAGAGAAGCAGCAGAACCAGATCAAGATTTCATGAGGTGCCCAACTTGAAGAGAAGGTATACTTGTACTTGTTTTCAAGATTAATAAAGATGTGATGTCCTTATTCTTCCCAAATTATTGTTCAATGTGTGATTGAATATTTTTTTATGATCATATGATGATGTTAGTCAGATCATTATTTCATGTTTATTTGATTATCATTTCTTTATATGTTTTCATATTGGTTTGAGGAAGGTATAATTCATTTTGCAGGTCTCTTGGAGAAAGAGGAGCGAGAGGAGCAAGAAGAGGATTGAAGGGCTACTTGGATCAACCTTCATTTAGCTAAGGTATGAACCATTCTAATCTCTGATCTTGCTTGTAGTTACTTGCAGAACCATTTGCATCTCTCTTTCAACCCCAGTACATTGATGGCCTCTTAAACCCTAGCCATAGGAAACTTTCCTCTACAACAACAGGATTGAAAACTCTGAGTTCCACGTGAGACTAGATGAAGGTATTGATCATCCTGTAAACCCTTTTCCTAAGGAAGGAGTTTTTTCTGAGGGGAATATGGAAAAAATTTCCTCTACCATGCCAATCAATATCTCTACCAAACCTGATGCCATGGAGAATGCTCATATTGGAGCAAACTATTCACCTGAAGAGATTAACAGTTATACTTCCTTATTCAAGGAGTTCCATGATGTATTTTCCTGGTCTTACGAGGAGATGCCAAGAATTGACCCATCCATTATAGAGCATGAGATTAGAACTTACACTAATGTTAAAACTATTCCCCAAAAGCTTCGAACTGAGAATCCACAGAAAGCGGCAACCGTCAAGGATGAAGTAGAAAAACTGTTGAAGTTCAGTTCAATATACCCTATCTCTCTCACAGAATGGGTATCCAAACCTGTTCCCTTCGATAATAAATAAGGGACCATATGTGTCTGGACCTAATTTAGTGATTTGAGCAAGGCATGCCCTAAGGATAACTACCCCACATCATTCATATATCATATTACCAATGCGTGTGCAGATAGCGATTTTTTTTCATTTATGGATGGTTTATTGGGATGATACATATTCAGATTATAAAACCCGATGAATAGAATACAAATTCCTTTATTTGTCCCTTGGGTATGCTCGCATACAAGAAAATTCCATTTGGTTTGAAGAATGTCGAGGAAACCTTTCAACGAGCTATGAATTTCACATTTCATGATATCAAGCACATTGTCAAGCCCTACCTAGATGATCTTCCAAATCATTCTCGTAAAATCATCTGGATCATCTTCATTTAGTTTTTGAAAGATGCAGGTACTATAATATCCACTTAAATCCCCATAAGTGAGTCTTCTGTGTCGAATCGAGGAAACTTCTAGGTTTCATAGTCTCTAACGAAGGTATAAGGGTCGATCCATTGAAATTTGATGCAATTGTCAATATGCCTCTTCCTCAAACCATTAGACAACTACATAGTCTATAAGGGAAGTCCAACTTTCTAAGATGGTTTATTGTGAATTATGCCAAGATAGCCAAAGGTTTCATGTGTTTTCTCAAGCAAGACACCCCATTCCTATGGGAGGAATCCACACAACAATCATTCGAGGAATTAAAGAAAGCATTGTTATCAAATCCCCTTGTGGTGTAGTTCTAGTTCAAGAGGATGACAAGCTCCAGGATCATGTCATCTATCATCTCAGTTGTGCTTTGGCTAGTCCTGAGCTTAGATATTCACATGTGGAGAAACTGGCTTTGGCGACAGTCTATACTATCCAAAGGTTGTGACATTACATTATGCCAAGGACAAATATCGTAGTTCTGTATGTGAATCCATTTCAGTATGTCTTAACCCAATGCATAATTAGGGGAAAATTCAATAAGTGGATCATCATACTCCAAGAGTTTGACTTAGATTCTCAGTATGCCAAGTCAAAAAAGTCCTTGGTGTTCGCAGAACTTACCTTAGAGTTCCTGAGTGATGAGATATTAGTGATAGAAGATGAGCCATTCCCTGATGAACACATTTTCTTAATATCAACTTCTGACCCTTGGTACAGAGATATCTTAGTATATCTTCAAAATTTGAAGTGTCCCATGACCTTCTCATAGGAAGATCAATGCAAGTTAAGGTTGAACACTAAAAACTACCTCATTATTGGAGATACATTATATAGAAGAGGGGTAGATTCCATATTACGTCGATGCCTTACCCATGAGGAGGCTAAGTTTGTCCTAAATGATTCTCACAGTGGATCATGTGGTGGTCATTTATTTGAGTTAGCAATGACCCAAAATATCTTGCGAGCCAATTATTTCATCCTACCATCTTTAAAGATTGCGTAGAAGCTATGAAATGCTGTCATCCATGCCAATTGTATACCAGAAAGATGTGGTCACATCCTTCTCCTCTCTATCCCATCATCATAGTAGGGCCCTTCACCAAGTGAGGGGTGGATTTCATGACCTGCAACCCAGTCTCTGCTGGGGGGCATAAGTACATTATTGTCGTTGTAGACTACTTTATGAAGTGGGAAGAGGCAATGCCTAACTTTAAATTTGATGGTGAGATGGAATCATAGTTATTCTTGAGTATTGATATGGAAACTTGTGTGATTTTAATGTACTCAACGTACATTTCAAGGAACTACTCATAGGATATCCAAAGTACTGAGGAAAAAAACATATCAAGACCACCTTATCTCCTCCTAACGCATTGAAAATTTTACTTGAGAAAAAAAAAGATCTGGTGGATTCAAAGCTAAAAAAGGGGGTCTAATATATTCCCTGTTCTTGTGGAAAACTATACATTAGTGAGACTGGTCGCTCCATAAAGGTAAGATTGAAAGAAAACTATCCGAACATATTACACAAAAAAATAAAAATCTCAACAGTGGCTGAATAGTCCATCAAGAGTAACCATTATATTTGCATTGAACATGCCAAATTCATAGCCACCGAAGAGCATTACAGTAAGACACGCATCTGAGAGGCAATATAAATTGAAAATCACCCGAATAATTTTAGTAGAGATGATGGTTTAGTTCTCAGTGATGTTTGGAAACCTCTCATCCGAAAATTAAGAAATAACGAGGAACTAATTAGTATTCACTCTTGAGCTCTTGGGTGATCCAAAAATCATTACTCCTTTATGAAGGATGGTGCCTCCCATATTCTCACAATTCCTCTTGATGATGGACTCTTCTTAGCAGTCTGAAACATACGTCAAGTATATTAAAATCACACAGGGTTCCATATCAATACTCAATATGAATCTCACCTGTGAAAACAATAATGTAAATCGTACTTCGTGATCAATCAAATCATCGCCAAATTTAGTATCCCAAAGCAGATTGTCATTGACCATGGAAGTCACTTTCAGAACAAGATGATTATAGAGTTTACTACTATGTTAGGTTTTAGGAAAGACCACTCATATTCCTTTTACCCATAGGCGAATGGGCAAGTAGAAGCCGTTAACAAAACTTTGAAAACCCATTCTGAAGTGAACTATTAATGCGAGTAGATTAAACTAGCATATCATGTTGTATCCTATGCTTTGGGTGTATCGAACAAATGTTAAGACTTCCACAAGGTTTTCACCCTTCCAAATCATTCATGGGGTGGAAGAAGGCATGTCGATGGAATGCGGAAACCATATCTAAAGATTGCAATTCATGTGCTCCCTGATACTCTTGATATAGAGGAACATTTTTTGCATCTGGAACATCTAGATGAACAACACAGTGATGCGCTTACAACAAACGAAGCACATAAGAAACAAGTAAAGAACCAATATGACAAAGTTGTTAAACCTAGTGTTTTCTCCGAAGGAGAATTTGTCTTGGTCTATGACCAGGATAAGGAACCCATGGAAGCATGAAAGATCAAATCTATGTGGTTAGGTCCATACATTGTGTCTAAGGTTTTAAACAAGGGTGCATATGAATTAGTTGATTACGATGGTAACAAACTGCCTGAGCCCTGAAATGGGATCTACCTGAAGAAGTATTACGCTTAGGCATTATGCTTTTTCTTGTATTATAGTTGCATACTTTTGTAAATGGTCATGCATGGTTAGTGTTTCTTATGTAGTTTGGTGTTGTTTTAGATGTATTTGGAGTGGTTCATAGGGTTCACTGATAGCACAATCCATCACATTTGCAACATGGATTCAACTGCTTGGGTCATTTATGCACCCACATGAAAACTAGTTACCTCAAGAGACGCTTGCTTAGGTCCTGCAATTACCAATGTATCCAAATACAGTGCTATTATTGAGCTTATTTGGGATGCTATATCGCATGGTATCACCTGCCTGGAAGTCAGACTTGACTCTTAGTTAGTGGTCTCTTAGCTCAATGGAGTTTATCAAGTGAGACATCCTACTCTATTATGTCAATTTTTGAGGATTAGGTTACTTGAAAGAAATTTTGAGCACATTATATATCAACACATTCCAAGGAATTAAAAAATAATTGCTGATGCATATGCTAATTACATACTAGACTGGAATTTGTCACACACATTGTGAAAAGAATACACAAATATACATAGAAACACATGTAAATAACCCGTCATATATATGTATATAGGTCAAATAGGTTCATATACATCGAGTTCTGGTCCAAAGATCCAATAAATGGGTACATCAAAATATAAAAATGGGATCATAATCCTCAACATGATAAGATCTATGGAGGCTCCTTAGCCTCATCAGCTGCAGATTCCTCCTCCACAACCTCTCAGTAGCACAACACAGCTTTGGACACCTTCCAAAGTAGGCATAACCAGGATGACGGTACACCCACTACATGCTCCTGCATGGAAATGGGAGTCCACTCCATCCTTAGAGTCGACACATCATGAGTGAGCCTGTCCATCTTTCCCTATATAACATGAAGCATGGATTCATCCCCGACTCCGTCTACAGGTCGAACAAAAGTCCTGGTATGCTCATTTGATCAAATAGGCCCAATATATACATCATATAAAAGATGACTTAGACTCGAATAAGCTATATATGTATATAATACTTATGAACAAAAATTCTTAAAAATTTAAATATTTGAAAAGTAAAAACTCATCCATATCTCCCCATGCAAAACTAGCTCGGGATCTCCACGAAAATCCAAACCAGCATAAAGGAACTGCTCTAAAGCAGGCACCTAGCTTCTCCACCATGCATAGAATTCATCGTCATATCCACCCTATATTTCACCACCACCTTTCCGAAGGAATACATCCCCCCATCATGTGAGCCTAGGATCATGTGGAGGTGAAGGAGAAAGTCTCACCCCAAGACTCAGAACAGGAACTCTCTCGAAAAAGAAGGCTACCAAGATACTAGCATATCCAAATTTCTTCTTCTTCCCCAACCTGCAGTCTGATAGTTGTTTCTTCATACTTATGATCAACTTGGAGCACCAGTCAAAGACTACATCTTGCAGTCATTCCACTGTTATATGCATATGGGTCCACGTGGCCAAATGCAATATGGATGTCCCTGCCACTCGGACAACAATTCTCACAAGAACTTTGAGTGGAAATCTTGTGATGTGGGCAATTGGGATACGAGTTCCTGACTTCTGTCTACCTAGCAGAAAATATGTATTCAATTAATCTTGCATGCTAAGGGGATCACCCCCATGGTTGGTGCCACCCAAGTCAACTGGTACCCCTTTATGAGATAAAATGGTGACGAAATATATGTCCTTGACAGTCAGTTCTAGTGTCTCACCCTGAAGGTCAAACATACCTTGCTCAGGATCCCATAACCGCACCAACATCTCCAAAATTCGAACCTGGGATTGTATCTTTGATGTTCGGTAAAAATTCAATAACCCACACCTTTGTAGGGAATTTAAAGTCATTGGATCCCCCAATTCTACTCTATCCATGTCTTTGTGCTCCCCGTCCCTCCAATCTAGTACCATTGTTCCCGCAAAACCAAATGTTTTAGCCATTGGTTAAGTGAAAACACTAAATCCACAGGACTCACAACTATCTAGTGGTGACATCATGTGTCACTCACGCATTCCCCATTGCATACCTACGATTACATTATGAACTCACAAGTTTGTAATGGTCCACCCACGAGTCCCGCTTGGTGCCCATACAAACTTACCAAAAGACCTCAAATTTGCATAAAAAATAAAAATTGAAAGCATTAAATGAAAGAGAAAGGTGAGGTGATCTACCTGTAACTTGTAGTTTGTAAATCCATCCATCAGTTTGAGCACACAATTCGTTTGAAGATCAAAGGAAAATTTGCACTATTTGTGGTAAAAACCAAATGAATTGTGTTTTGACCAATTTTTCACTATTTATAGGAAACTTTTCAAAAATTTTACCCATATTTATATAGTTTTGGTCAATTTATTTTTATTTTGACTAATTTTTATTGTTTTTTACCTAGATTTCTAGGTGGTGGATGAATTTGGAGCATATTTCCTCTGCATATAGGATAGGATTCGGTCCCTTTGCATTGTGCATTTATACCATATCCCCTTACAAACCTTAGGATCTCCTTTTTTATCCATGGACTGTGATATGCAACCACTTATTCCCTTTAAACATCGGTGTTCTTCCATGGTTTAGATCTTACCTCACATGGGTTACCCTAGCTAGAACACTTCTTTCCGATTTCGGTACCCATGCCGCTTTTTGCTAGGTTACGGGAGCCTTTGTAGTTGTTTTTCACATGAAAATGAACCTCATATTGTATCTTTTGCTAAACTATCCTTGTTTATAAGGCTCTCGTCATATGGAGTTATCTTCAAGACCATGTCTAACTCCTTAAAAATGACTAGATAGCCGAGTTACTTGTTCTTTCAGACTCATTAAGGAATTGAATTAGCATCCATAGCGGCAAAAGTTTAACCCTTTTCCAGACCCTATGGATTCTTTACGAAAAATGAATACTCTAGTTCTTCAGAAGCTAGAAGAGTATCTTAAGGTATAGGTTTATCTCTTTTTTAGGCCTGGAGGACTAAACTTACAAAAAAAAAACCTGTTTGATCTTACTTTTTCTTTTTTGTGCTATGGATCAAACCATGAAAATATTCTGAGTGTTCTTTATGTCATTGTCATGCTCGTAAAACTTCAGTACAAAGCATTGAGTTTACCATTGTTTGTCCCATTCTCGTAAATAAATGGAACATTCTAAGTGATATTGCCTTCCTTCACACTCGTTAAACTAAGACTACATGTTGGGACATTCCAAGTGATATTTCCTTCCTTCACACTCGTTAAACTAATGCTATATTCTTTATTTTGAAGGAGCATCGGTTTGGTGATAACTTACCCCTTTTTCGGACCTTTCCGACTAAGTACGAAAAAGGTATACCTTAGTTCATTAGAAGCTAAGAGAGTTCTCCTTTGGATTGTTTTATACTTTTTCGGACTCGGGAGGATAAATTTACGTAAAAGAACCCCCTAGAGTCTTCTTTGGATTTTTCAAAGTCTCAAAACTATGAAAACACCGATGAGCATATATATATCAAGCACTATTCTCTCTTTTCTTCAAGCTTGCTCAAAAATGATGAAAGAATCGAGTTTTCTTTCTTGGACTCATTAAAATTTAAAAAGAAAGGAAGGAAGGAAATGCACATTTTGTTTATAAGTTTGTTGGCAGCAAGTCATGCTTGAACAAAGCACTAGTTTGAGTCTCCTGATACTCATGTCTCATTTTTTCACTTGCCAGTTCAACCAACACTTTGAGTCACTACTCCTCCACTTGTCTTAAATACATGGGGAATCTGTCAATGTATCCTACATGGAAGATATGTCTAGTTGTTCCATTGAAATTTTAAAGCTACCTTGGGTCATATATGTGTCATGCTCACTATTCAAGGATATTTTCCCCCTATCTGTTCATCCTGATCCCTATCATTTTCATCTCTGATATCATCCTACGTACATCTTCCCTTATCCATTCTACCAGTTACTCATGTGACCTGTTAAAGGATTCATTGCCTTCCTCTTTTCAAAATGTCTTCCAAATAGTACCTTTTGTAGAAGAGGACCTAGAGTTTCAAAGATAATACCGTAGGATCCACTACCCATATTAGTGGACTCCTCTGCATTGGTTGTCAGAACAACTTTCTAATTGACATTCTGATTGTATCCTTCCATGTTCGACTTCAACTCATGTATTCACATGGTATGATTTGTAGTGGTTTCTATGGATTTGAACGAAGAACTTGGGTTACAGTCTATATGACCTAAGTTGCGCAACATTGTGCCATGCCTCGTGAAACTATTTCCAACTATTGAATATCTACTATCATGTGGCTATGATCCACCTTTGTAAACCATATGTGAACTCATTTCCTATACTATATGATGTATATGTATCTTGTAGAGGAGCTAATGTTCCACATTATTGAACATGGCATCCTCGGTGATGATTTTGTAAATGAACTTGATTTGTCTGTTTTAGATACTTCTTTGTGACCTTGACTTTGAGTCCTCTAAGTTAAAATATTGTAATGTATTTCAGCCATGGCTACCCTCTAACCTCACACATTAGGGGGCATTTGTTATACCATGAAATGCCACTTCTCTGTCTAAGTAATGACCCCAAATAGGTCAGTACACAAAAGGACATATAGATTGAAGTGGCCTTAACCATATATATGGATGTGAGCCTTGATACATACTCACTACTTCAGCATTACCCCTTTTTGAAAATAATTTTACCTTGCACTCACGGGTTCTCTTATAAGAACTCACATGTCACTCATGGGTCATCAAATGTGCAACCCACGTTTTTTCCCTAAGAAGTTGTTATCGCGACTTTCCTTCAAGAAGCTCGTGAGCCACTCGCAATTTGCTCCACATAAACCCGCAAGTTTCATTAAGAATAGTTTAAAAATAAAAAGCATGATTAGGTCAAGGAAGTTGAGATCTATTGGAAACCTCCCCAACTTCCCCAACCATCCCATGCCTCAAATTCCTTCTCTCCAAACAAGTATAAAAAGAGGTGAAGGGTAGAGGGTGGGGGAGGAAATTTTGAGAGAAAGGTTACGCTGGAGGATTCTCTTGGAAAGAGGAGCAAGTAGGACTCAGGTCTTGGTGTGCGTGAGAAGCTTTTATTAGACAGGGTTTTGTAATGTTTCCTAAACTTCATCAATAAAGAGTGTTTTCCTTCCACTATTGTCTTGATGCAATGCTTTTATTGTTATGAGTTATGATTTACATTGTTATTTGTTTTCAAATGCAATTGATATATGTTCATGTCTCTTTTATATAACAATAGAAGATACTGTGAGGAAATACAAATATTTGTTGTAGGTGTTGAATATTAGAAGGCTTGGAGCATTGAAGAAGAAGAGTTAAATCTAGGATAAACCATCCGAAATAGGGTGCATATCCTATTATCTCTTATTATATGTTATATGTTTCTATACCCTTGTTATCTGCAAGTCATACCTATAGTATGTTGGTGGCCTTTTTTTCCCCAAGTCATAAGGTAGATTTTCCTAGCAACAACAACTCTATTTTTACTTTATAAGGATGCATTACTATTGTAATAATCGATCAATCATCATTTATTTATCACTCCTTAATGTGTGTTCATTATTCTTCGTCTTCTCTCCTTTGGCTAATTCTTTGCAATTCCCTGTGAGGTTAATTGTGTGCTTAGATTCTTAGCTTTTTTATAGAATTTGTGCTACCATCAAGGCTTTAGAATTCCGACATCTCCCTTGTCAAGCATTCCCAAATCTCCCTTGCCTTTTTCCCTGAAGGGGTAATTGTTCTTCTCATATTTGTTTCTTGAACCAGTTTTGCTAACAAATTTGGGAAACAAAGGCCTCCTTTAGGAATATTGTTTGCATCCTTTTGTAGCTCACATTTCCAAGATGTTTTACTAGCTTGACCATTGGGAAATATACAAGTGGTTTGGCTTACATTAATTACTGGATTTTGAATCCTCTACTCCCTTTGTCATTTTGTTTAGTTTTATTATCATTTACTTGGTTTTATTTGGTTTTCCTCTAACAATATTTTGCAGAATCACTTGGGTCACAATCCACTACCACCAACGGGCTCCAAATATTGAGGCGTTGTTGCAGTGGAAAAGGCCTAGCCCCATCCCAAAGTGGAAATGAACTCTTGTGCATTATTTCCCACAATAGTATTAATGGTGACTCCACTTCATTTTTTTTCATTTCTCTTTATTTAGGTTATTGTTCCTAGAGTGGTTAATTTCTAGTATTTTTTTTCTTGTAGGTGATGAGGAACATCCCTCTCATCCCAGGAATTTGGCCTTCATTCAACCGTTTGAGACATTTTTACAGTAGTGCGCTTTTCGACGTATTTGGTGTGCTAACAATGCATTTATACCTTCAATAGATGAATTGAGCATGCATTTTAACAAACTTCCACCTATGCAGTCTATGTAACCCGATTCAACACTCTTTTCCTTCATTGTTCCCATGCTACAAAAATGTTATCTATTGTGGACATATGAAAAAAAACCTTATCATGCGGGAATTTTTATCTATGAAAAAAAAATGTTATGTTTAATAAGGAAATATCATCCCAATTGGATGAGGATAAGTTATCAATAATTGTAACAATTCCAAAATGACATCTTGATTATCAATGACCTCTATGTTGTCCCATGTTTTGTATTGTTATTCGTATATAATAAAATGGGTTTCTTATTCTAATACATTCTCTAATGTCACAAATTGTTACTTTATTGATTAAATATATGAATGATTTACATTGTGACAGTGAAAATAGGTGCAATCAACACACTTATCGAAACACAATACCTAAAATATAATAAAAAAATACTATTAAAAAAATATTTGATTTTTTTATGTTTAATTCAAATGTTAAATATATGAATGAATTACATGGCTACAATGAACATATGTATAATCAACTCATATATCACCACTGATCCATACACAACCTATTTATTCAACTAATTAGTGCATTTTATTAGTTTCCATGAACTGATGCTTACTCAAATTTTACTCGCTAGTGCTCTTTTACATAATAAAAGCATCAATGTTCTTTACCTAACATAGACTTGGTGCTCTTTTTAAAACATAACTATTAGTGTTTTTTTCCAAACAATATGCACTGATGTTTTTTTTCCAAACTATATGGAATAGTGCGTTTTTGGGATAATATACACATCAATTTTATTATAATACAAAATATAAAAAGGTTTATATGTAATACAACATTAACACTGACGAGTTTATATATAAAAACTGTTATGAACATAAAAGAATAAATAAATACAATAATAATAATTAATAATAACTAATATTCATAGTTAAATAATTTATGTAGAAAGAGATACCCTTCCATGAAGAGTTGTTAAAAGGCCTATATAATGGACAAGCATTGTATTGTACATCATCATCTTAATATCAATTATTCAATATGTGGGTTATTCAGAAATTGTGGGTTTATTCAGAATTGTTTTGAGAGTATCTAGATACAGATATTGCATTGGTATCAGAGTGACTCTAATCCAACCAAACAACACATGGTTTTAAAAGAAAAACACGCACAATTTTTTATAAAAGAAGAAGAAAGCAAGAAATTACTCATGGGAGAAAAAAAATATAAAAAAGAAAGAAAAAAAGCACATTGTTTTATAAAATCACATGTGGTTTTTTTTTAGCCTGTTATCTCCCAAAATAATTTATTTTTTATAGTATGAAGGATATGAATATCACTGACAGTTTGAAATACTCTGTTTTTTTATTTGGGTAAAAATTTCACAAGTTGTGGTTTTCGGTGGCTTAGGCGAGGCTCAGAACATCTCATTAGCCACCGAAAAGGGGTTTTCTTCAGCAAATTAAGAAGGAGTGCAACATATACACTGACCACCGAAAGAACAACAAAATCCCCCCCCTCGTGCTTTTACACTACAGTGATAAGCTTGGGCAATTACACAGGTGCAATAAGAGCTCCAAAAACTGAAATTATATATGAAACGAGTCATTCAATGAATTATATTAATCAGTTCCAGACACCTCTGTGGCAAGACACAGATGGGCATTGGATACAGGTGATGGAAACGGTTTCTTACTTGACGAATCTTATTTCTGGTGTATGATGAAATACAAAGCTCGCCCGAACTTTCTTCTTTTGACAGCAGGTTGGAGGTTTAATCCTTTACGACATCGACGTTTGGGATATTTAGTCCTCTATGTTGCCGCCAATTAGTGGCTTGAGGTTCCGATCACTGATCATCAGTGGTCTGAGGTTCCAATCACTGACGAAGATTTTTGTGGCTTGAGGTTCCAATCGCGAAGCTAGTGGTTTAAAGCTTCGACACTGCTACAACGTTCCGGTCTAAAGCTCTGATGGGATAGTGGCTAGAGATTTTGATCACTGATCACCGATCGCGAAGCTAGTGGTTTTAAAGCGCCAACATTGCAGTAGCATTCAAATAAGAAGATCCACTGGGATAGTGGCTAGAGCTTCCGATCGTCGATCGCGAAGCTAGTGGTTTAAAAGCTCTGACACCGCGGCAATGTTCCAGTCTAAAGTTCTGATGCATTAGTGGTGATAGGTTCTGATCACCGACAATTATCAGGTTTAAAGTGTCGACATCATAGCAGCATTCAGATAAGAAGTTCCGATGTGCTATTGGCTTGGAAGTGCCGATGGGCTAGAGGACAGAGCTTCCAATCACCGATGTAGAAACCGTCGCGACACTAGTAATTTGAGCCGCTGACACTGTGGCAGTTTTCAGGCTTGGAGTGTCGATGGGCTAGAGGACAAATCTTTTGATCGTCGATGTAGAAACCGTCGTGACACTATTAATTTGAGATGCCGACACTGCGGAATCATTCAGGCCTGGGGCGCCGACGGGTTAGAAGTTATAACTTCTGATCACTAATCGCAGCGGCAAGGTAGAAAACTCTAGGGGATTAAGCAAGAAAGGTCACGTCAGTTAACCACCGAAACACTGGCTTTTGGCAGAAAATTTATAGTGGACCAACAGCAGCGATCACTAGCAACCACTTCAGTTATTAAATATTCACTCAGTGAACTAGACCTTCGTCATAGTTAGACAAATAGTTAGCTAGGGTTTGAAACCCTAATCTGAAAAAAACTATCACTTCTGAGTATTTTTGTGAAAACAGGTCGAGGTTTCAGGATCTGTCATTTTTTGTAGAAGGCTATAAAGCCCAAGATTGATTTTATAATAAAGGTTCAATTTCAAGGATTTATAAGCTGATAATGCTTTCAAGCTTCTCATTTTACTTGTTCATTATATAAGCTCTTTTGTTGTGATCTGTTCAGCCATCATCTCTTTCTTTACTGTATTTATGCCTAAATGTGTATTTAGGTCATTTTCAGATTGATTAAAAAGATGATAGCTGTCATCCTATTGGTTTGTTAGTATGATGTGATTGATAAATACCATCCTCATAAGGATTTAGCCATTTATATGCATGTTTTTTGTATGTAAGTCTGCTATCCTGGTGTGTTCTCCATCCCTGCACCCTATTGTCGAACTTCTGAGCAATCGCAACTAAAATCCTTGTAAATGAGTGAGTTTTATGCATGCCTTAAGAGTGGAAAGGTTATATAGGTCAACTGACTTGATCCGTATCAGAAAAACCCAAAAACATTGTAAGTTACCAGCCATCCTTGAGCTACAACCTAGAGGAGTTTCCTGGAGTGATAACAAATTGGTGTTGCTACCGGGGACAGAAGATCGAAGCTCAACTTCCCTAGGAGATGACATAGATCCATGCTGTGATGATAGACAAAGCTTGGACATTATTATGGTTTTAATCATTAATATGGTGACTCCATTGATATAAGGTGGCTTCAAGAAGACCAAGTACCAGAGCAAACCCAAAGGGGCCACCAGCAACACCAGTTTCAGATCCAGAAGAAATTTTGAGGAAATCTAGGGCTTTACTAAGACAGACCAGCAGTGCTGCACAAAAAGCTACATCAGGTATTTCAATAAATATTTCTGCTATTATTTCTTTTGTTGAAATTCTCAATTCCCAAGAATTTTTAGATACATCACAAAAATCTAGGGGTTGGGCAGCTTCCAGCACTGCTGCTTGTGAAGATCCAATCCCTAGTGAATCAATTGGGATAAGTATACCACTGCCTTTTCAGCAAATATCTTCATCAGGGCTACCTTCCATGACCCTGTCCATACCCATTTCCAATATGGATACCCCTCAATTGACCAAGATGGAAAGGATCTTGGTAGCTAGGTATGCACCCTTAATTTTTCCAAATCCTCTCGTAGCCATGCCTACTAGGGATTATCTCAAGTATATGCCTAAGTTTACAGGGGAAGTGGATTTCACTACTGAAGAACATCTAGAGGCTTTTTATAGCTATGCTGAAAATATTAACATAGAATAAGAAGATGTATGGACCAGGGTTTTTGTGCAAAGCCTAGATGGCCAGGCTAGAAAGTGGTTTAAGGAACTTCCTGTTGGGTCAGTGGCAGGTATAGAGGCCCTAGATGAAATTTTCCTAAAGCATTGGGGAGAGATGAGAGACCACCTCTACTATATCATAGAATTTAGCAACCTGAAAAGAGAAAATGGGGAGTCTGTCTCCAACTTTACCAAGATATTCAACAACATGTACAGCAAGATCCCCACTGAGATTAAGCCCACCGATACCTCAGCTAGGATAACTTATGCAAATGCCTTTGACTCTGACTTTTGCCTACTTCTCAGAGAAAGGAGGTCCACCTCCTTATCACTCATGCAGGATGCTTCCCTGGAGGTAGAGTCAAGCATTTTGGCATCTCAAAAGGCCAAAGGGAAGATAGACAGGAAAAATCAGCCAGTAGACTATAGTGGGGCATCTGCATCAGAGAACAAGATTGACAAAATGACAAAATTTTTGAGATAACCTGACTGCTGAAATGTCTAAATTGAAGGACCAAGGACATCTACTGGTGAGGGGTAAAGGGCCAAGTGACTTCGCTCCTTGAAACCCAAATTTTGTTCCTTATAGAAGAGGAAACCCCCCAGTTCATATTCTCAGAAGGGAGAGGAATCAAGGGGAAGACCAAAGGATAAGAGATCCATTTCAAAATGTTGTATTAGAAGAAGAGCCAGAATTCATTGAAGAAGAAGGAGAAGCTGAAGACAATATCCACTGCATGGAGGATGAGGTGGACTGTTCTTTTCTGACACAGAAAGAATACGAGGAAGCCCTGATTGATGAGCAAATCATTGAAGACGCTGTCTATCAGGATGATGGTCAGGGAGGTTACAAACTGAGATCTAGGTTGGTTTCTCCCCTCAAGAAGAATGTTGTACCTATCAAGCAGCCTGCTGCACCAGCTAGGAAGGCTGTTGTTTTACCAAAGAAGGTGGTTGTCCCATCCAAAGCATTGTATAAACCAGCACCTTCAGCCACACCTGATCAATTCCAACTCAAACCTACTGCTCATGATGTAAGGTTTCCAGATAGGCTGCATTATGCTTTCAACCTTGAGTCTGAAATTCAAAAATTGAAAATCCCTTTCCCTTTAATTGAGCTAATGAAGAATGATGCATTCAAAACCTCCATTCTAAATTCCCTTCATCCCAAGGAGCACATCGACACTGACTTTGTAAACTTGCAAGATGACAAGCCTATTGTAACCCTGGGCCCCATGATCGAAGACCTAAAGGACTCATGCCCACCATTCTACATATCCTTGAATATACATGATAAAATCCTCCATAACTTCCTGTTGGATTCAGGAGCCTCTCATAACCTAATGCCAAAAGCTGTGATGGATGAGCTTGACCTCAGCATCACCAAGCCCTATGATGATTTATTCTCCCCTGACTCTAGGAAGGTCAAGTGCTTGGGCCTCATCAAAGACCTTGCTGTGAACCTAACTCAACTACCTTTGAAAAGCATCATGATGGACATTGTAGTGGCTGATATCCCTCCAAAATTTGTCCTTTTACTATCTTGGTCATGGAGCAAAAGAATAGGTGGCACCCTTCAAATGGATCTCACATATGCTACCATTCCCATGTTTGGAGGGGAGACTAAGAGGCTGTATAGGGAAAATCAGCTAGCATACATTATAAGCAAGGAGAGTCACTCAGTGAATCACCCCATCTATGCAGTGGACACTGATTTTGGGTCTTGCATTTTTCAAATAGATGATACTCAACAGACATTAGTTCATCTCACTAAGCCCACCTGTCAGCAACCCGAAGAAGTAACAATAGCAATCTGGACCATGTATTTTGATGGGGCTAGCACTCAAATCTCAGTAGGTGCAGGTGTAGTATTGATCTTCCCATCTAAGGAAAAAATTCCCCTGTCTTATAAGCTTGATTTTAAAACCACTAACAACATAGCAGAATATGAAGCCTCACTGCTTGGAGTTAAAGCTGCCAAGGATATGGGGATCATGTGCATGAATATTTTTGGAGATGCGGATCTCATAATACAACAGGTCAACAACACTTTTCAGGAAAAAAATATCAGACTTAAGGCCTACAGGGACGAGGTATGGAAACTCAAAGACTCGTTTATGTTTTTTGAACTGTCATATATTCCTAGGGCTTTGAATCACCTCGCTAATTCCCTAGCTATCTCTGTAAGTGTATTTGTTCCTCCTTTACCCCCTAAACTCAGTTATGATGTTCATGTCAAGTACAGACCCTCTCTACCAGATAATGTAAAATTATGGAGGGTGTTCGAGAATTATGATGAGCTTAGTAGATTCCTTCAGTTAGTAGATGAATTCTCGACTGACATACACATAGACCAGGAAAACCTAAACATGGAGGAGTCCAAACAGCACAAGTTAAAAGATTAAATGGCTGAGCATAACATTGTCCAATTTCCCAACAACTACATACCCTGAGGTCTAGTACCATTGGAAAAACTGTTTGATCACAATGACATCCCTTTCAATCCTGCCAAAAGGGATCTAGATCCTGCTATCCAAGAGCAAAACATAGGCAGCCAAATCCATCCAAAACTAATAAATCTATCCACTGGGCTGACTGCTAGTCAGAAGTCTGAATTTTGCAGCTTGATAAAAGAGTTTGTTGATGTCTTTGCATGGGAGTATAGTGACCTAAAAACATATGACACCAACATCATCCAGCATAGGATTCCTTTGGATAAGGACACCATTCCTTTCAAATAGAAGCTGAGACCCATCATCCCTCTCCTATTACCAGTGGTTGAAAAAGAGATCCACAAGCTCCTCAAAGCCAAGATCATAATCCCCCTCAGGTATTCCAAGTGGATTGTAAACCTTGTAGTAGTAATAAAGAAAAATGGAGAAATCAAGTTGTGTGTGGATTTTAGAAACTTGAACGAGTGTTCCAAGAAAGACAACTATCCACTACCCAAGATGGAACAACTGCTGCAGAAAGTCTCGGGGGCTAGGGTCATGTCCTTCCTTGATGGCTTCTCTGGACACAACCAAGTTGTTGTGCACCCAAATGACTAAGAGAAGACTACCTTTACCACCCCCTGGGGAACTTTCATGAATACTGAAATGCCATTCAAGCTAATGAATGCTGGGGCTACTTTTCAGAGAGCCATGGACCTAGCTTTTGTAGGGCTAAAAGATAAGTTTATGCTGATATATTTGGATGACCTAATAGTTTACTCTCATAGCCATCATGACCACTTGCAGCATTTAAGGAAGGTATTTCTGAAGTGCAAAAGGTATGGAATATCACTGAACCCCAAGAAGTCCCAGTTTGCACTCAATGAAGGAAAGCTCCTAGGCCACATAGTCTCAGCTGAAGGTGTAAAGATCGATCCAGTGAGGGTGGAAAAAATCCAAAATTCGTCAATACCAAGGTCAAAAAGAGAAATTCAGTCATTTTTAGGCAAGATCAACTTTGTCAGAAGGTTCATTCCAAATTTCTCCAAGCTGGTAAAGCATATAACTATCATGCTGGAAAAGGATGCAGAAATAAAGTGGACTGACCAGGCAAGAAACTCTTTTGAAGACATCAAGAAGGCTATCATGGAGGCCCCAACCCTGATTAGTCCCAACTACACCAAGGTTTTTTACACTTTCTCTTTTGCATCTTATGACATAGTGGCAACTGTACTATTACAAAAGAATGATGAAGGTCTTGATCATCCAATTGCATTCTTCAGCAAAACCCTGAGAGATGCTGAGATGAAGTATGACCCAATTGAGAAGTAGGATTATGCTCTCATAAAATCTTTGAAGACCTTCAAAATCTACATTCTCCATGCAAAGGTCATTGCATATTTCCCTTCAGCTGCTGTGAAGGATGTTTTGACTCAACCTGACATTGATGGGAAGAGAGCTAAGTGGATTGCCAAACTCATTGAGTTTTATGTAGAGGTGAAACCCACCAAGCTGGTAAAGGGATTAGGTCTAGCCAAACTCATGGCCAAAGAAAACTGTGAACTAATGGGAATAAATTTCACATGTGTCAAAACAGCGAAGGTGCAGACGGTGATAGCAGTAGAAACATAAGTAAATCAAGATCAAGGTGACATTCCATCAGTAGCTGAAAGCATAGCTTCATGTGAGTGGTACACGGGTATCATTCAGTTTTTGCAAAAATTAGAAGTATCTCCTAATCTCACTCCTAACCAAGCATGAGCTCTTAAGTTGAAATCTATTAAGTTTTGCATAATTGACAAACTGCTATACTGGAGGGATCAGTCTGGAATTTTTCTAAGGTGTCTAGATAAAGAGGAAGCAAAGAAGGTCATGCATCACTTTCATTCCAGCACATGTGGGGGCCACCACTATTGGAAAACCATAGCCCACAAGATCTTAAAAGCAGGATACTATTGGTCAGTCCTCTTTTCTGATGTATGCACTTTTGCAAGGGCCTGTGACTAATGCCAAAGATTTATAGGGAAGCAGCAACTCAAATCCTTGCCTCTTAGGCCTGTTACAGTGAATGGGACTTTCCATCAATGGGGTCTGGATTTCATAGGTGAAATAAATCCATCTTCTAGTGGACAACATAAATGGATCTTAGTAGCCACTGACTACTTTACCAAATGGATAGAAGCAGTACCCACCAGGAATGCCACTCATCAAGTCATCATGAGATTTTTATATGAGAATATCTTCAACAGGTTTGGTTGCCCAGTAAGGTTAGTAACTGATAATGCACCATCTTTCAAAGCTGGGGCATTGATTAAAATGTGTGAATTAATGGGAATTTAGCTGGTGCACTCCACATCCTATTACCCACAAGGAAATGGCCTGGCTGAGTCATCCAACAAAAGCTTAGTCATAATAATCAAGAAACTGCTAGAGACAAAATAGAAAAGCTAGGATTCAAAGCTTAAGTTTACTTTATGGGCTGATAGGGTAACAGACAAAATATCCATAGAGACTTCTGCATTCAAGATAGTTTATGGCACGAGGCCATTTTTCTTGTCCAGCTCATCCTTCTAGTGGAAAAATTCCTTTAGGAAGAGGAAGATGAACCAAATGATATGGTGAGAAGGATGTTGGATTTGGTGGAGTTACAGCCGATCAGGGAGCAAGTTGCAGGAAAATCATAGGCTCGTCAACAGAGGATAAAGGGAATTTTTGACAAAAGAGCGAAGGCAGACAACTTCCAGGTCGGAGATTGGGTCCTAAAGTGGGATGCTGTCAGACGGGACAAGGGGAAACATGGAAAAATTGACTCTTTGTGGATTGGCCCTTTTTTGATAGCCCAGGTACATAAGAATAACACCTTCAAATTGCAAAATCTGGAAGGTGAAGAGGTATTTGATGGCCCAGTAAATGGGTGGTTCTTGAAACTCTATTTTATTTGAGGCTCCGAGGCCTTGTTATTGTAAATTAGTAGATAGTAGGTTGTTTTGATTTTAGAATAAACTCCATGCCCAATGGAACACTAGAAGATAGCTTCAATTATTCTTTTTCAGGAAAGACATTTTGGTCTGGGGGTTCTTGGGACCTCACTAGGAGGTTCCCATCCCCAAGTAGGAGCCATATGTTATCTCCCAAAATAATTTATTTTTGATAGTATGAAGGATATGAATATCAGTGACAATTTGAAAGCCTCTGTTTTTTATTTGGGTAAAAATTTCACAAGTTGTGGTTTTCGGTGGCTTACATGAGGCTCAAAACATCTCATTAGCCACTGAAAAGAGGTTTTCTTCAGTAGTTTAAGAAGGATTGCAACATATAAACTGACCATCAAAAGAATATCAAAATTCCCCCCCTCATGCTTTTACACTATAGTGACAAGATTGGGCAATTACGCAGGTGCAATAAGAGCTCCAAAAACTGAAATTATACATGAAATGAGTCATTCAATGACTTCTATTAATCAGTTCCAGACACCTCTATGGTAAGACATGAATGGGCGTTGGATACACGTGATGGAAATGGTTTCTTACTTGATGAATCTTATTTCTAGTGTATGACGAAATACAAAGCTCGCCCGAACTTTCTTCTTTTGATAGCAGGTCGGAGGTTTAATCCTCTACGACACCGACGTTTCAGAGATTTAGTCCTCTATGTCGCTGCCACTTAGTGGCTTGAGGTTCTGATCACCGATCATCAGTGGTCTGAGGTTCTGGTCACCAACGAAGAGTTTTGTGGCTTGAGGTTTCGATCGCGAAGCTAGTGGTTTAAAGCTCTGACACTGCAACAATGTTCCGGTCTAAAGCTCTGATGGGATAGTGGCTAGAGCTTCTGATTGCCGATCGCGACGCTAGTGGTTTTAAAGCATCGACATTGTAGCAGCATTCATATAAGAAGCTCCGATGGGATAGTGGCTAGAGCTTCTGATCACCGATTGCGAAGCTAGTGGTTTAAAAGATCCGACACCGCGACAGTGTTCTGGTCTAAAGTTCTGATGCATTAGTGGTGATAGGTTCTGGTCACCGACAATTAGTGGTTTAAAGCACCGACATTACGACAACATTCAGATAAGAATTTTCGACGTGCTAGTGGCTTGGAAGTGCCAATGGGCTAGAGGATAGAGCTTTCGATCGTCGATGTAGAAATCGTCGTGATGCTAGTAATTTGAGATGCTGACACTGCGGCAGCATTCACGCTTGGAGTGTTGATGGGATAGAGAACAAAGCTTCCGATCGACGATGTAGAAACCGTCACGATGCTAGTAATTTGAGACGTTGACATTGAGGCAGCATTTAGGCCTAGGGCGCCGACGGGTTAGAAGTTATAATTTCCAATCACCGACCATGGTGGCAAGGTAGAAAACTCTGGTGGATTAAGCAAGAAAGGTCACATCAGTTAACCATCGAAATGCTGGCTTTTGGCGGTAAATTTACACTAGACCAACATCAACGATCACTAGAAACCACTTCAGTTATTAAATATTCACTCAGTGAACTAGACCTTCGTCATAGTTAGACAAATAGTTATCTAGGGTTTGAAACCCTAATCTGAAAAAAACGATCACTTCTGAGTATTTTTGTGAAAACAGGTCGAGGTTTCAGGATCTGTCATTTTTTGTAGAAGGCTATAAATCCCAAGATCGATTTTATAATAAAGGTTCAAATTTGGGGATTTATAAGCCGATAATGCTTTCAAGCTTCTCATTTTACTTGTTCATTATATAAGCTCTTTTGTTTTGATCTGTTCAGCCATCATCTCTTTCTTTACTGTATTTATGCCTAAATGTGTATTTAGGTCATTTCTAGATTGATTAAAAAGCTGATAGCTGTCATCCTATTGTTTGTTAGTGCGATTTGATTGATAAATACCATCCTCATCAGGATTTATCCATTTATATACATGTGTTTTGTATGTAAGTCTGCTAGCCTGGTGCGTTCTCCATCCCTACACCCTATTGTTTAACTTCTGAGCAATCGCAACTAAATGCCTTGTAAATGAGTGAGTTTTATGCATGCCTTGAGAGTGGAAAGGTTATATAGGTCAACTGACTTGATTTGTATCAGAAAAACCCAAAAACATTGTAAGTTACCAGGCATCCTCGACCTACAACCTAGAGGAGTTTCCTGGAGTGATAAGATAACCAAAACGGGTAATTTTTTTTTATATGAAGAGATACAAGTCTGTTTTGACAAATGCCAAATAACCAATTACACAATCAGAAGAAGTGCTTCGAGAATATCAGAATTTGTACAGATCATTACAGCTTGAGAAAGAATCTCTCAAAAATAAACAAATTACAGATTATGGGATCACAAATTACGGAATTGGGTGAAAGTAGTTGATTTCTCCGTTGATGCAAAGGGTACCTTGAGCAAGAAGGCATGCTTTATTTTCCAAGGCATCTGAAAGATGATTTATATCCCAAATAATGTGAAAATATGTGACCCCATCAAATTCTTTCAGAATATTCTGAATTCTCTGCAAAGTTTTATTCAAGGCAGTATTATTGAATTGATCATCTGAATTTAAAGCTTTGATCAACAGCTCCGAATCGCTGAAAAAATTGGATTGAATTGTATCTTTTCTCCTTTGCAATCTGGCATGCCATGAGAAGGTTGTAGCTTTCAGCCTGGTTATTCAACATGATTCCAAGTCTCCAGCTAAAACTAGATTCAATCAGTCTTCCTAGAGAGAAGACCAAGCCCCTAGCTCCTGAGATCCCAAGATTTCCCTTGGATGCACCATCAAAGAAAATAGTCACTGAAGAGGAATTCATCCACAATGAATTAAAAGCATCAGTATTACCATGAAAATGCCAGGGAGAGAAGGTGACAGGTTTAATGTAGACCAATTTTCTGTTACCTGTTGAAGTGGAGCCCAACCACGTTGAAATCGCAGAGGGTAGAGAGGAAATGGAGTTCATACTATCAGCAGATCCAACAATTGAAATTTTAACGCTGTTAGCCACGACCTAAGGGGTCATAACCTTGTTGTTGAATATCCAATTATTCTTGGAAATCCACAGCTTCCACCACCTGAATTTTGGAATGATGAGCCAAAGCTTGAAGCCGTCAGATGATTTATCTTTTTTAAAAGGACAATGATCAATCCAAGAGAGAAAGAAGGGAATGAAAGGGGAAGGGCCTGGGGAAAATATGTTAGAGCCATGGATAACAAGGTCCCACACCATTTTAACAAAGTCACAGTCGATTAGGAGGTGGTTTGATGATTCAGAGGCTGATTTACATAGAAAACACCCAAAGGGTCCATTAAATCCACGTTTTAACAAGTTTTCACTAGTCAACACCTTGTTGTGCATGAGTGTCCAAGTGAAAAAATTCACTTTGGGAAGACAGGGAGAGGACCAAACTAATTTCCAAAGTGCTGGGGGCAAGCTTAAGGGATGTGTAGTTTGAAAATTGATGAAACCATTTGTAGCTGTGTATATTCCAGACTTACCCCAACCCCATGAGTCTTTATAGGAGCCATATATAATAGAAAGACCTGAAAGAGAGGAGAGATAAAAAAAATTGGGAGCTGAGATGAACTGGGAGGTCAAGAAGAGACCACCCAACCCAGTTACCAGCGCTGTGCCATGAGCATATATCAGCCAAACGGAGTAGGCCTTTATTAGTTAACCATTTCTTGATCTCTTCTAGCAAGATGACAGAGGAAAGAGAAGGATTTTGTGATATTTTATCCTCCTAGAGAAGGATCCTCTTACCATTTCTAGGGATTCTATAGAGTTGTTGATTGAATTTATCGATTCCTCTTCTGCAAGAATTCCAAATAGTTGTTCCTATAGGAGTGCTAGAAGTTGTTAAATTTCTCAAAGAGCTTCCCTTTAGATACTTCATCCTAAATATCTTACTGAAAAGGTGTTTTTTATCCACATACAACTGCCAAATGAGTTTACCACCCAGTGCCAAATTAGCCAAACTAGGTTCAGGGATTTGTAAACCACCTTCTGAAATAGGTCTTTTAATAATATCCCAACTTACCAGGTGCATCTTATTCTGGTTTTCTTTGCCACCATTCTAGAAAAAATATCATAAAAGTTTGGAAATTTGAGATGAAATAGACTTAGTGGGTAGCAGCAAAGAGGATTGGAAGATGGGAAGAACTAAAAGTACTGCCTTTATCAACACCAATTTTCTAGCCTTGGTTAACCACTGACTACCCCAAGAAGAGATTTTGGATTTTAATTTAGCAATTACTTCGAGCTAGAGAGAAGGAGGGCTTGATCCAAGAGTTAAAGGCAACCCCAGATATTTTATCTTCTCCCACTTATCAAACCCAGGGAAACCCAAGGAGATTGGAATTCAAAGAATTGTAGAATGATCAACATTCCAACCATAAACAACACTTTTTTTATTATTGACCAAGGCTCCTGAGATAAGGCATAATTTTTTAACAATATCATTGAAGGCACGAGTAATATTCAATGAGGCCCCTCCAAGAAGGAGAGAGTCATCCGCAAATAGGGCATGGTTTATTGGGTCAACCCCCGTAGCTATCTTAATGCCCAAAATGTAACCAATTTCCTTTTCAGTTGTAAGTTTTCTGCTAATAGTTTCTTCCATCAAGATTTAAAGAAAGGGTGACATCAGACATCCTTGGCGAAGAGCTTGAGAAGCACGGAATAATTATGTGGGTCTACCATTGACAAGGGGTGCAATCCAATGCCTTTCTATACAAGCTTTGATCAAATTCACAAACTCAGAACTAAATCCAAAAAAAAGAAGGACTTAATAGAGAAAGGGAAGATTTACTCAATCAAAGGCAATTTTCATATCCAGTTTGATTAACATTCCTTTATCCTTCCTTTGGAAACTTGAGTGAAGGGCTTCTTGGACTTGGATTACATTATCAACTAAGTGCCTACCTTTTACAAAACCCACCTGAAGAGGAGAGATCAACATTCCTAACAAGAGGTTGAATCTGTCGGTGAGAAGTTTGGCTAGGATCTTGTAAGAGGAATTACACAACGAAATAGGCCAGAATCTATCAAAAGAAGGATTGAATTCCTTAGGAATGAGATCCATAAATGTAGAATTCGTACACCCTCCCACTTTCAATTTTTATTGGAAGGTTGTCACCATGCATATTAGATTTGATTTGATGATGTTCTAGCAGACTCTATAAAAGTGGAAGGAAAACCCATTTGACCCAAGAGATTTATCCAGCTCCATTGCCCAAATGACATCCATTATTTCCTTTTCAATGAAGGGTTTCATTAGATCAACATTGTCCTCTATTGTGACAAGAGAAGGGACATTGTCCAAAAATTCTGCAGAAACTACACCATCAGAGAGACCATACTCCTGAAAAAAAAGATGAAAATGACTGCTAGCAGCCTGTTTGAGATGATATTGACCTTTAATGATATCCCCCTCCCCAATGGAAATTTACGAAATATGATTTATGGACAATCTAGCTCTGCATTGGCGATGGAAGAAGGATGAGTTTTTATCCCCCGCCTGCAACCATAGACTTTGAGATTTTAGACGAAGATATTCCTCCTCCTGGCGAAAAGATTGAGAGGTTTTATATTAAGCAAAGTGTTCTAAGGCAAGCTGAGATTTGGTGATTTCGATGTCTTCCATTCCTAATTGGATATCTATTAGCTCAAGTAGTCTCTCTTTCCTGATAGTGGTCGGAGTAAGAAGAGGTTTTTTCACCCAGTTTTTCAAAGAAGACTTAGTGTTTTTTAATTTATGTTCCCAAACAAACTACAGAGATCCAACAACATACAGAGACCAGGATTGATATATACTGTCACAAAAAGCATCTCTCTCAATCCAGAGGGGACTGAAGTGAAATGGAATTGGGCCAAGATTATTTTCTTTTTCAAAATTCAGAGATATGGGGTGATGATCTAAAGAGATTTTAGGCAGAATATTAGTTGTGATGATGAATTTCCCATCCATAAATGAACTATGGACCAAAAACTGTTATCAGATAAATATAATCAAGCAGACTCAAGCCATGCCTCCCTAGTCCAAGTGGATATAGAACAAATCAAGTACATAATACATCCTACTTTCCTAGATCAAATAGAATATGCAAGTTAACAGATAGATCACTTACCTTAGATATGAAAATCCTCTTCTCTCTTTGTTGATCCAAGATCCAGAATCTTCAGATCTTCAACTGCAAAACCCTGTAGAGCATGTGGAAACAAGCAAATAGTACATGCATATCTAAACATGAATTGGTCTAAGCTAACAGTTAAGGAAGAAATCTCTAAACCTCATTAACATGACAATGTTTATGGAAAGAGATTTGTATTAATGTAATCAAGGAGATACATATAATTATATGAAGAAAGAACATTACAACCCAGCCTTAACGTTGCAATCTTCCATCCAACAATCCAAGCCAAGCCAAGCATCCAAAGCAAGTTAGTAAGCCTCCCAAAGGAAGATATGGATCACCTTGAAATTCCACCAGCATAAAAGTACCATAGTCCTTCCTCCCTTCACAATGGAGAGAGGGTTTAATTTATAAGGCTAAAGGGATAGAATGGGTTGAGGATTAGGAAGAGGGGTCTAAGGGATCTTCCCCATAGGTTAGGAACCGAATTCCACCTCACTAGATGATAGGGATAATCCTCCACCTCATCCACCTTTGAGAAGGGCCTCGAATCTTTGTTTTTTTTCCCCTCAAAACACCATCATCGCGCTTAGCAAGAATGGAAATATCACCGTCGGTGATTTTAGCATGAAGGGAAAGAGAGTCGACCTCCCTAAAGAGGGAAAGAAGATAGAAACAACCTCAATATCAATCAACCTTAGCAGATATAACTTTAGGGATTAGGCATAAGGTTGACACATGGCTCAACATGATGAGATTTCAGTGTAACAAAATGCCCCCCAAAGCATGAAGTTAGAGGACTGCGATAGGTGAATGCTTTTCAAAGTGAAGAAATTGAAGGCAAGGATGTTGGCTGGAAGCTGTTATAGTACCACTGACTAAAATCTCAAATACTTATAACAGGGCTTTCGACTAATACAATACAGATCCATGGAAGTAGAGACCGACTGAACACAATCATGGCTACTAGACACAAGCGTAGATCCATGATGAGATGATAACACAACCACAACCAATACAAAGTGGATCCATGTAATATGACTCAAAACAAACTCCATCACAACCTGGGAAAAATATCAAATGACCCAGGGTCTTCAAGCCGAACCCACAACAATACGAATCTAACCATGTGATTACAATTTCTTGATGTCAAACATGGTAGAAAACACTTGATTACCAATCATTGATGTAAACTATTAACAAGTGCGAGGGAAATCACCATTGATGTCAATGATTCCTGAGGTATCTCAGTACATCCTCCTGAGTGTGAATAAAGGACTTGGAATCGAAAACTCGGTAGAATCTTTCAATCAAGATTCAATGATGTAAAATCATGTTGAAAGCGAGGTAACCTTCCATTAAGGCATGCATGCCCAAGGTACTTTACTTGGTTTCTAAGTCTAATTCATGGATGAGGTGTTGAATTCGACAAGAATAGACTCGTCGAAGGAGGGCCATGATGAATCCCCCATCATCGACATGAAACATGATCAAAGATTTTTTAGAGTAAACTGGACAACAGAATGATATATGAAACTGACTCATAGATGACCGACATGATAGAAGGTAAACTGACTCTAGACAGTGAACAGATGACCAAATCTCTCTTGAACATGGGCATGACATGACTTGGCAGTATTGACATGAGAATGATACCAATCCCTCAATGCAACTGACGGCGGGAGTATTCTTGGACAACTCAAACAAGGTAAGAAGACTCATGGAATCAGTAGGACTCAAAGACAAACTAACTACCCAAGTATTGAAATGCATATGCAAACGAGTGCCATGTTCAAGAGTAACTATGTACTTCCATAACAAAATACAAACTCTTCCCTTAATTTCCCCATCACGAAGGATGAGTGCCTCTTTTCATTTTTACGAGTTCAAAGAGGGTAACAAACACTCATTATAGCTCATCAAGTGATGAGTCCATTCTCATATGTTTTATGAACCTGAGAAAGGAGAGGTTCATTCCCAGAAAAGGGTGCTTCATTGTTTGATTTTACGAGTATGATGAAAGGAAACTCATTCGTCATTCCATGTTTAGAGAGTCTGAAATGACTAAGAAGATTCCAAGATCGAATTTTTTGTAAATTTAGTCCCCGAGGCTGAAAAAGTATAAACTAATTCCCAGGGGAACTCTTCCAGCCATGATTGTATGGAGTATACCTTTTTCGTAATTAGTGTCCCCTAGTTTGAAAAAGGGGTAAACTATCACTAGGAAAACAAGTCTTCGGGTTCTTTTATGAGCGTGAAGAAGACAAGGTCACTTGACAATATTTTCACATTTTAAGAGTTCGAAAAGAGCTTAAAGAGGACTCTATTAATGTTCTTTTTTCATAAACCAATTTTAACGAGTTTGAAAAACAGTAAAAGTATAATCGATACCTCTTCACTAAGTTTTTAATGAGCACGACGAAGGTATAAAAGGCACTTAGAGAATTTTTCATGTTTGAATCTTGAACACGAAAAAGCGATAAAGTAAGCTCAAACCAATTTTCATGTTTTAACCAAAGCACGAAAAATGAAAAAGTAAGCTCAACACCATCTTAATGCTTTTAACAAGCTCGAAAATCAGTTGAAAGAATGGTCAGGGTATATTCCTTTTTTAACAAGCTTGAAACAGAATAAGAACTATGCTCAACAGGTCGTTTCATGGTTTAACAAGCTCGAAACTTAAAGAAAGAGTGCTTAAAATGGATCTCATTGACGGTTGATTTCCCAACATGATGTCCAGTGGTTGGTACTTTCCCCCAGTATAAATTTCAAGCAGCTAAATCCCAATATAATGCACAAGGGGTAAGGTACATGCCCCCCAAGCTTTGTTTCATTTGATTTACAAGCAGAGGAAATTAAGGTTCAAATATTGAGTCTTGACACAATGGAAGGATCTGTCTCATTTTTTAATGAGTTTGACATGAAAAAAGGAACTCTTCTCAAGGTCAGTTTTATTTTTTAATGAGCTTGAAACCAATAATAAACATTGCTCAAGGTGACATTTTCATTTTTACACAAGCTTGAAACAGAGAATAACTATGCTTATGGAGACCTATTTCATTTTTACACAAGCTTGAAACAGAAAATAACTATGCTTGTGGGGACCTATTTAATTTTTACACAAGATTGAAACAAAGAATAACCATGCTTGAGGACATCTATTTCATTTTTTAACAATCTTGAAACAGAATGGGAACTATGCTCACTAACCTGTTTCACTTTTTAACGAGCTTGACACAGAAAAAAGAACTATGCTCACAGACATATGTTTCATTTTTAAACAAGCTTGACATAGAATAGGAACTATGATCTCAACACCTATTTCATTTTTTAATGAGCTTGACACAAAAAAAGGAACTATGCTCACAGGCGTCCGATTCATTTTTTAACGAGCTTGACACGGAAAAAAGGAACCATTAGAGAGAATTTGAGGTCAAAAATGGGCCTCAAAAGGACTAAAATGTACTATAAAAATCAACCAATTACATTCTAGTAGATGACATCATCCCCCAT
>LPNX010034701.1:238313-248502 GCA_001517045.1 Pseudotsuga menziesii
TCTCTAATGTATGCTCACAATGTCTGTTTCATTGTTTGACAAGCTTGACATGGAAAAAAGGAACTATGCTCACAAGTAGTTATAATCCAACATGATGTCCAAAGGTTGGTGGGTTTCCCCCTTACATAAGAAGCTATTGACTTAACTCCAGTATGATGTCTAGAGGCTAGATCCATGCCCCCATTTTACCTATGATGGGAAGAAGCTAACTAGAAGGGGAAGGAACCAAAAGAACATGTGGGACATTCAGAGAGGTTTGATGACTAGGAGTCATACGATGATCAAGTTTAACGAAGGAAAGCGGATCAATGGTCAAAATCTTCCCATCATGGGGAAAATACATCATTCAAAAGAGTGTGGACACTACAACTTTCATGCCATAAACATAATCTCTCCCAAGGAGTATATTGAAATATAAGGAACCGTGGACTACCATAACATCGACACAAACATTTTTTCCTTCCAAGGTGGTAGGAAACTGAGGAAGGATCCCTAAAGGTGCTGTAGGTATTCTATTAAAGGCCAGTATCTGATCAGTGGCTAGCACAAGTGGAGGAGAACCTATGGCTTTCCAAGCAGTAGAGGATAGAATATTAACAGAAGCCCCTTCGTCAACGATAGTGCGGAGTATACTCTTAGTGATAATTCTCACAGATATTTGGAAAGGAACACTCGAATGGATATGAGTTTTTGTTAGGTTACTCTAGTCAAAGGAAATAACCTCACTATTGGGAGAGGGTTCTATCAAAAGAGACAAAATTTACTCTTGCCTAGAACAATCAAAACTAACTATGAAAACTTCAGCAAGTTTTAGTTCATTCTCAACTAGAAGAGAGGGAAAAGATGAAGACTGTGTTGAAGTGACTACTTCAATATTAACACTCTCTAATGAAAGAGTGGGATCGAGTGGAGATGACATCGACTCAAGCACTTTAACTTCACTCTCCAAGGGGAGAGTGGGATCGACCAAGGTTGGACTTGGATCGACCGCTTTGACTTCACTCTTCAACACAAGAGTGGGATCGACCAAGGATGGACTTGTATCGACCACTTTATCAACCAATGGGATGTCAAGGGACAACTTATGATAACCTGTTGGAAGCCATTGCCAAGGAACATTAATATCTTCCAACAACTTAGAAGCTTCATCCACACGAGGATAAACGTAAGTATGATGCATATCCTTACATAGCAAGCAAGGATACTTGACTTTTCCTTTACGATTCTTAACCAAAGAGTCACTGGTAGACAGGGCATCATTAGCATGATGACCAGAGACTGATGACATGGGTTGTTTAGATCACACTTCTGACACATGGGAAAGACCAGATCAGTCCTTGAGAAGGTGATCACCCTTGCAAAGTATACAAGGGAACTTAGGTTTATGCAAGCCGGAAAAAGGTACATCAATACTCCCAACATGATGATCAGTGGATGGTGGGATTCCAACATGACAATCAGAGGTTGGAGCTATGACCTTCTTCTTAGTTTTATTCTTCTTATCCTTCCTTTTTGTCTTCTTCTTACGTGCCCATTTACTAACATTAGAGTTTTCAACAGGTGAAGAGGAAGAAACGGAAGTCGATTCAACATTCGACGAAGAAGGAGAAGGATTAACATGAGGTTGATGCTCATGCAGCAAAGGACCGGGATCTGACACAAAGGATGCATTTGGTATGACAAGATTGGAGAATAACCATACAGGTAATCCTATAGTCAATCCGAGAAGGTTCAAAGTGGCCATGAATGGAGGACCAAAAACGCCACAAGGGGGAGAAACAAAAGACATACCCTAAAAAGGGTTCTCTTGACTGGTGGTCCCAGGAAAGTCTCCCATATCTGAACTCTATAATAATCTATGAAGTACCACATAAAAAAACATTACTCAAGTCTAAAAGAAACAAGAAAATTGTGTGAATAGGAGTGGATGAATGGTGAGGATCCTCATATGACTATCAAGGCTTCACAACTCACTATATACCACAGGGTCCAATAGTGAAACGCACCATGGAGGATTGGGACCGTACCTTTTCCTGAACACCTGAATACCTGGACAACACATGTGTAGTAATCTCCCTGAGTTCAATTCTCGGTGTATTGTGATGCTAAGATAGCCAAAAGGTTGACACAGTTGGTCACAGGAATCCTAAGAGGGTCTCCCAATATACACTAGGTACAGGGGAGCTCAAATCCGTAGTGGTGCTTTCTAATGCACAACTGTTCAAAAGGGGCCCTCCGATATACAATCAATTTCATGAAGTACCTTTTGATATACCTCAAGTGTACGTGAAATGCCGTTCGATATACCGATGGTAT
Organism: Pseudotsuga menziesii; assembly: GCA_001517045.1. Lineage (NCBI taxonomy): Eukaryota > Viridiplantae > Streptophyta > Pinopsida > Pinales > Pinaceae > Pseudotsuga > Pseudotsuga menziesii. The sequence continues at coordinate 240,630 of LPNX010034701.1, forward strand.
GTCGAGGAACCACTCAGTCCCCGGAATGCAGTGCAGGCAATAAACGACAACTGCCACACTTAACAATGATGAAACACATCACTAACTTACACAAAGTTAAGAAATTATTTTAAAACTAAGCTAGTGTTAATTTTATCTTGAGCGGTTAAGTGGATGCATGAGGTGTAGACAAGAAATGTAAAAAGAATGCAAATCCTAGCTACATGACAATGCACATTTCTCTTTCGATGAAAGGTACCTAAGTTAGGGAAAGAAATTTTCTGTTAAGGAAGACAGAAATCAGAGATCTAAGAAAACCAAGTTCTAGTCAAAGGAAACTATGAAGCTTTTAAAGATCAACATCAAATACAATTCTTGAAAAGACCTATGAATTCATACACGAGCCTAGGGGGGTTTGGGCTTGTTTTTAATTTTTTTTAATTTTGCTTCTCTTTTGATTGAGTTTTCTATTCAAACAAACATGAATCTGAACATTAAGGAAAAGAAATAATTCCTTCTTAGAGTGCACTAATTCTAACTTTCTGCAATAATAGTCCAAAAAGTGCAAATGAAACCAAAGATACAACAAATCTCAACAATATATAACAAAAAGTAGGGAATCACTTCAAATTTCAAATGCATGTATCAAAATGAAACTTGAAAACTAAAATATTTTCAAATCTACAAACAAAAAAAGAAAGTAGTACATCACTCCATTTATTCAGAAATCAAAAGGAATATGACAAGTACCATGTTAGTACTCAGAATCGCACCCAAGGTTGTGGGAAGGTAGACCCCGAGGTAACAGCAGAACCACTTTAGGAAAGGGAGATGGATTTTCCAATTCCAGAGAGGGATCTCTCATAGATGTGTAACAAGGCCAGACATAATGTCACAAAATGGATATCAAATATTTGGTGTTTGGAAAAAAAATGAAGATATATCGAGATATGGAGTAAAATATCCCTAGAAAACAGAGCAGCTTGCATAAGAAAATGGTTACAGGAGCAAGGTAGTGCCTTGATCATGGTCATTATGTTTGGGGTCTGGTGGGAAAAGCAGAATGATGAAAGTCCGCTAGCGCAGAGTACCACAGGGATGAATTCTACCCAAGTTTTGGAAGAATTGTTCGGTGGATATCAAAGACAATGGCAGGAGCATATGAGTATGAAGTCCTAACCATTATACACCAAGTCTATGACATGAAGAAAAACATAATGTAAAAGATAACAAGAAGCACATGCACATGGAGAAAAGAAAATCACATACTGTAATTTAGAAACACATGGGAATTCCTGCATTCATATAACTAGCATTCGACTCTGTACTTGTATTAATTCAAAAAGTATTACAAACACAATAATCTTGCAAATTCAAAACCAACCAACCATGTCTCCTTCTGTGAGGAGCATGTTTATAGTGTTTGGGCCCCCGAGACCAACCTCGAAACAGTGCCAAAATTAGTTACAAAATTGGCAACAAATTCTCAACAAATTGTATCGTGGCATCTTCCTATGGGTGACATGAAACAGAAAATGATGATGGTAAGGTATTTGCTGGACCTCAAGAGAAACTATGGCTTCAAAATACCGGCTCACCTAATTTCTTCGCACCTGTATCTTTGATTCTAGTTGCTGCTAGAGCCCATCATTCTTAGCGTATCTTGTGTTAGAAATTGCTGTAGTTTTCAACCACTTTCCATTGGTTAGCTATCGGTATCTCCAAATTTACCATTTCTTTTGCTAATACTTCGATCTCCAGGTTATCGAGATAAGAAGGTGTTGGTAACCCTATGCACAAAGCTTTGAAATCAAATAATAATTCAAATTCACCTGACAACTTTTTAACCACGGTATTTCCTGAAAGTGATTGCTGAGCCATGTCCTCGAATTACCTGTGGTATTTCCTGCACTCAACCAACCTATCATAATACTCTTTCTAGGACAACATTGGTCCCTTTTCTTCCCAGAAGAAAGCGAGCCCTCTTTGGACCAAAGGTTTAAACGATGCAGCAAAGTCATCATCCTGTTTGTGCATGAAATTCCAGTTTGACTCGACCATCTTTAGGTGGTGGTGTTTATGAACCACTCTCCTAGCCGATGTGATGACTGGGACCCTATCTCGAATGTTTCCTAGTCTAATGTCTTCATCTATCAAACTATTCAAGAAACTGATGGTGCCTTTGGCTGTGTCCAAGGACCTCTTGTGCAGGTCTAGCTTCGTTGTCTGAATGTGCTTTTTGGCTTCCAGTACAGTTTTTTCCTTATCTTGGATAAAATCCAAGTATGACCGTACTTTGGTTGCTTCCACTATTATCATGTCCCCGATGAGGTGCTTCGCCCATATAAGAGTTTCCTGGCCTGAAACCTATTTGGTTGACTCGCTACTATTATCCTCCAATTCTTTGCAACTCTCTTCCACCTTCTTCTTCAATCCTTCTTTGACATTGGCCATGTCTATCAGGTCCCAATTATGTTTGATTAGGCCTTTGATCTCTAGAGTTTTGAGACTTACCTGAGACATGCCCTGGGAGAGTGAGTCTACACCATATATTTTGGATGATTGGGCCATGTCACATGTGTGCTGGTTGTTCCTGAGCCTTCTCCTTTAACTCTTTTAAATCCCTTTCCAATTTAGTTTTCTTTACTTCAAAGGCTCATATTTATTCGGCCTAGAGCTCTGCATATTTCTTCCATTGTCTCTCCCTTTCTTCTTTCCTGAGCAGTATGGCCTTACAATCAATCAACTCAGTGTCTAGGGACTCCTTTTCCCTCTCAATCTTATTCATTTCAGTAGTCTGTATAAGCCGAGTAGCTGGGATTTCTAGCTTCTTATTCAATAGTTGGATTGTACCTTCCTACCATCTCACCATCTAATGTGGAGAGCTTTATCGAATTTCTCCCTTTCCAGCCAATATTTATTTTGAGCACTTACAGTTAGTGGAATGATTCTCGACCGTAGATATGACTACGTGTTGATCTCCACTGTCGAACATATCTCCCCTTTAATGCATTTCATGAAATTTGGAGCAATATCACTCTAGTGCACTTTATATCGGCGGAATCCATCTCCACTGTCGATCTAAGACCTTCATGATCTCAACCATTGCAAAGTGTTATGGTTTAACTCATTTCGATGATTTGGAAGGGATTCATTTGATGTGCAATTTAAATTCGTGAAATGGATCTCTGTCATTGATCTACGTCAACTTTCCATCCCAACTACTGAAAACATTTCCCTCTTCGTCGCTCCTTCCGGTGGGTTTTCTTCCTCTCCTCCTGCGTGACTAATCACAAGAGGGATTGTGTAGGACTTTGAGACCTAGGTTCTCTTCCACTGGATGGACCATGGCCAATGCTAGTCTCCTCTTTTTTATGAACCCTCCTGCTTCTCCTTTAGAGAATTTCCTTTCCCTTCAGATTTCATTACAGCCTCCTGAGGCTTCTCATCGTAAAAATTTTGCAGGCTTCGCTTCCTCCCCTATGGGTTAGAAACCTCCCTTTATGTTTGGAAAAAATTAGGTGATAAGAAGTGGCTCCAGCTAGGGATGCTATCCTCCCCATGAGGTAGAAACAAACCCGTAGACCAGGTGCCTAATCCATTGGGTGTGCATCTCTACCTCAAACTCTGAAGCATCTGTCAATGTTGTATTGCTGCTATGTGTGTAGACAAAAAACCAGGAAATAGAAATATGGTTGTCCTTCTGGGTCTTACAGCCTTCTCTTCGGGCTTCAAACTTTTTCTAGACCTACCTTCCTATTTACTGAAAACTAGGAAATATATACAACTATAGTACATGTGTTCACTTCTTTTCCTCAGGCCAATTAGTGTTTGAGGAACCTTTCGTTCACTGGGACCCTTTCCAATAAGGACCTGTCTTGATGTTGTAGAATGAAAGCATTCTCTCCTCTGTGTGCCACAACAATGTATGGACCTACCCACATATGATAAAATTTTCCATGCTTTCCTTTATGTTCATGGGGTGCATCCCACTTCAGGACGAGGTCATCGATCAAGAACTGTTCCTCTTTAACTCTCCTATCAAAGGTATTCTTCATTTTCTCTTGATGCACCTGTACGCTATCGTAGGATTTGTCCCTCAGTTCGTTGAACTCAATGATCTGATTTATCCTCCTTTGTACATGATTTGGTTCACATTGCTGCTCCTACAACAACCTCATCACAGGTACTCCTAAAGATGCTGGGAAAACTACTTCAGTCCCATATACAAGCTGGAATGGGGACATACCAATTGCTCTTTTAGTGCTGACCCTGTCAGCCCACAAAGCACACTTTAACTTCGTATGCCAAGCCCTTTTGTTCTCTTCCAACAATTTTTTTATAATCCTCACTAGGATTTTGTTGGAAGACTCTTCCAGCCCACTTCCCTGTGGATAATAAGAGGTAGAATGGCTGAGGCTGATGTGGTATTTGTGGCAGAAGTTGACCATCTTCTTTTATTTGAAATATGCATCATTGTCTGTTACTATTCTTCGGGGGCATCCAAACTGAGCTAAAATGTTTTCCCCTAAAAAATTCATGATCACCTCATTGGTAGCCCTTCTGGTGGGTATTGCCTTGATCCACTTGGTAAATTAATCCGTAGCCATCAAGATCCATCTGTGTTTCCCAAAGGAGTTTGGATTTATCTCTCCAATGAAATCTATCCCCCATTGTTGAAATGGTGCTTCCACGGATATGGGATTGAGAGGAAGTGGGACAAGTTTCCTCTTTCCTTCGAAAACCTGGAAATGGTGGCACTTGGTGATCTCTTTGTACACATAAAAAAAAAATGAGAGCCAGTAGAAACTAGCCCTCAAAATATTGTTCACTATGACTTTCCAGGAGTGGTTTCCTCCACAATATTCTTTGTGGAATTCTTCTATGGTCTGCAGGGCTTCGATCTCCAACATGAAGTTCAACAAGATACCTCCTAGGTCCTTCCAATACAGGTACTCATTCAGAATATAGAATTTTGTAGATTTCAACTTTATTTATCTCGCCCTTATTTTTCTCAACCCTGTTGGTTCCTGTACATTCCTCAAAACATATACAATGTCAGAATACCAAGGGGACATGGAGAAACTAGGCATTACCTGTATCTTGAAATCTAGCTGGAGTGAGTGGCTAGTCAAGAAATTCAACTACAAGGAATCACAATTGGAATTCTTCATCATTTTGGCCAGCCCTTGACCTTTAACTAGTTTGGTGGGCTTGATTTCAATATCATATTCTAATAGCACTGCAATCCATTTTTCTCTTCTCCCTTCTGGGTCTGGCTAAGTGAGGATTCCTTTCACGATGTTGCTGGGTGCATAAGCAATGATGTGGGAGTAGAGGATGTAGACCCTGAAATCCTTTAGTGATTTTATTAGTGCATATGCATGTTTCTCCATTATATCATACTTCAATTCCCCATCTCTCAACACTTTGCTAAAAAATGCTATAGGTTGCTCAACATTTTGGTCATTCTTTTGTAACAACACTCCAGCAACCGTGTGCTCTGATGCATAGAAAAAAATTATGAATTATTTACTGAAGTCTGGACTTACCAGGACAGGGGCCTCTATGAGGGCCTTTTTTATATCCCCGAAAGTCGTCCTTGTGTCTGGCATCCATTTAATTTCATGGTCTTTCCTCAGCATGTTAGTAATATTCCTCAGTATTTCGGCAAAGCTGGGGATGAATCTTATTAAAAAATTTACCTACCCAATGAAAGACTATACTTCCTTCTTAATCCTTAGCTCTTCGACTTTCTGAATGGCTTTGATTCTTTCCAGATCTATCTTTATACCATCCTTCGAAATGATATGTCCTAACAACTTTCCCTCTTCTAACCCGAAATGGGATTTTTGGGGGTTCAATGATATCCCATACTGTCTACACTTCAGGAAAACCTTCTTCGGATGCTGGATGTGTTCTTTATCAGACCTGGAATATGCCGTAATATCATCCATAGAGACTACCACAAATTTGTCTTTTTCCTCAGCGAAGGCTATGTCCATGGAATGCTGAAACGTGGCCGCCACATTCATGAGACCAAAAGGAATCTTGGCGTACATAAATGTTCCCCACGGCGTAGTGAAAGCATTTTTCTCCTGATCTTCAGGCAATACCTTCACTTGGTTATAAATCAAGAAGCCATTCATGGTGGAAATCCTCTCAGATCCTACGACTGTCTGTAAGATGTGTTCCATCTTGGGAAAAGGATAATTGTCTTTCAGAGAAACCTTGTTGAGATTTCTGAAGTTTATGCATATCTGAATCTCACACTACTACATTTCGGTCCAAAATCCGACGGAAAAATCCGACGCTGCGTGGATTTATCTTTTTAACTTACCAAAAATCACAACGATACATTTTTTTTTGTAAATGTGGCCACAAGCGTCGCTTAAGCGACGGCTAGTCTCATACCCGTTGGTTAAGCGACGGATATTCTCATAACCGTCGGTTAAGAGACAGCGCGGTTGTTGAATTGAGAAGATGAAAGAAATAAATCTGACTAAAGTTTGCAATCCACAATAATATTGTGTCGGTTAAGCGACGGATATTTCGGTTCATTTCCTATAACAACGCGAAACCCATTTTAGCGGGGAGTTCCGTGTCTTTTATGATTTATAATATAAGGAGATGTGGTAAAAGAAGGAGACACATAAGGAAGCACATACTATTGCAGAGGTTTGAAGTGATGGTCGAAGCACATACTATTGTAGAGGTTTTCCTCTATTTCCAAAACATACCTCTATGATTCTGTGTTTCACTGCAGGAGCAACATAGTATTTCAGGGACTGAGCCAAGGTTCGAGGTGAAGGTAGGAGCATGAACTGTAAGGTTCAACAGGGTTTGAGGTGAAGGCAAGAGAACATACTATTGCAAGGTTTTTCCTCTGTTTCTAAACCATATTTCTCAGCAATGCCATGTTTTGATGCAGGATCAACATAGTATTTTAGGGCTTGATCCAAGGTTTGAAGCGAAGGAAAGATCATGGGTTGTAAGGTTTGGAACACGGTTTAAGGCAAAGGATGGAGAACATACTATTTCAAGGTTTGGGGCAGGGTTTGAGGTGAATGCAGGAGCACGATCTATAAGGTTAGAGCCAGGGTTTGAGATGGGGATGTAAATATATAGAAGGTTAAGGATGTCACACAATGCCTCATGCTAAACCCACACCATTTTCTATTGGGATAATTGATTGGGCGTATACTAGAGAGAGCCTATTTGGGGTTTTAATGTTGTGCATTTTTCCATTAAATCTTCGTATGAAAATCAAAGCCTCATATTTGGGAATTTGTTTTTTCCTTATGAGTCAATCCAAGCTTCTGGGGGAGGGATGACCTGCTAGATTATGAAAGAAAGCATTTCTGAAATTTCCACTAAATGCTTGGAGGTAATATCTCATTCTCTAATCGATGAATCATTGAAATTTTTTCCCATCAGAAGCATTGGTTTTATAAAACACAAATCAATGGAACAATGACACATCAAGTTTTCTGAGGATATGGATTGTGGTATTCACCGTGCAATTTTTTTATTACCAGAGCATGTTCCGATTTGGTTTGGAATCATTGGATTCTAAAGAATTTGGCACCATGAGAAAGGGGGCATGGCCGCAGAGAAGACACATTACTCACAGGTACCTCTCAATATACTTTATAATTATGTTTCTTCTTTGCAATATGTGCTATTTATAGTTTTTTCCCTATGGATCTCATTCTCAGGTTTCTTAGCATCATATTTTACTCTTTTATGATCTGTGAAAATCGCCTTCTCTTGCTTTAAATCCAATCTGATGTATGCACATTTTAGAAATTGAACCCTGAATGTCAATTTGGTTCTACCCTTCAACCTAATCACAAATGTCACCTCAGCCCCCTATATCCACCATGTCTTATAT
>LPNX010034701.1:256118-273650 GCA_001517045.1 Pseudotsuga menziesii
TAAGGAAATGCAATGGATCACTCTACAGACCAGTCAAGGGCTTTTGATGGTAACTTGGCTTTGACCAATCTTATGTCTCTCCTGCAAATCATTTATTGTATTATCAACTTGACAAAATCCTGATCAAGAATGATTTTGAGTTCAGGTCATCCAATACAGAACTTAACAGTGGCAATTCCTCCATCAAAGGAGGGGTCCACAAAGGGTCGTGAAACTAAAAATGATGGATTTCATGCCTCAAGTGACACAAGTCTGTTTTCAAGTTCATTGCCTGTAATGTTCCAAGAAAAATGTAAGGTCTAATGTTCCCTACAATTGTACAAATTTTATGATCATTTTATGGAATGAGAGGATGTATCCAATTGAAAATTTTCTTTATGCTTATTATTCTTGGATGTTTACAGTGAATGTTACAGATGAGGAGAATGATGGACAATATGCTGATACAACAGCTTCTCTTCTAAATCAATTACATCAAGGAGCATTGGCTTTGGAGCCTCTTCAAGACATGAAGTCCCAGACCATAGGAAATATTCCTGATGATGAAGACGAGCTTTTGGCGGGAATTATGGACGATTTCGATTTGAGTGGATTGCCCACCCAGGTTGAAGATTTGGAAGAATGTGATATATTTAGCAGTGGAGGGGGCATGGAGTTAGATTTTGATTCTCAGGAAGGTCTGAATGGGAACATACATAGGTCAATCTTAGATAACTTAGCAGGAAATGGAAATGTTACCTATGGAATTTCAAATGGCCTTGGTATTGTTCCGGGAGAGCATCCTTATGGTGAACATCCTTCCAGAACATTATCTCTCATTTTTCCAAGGGATTTTCAGCATCATGCTTTCTTTGTAAAATGCTTGGTATTGCTTTGTGCAGTAAATATTAAAATCTTTACTAAACTCAATAATGACAATGTAACCCCTTTTTGTAACTAAACAGTTTTTATCTCTTAAACAATCTGGGTTCATGAGTGCCTACCTAAGCCTCATATAATTAAGAGTAATGAAATGGAATTTAATTCGTGTTATAGCTGACTTCAATGATATACACTGACTATGATAATATGGATGATTACATATAATGTAATCAAGTTCTGAAAAATCCCAGGCAGCCTCTGTAGTAATTTTGCTGAGTTTTAAAGTAGGATTTTATAAGGGAAATAACTAAGATATTAATTAAAAAAGGACATATGCTCGTTGACTCTGTTCTTTTGTATTGTGAAATGTTAATTAAAAGATCTAAGATTGGTTTTACAGTGTTGGGGAAGTGTTTCTGAGTAAGACGGCATTGCATCTTTTGCGATTGTGGGAAAGAAAGATCTCTCTTTGAAAACTGTATTTATACTGTGTCCACCACATAAGTGCAGTGACTAATGTCAAAAACTTTCAAGTAGACTGTACAGAAAATAACTTCAAAGAAAGGATTTTGTGTCTGGTTAGGTTGTACCTTTGATTTCTTGACTTACATATGGACAACAAGATTATATTCCCAACAAGACAAATGTCCTATTTCTTATCAAATCTTTCACAGTGGAGTTCTTCTTACAAAAAAAAACAACACAATATTTTTTTTTTAAAATACAATACCGTCGCTTAAGCTATGCTTGTTTTTAAAAAAATACAATACCGTCGCTTAAGCGACGCCTGTAGGTGTAAATGCTTTTAAAAAAAATTCGTCACTGTCTCTTAACCGACGGCCATGCTATAAAAGCAATGGCTTGTAAGCGTCGGATAACCAACGATTTACATTTAACCGATGGTAAACTAAGCTGTCGCTTAATCGACGGATTGGAAAGATGTCGGATAATCGACGAAAATCCATCGATGCTTAAAAAAAATAATAGTGTCGTACATGCGACAGGGAAGTGTCGAAAATCCGACAATACGGCCGTCGGATTTTTGGTCAAAATGTAGTAGTGTCACCATTATTTTTTCTTACATGCACCACATGTGTGACCCACTTAGAAAACCTTAGTGTCACAATGATTTTGGCATCAAACAACTTCCGGATTTCTTTCTTGATGATAGGAAACCACTTGGGGTTGGCCCTTCTCAATTTCTGCTTAAAATGTTTTTCGCCTGGTTTTATGGGGATAGTATGTTGTATGATGGAGGTGTCGTACTCTTTAAGGTATTAAAATATCCATGCGAAGACATCAGTATATTTCTTCATCATATTGACGTAATCTTCCTTCGCTCTGGCAGACAACTTTTCTGACAATTTTACGATCTTCGGCTCTGATGTTCTTATCTTCAACAGAATCCTCAATGGGCTTCATTTTGGGATCTTTAGCCACACAATTTTGATCAACCAACTTTTGCAAGGGAATTAGACTTCTAGGAATATGGTTACCTTTTAATTGCACTATGTCTTTCCCTCCCAGGGAATTTCTGTATTGTCCACTCGCATCAATCTCTTCCTCTCCACCTTCGGAATCCTAAAAATTTTCAAGGTGGCAGTTCTCGTTATCTATATGGGTGTTAGCAAACTCGTCTGATAACTCCAGAAATCTCTTGATTTGCTCATCGTCCTTGAAAACCTGTCAGTTTTTGGAGTTGTCGGGTATAGAGGGCATGTTTCTGATGTGTACCTTATGCTTTCTCCGCCCAGCCATAGTGGTTCTGAATCTGCCAGCAGTGACCGCCAAGAAATCAACAATCATGTTTTCACTTCTAGGGAATACCTTGATCACATGCTCGGTGAAATAATTTCCAAACATGTCCCACACTTCATTTATATAAGCTCTCATTCTGGGATGTCTGGTCTGATATATGTCATTTATTTGATTTATGACCAATTTCGAGTCTCCAATGATCTGTATCTTCCTAGATTTCCTGTTTTTCAAAGCATGTAACCCTAATAACAAAGCTTCATATTCTGCTACATTGTTAGTACATTCAAAATTCAACTGGTAACACAGGCTCTCAGATTCTTCAAGGGGAGAAATAATATACACACCTGCACCGACTCCTACTTTAGCGATGGACCCATCGAAGTACAAGGTCCAGAGACCTTCCTCTTTTCCTTTCGCCTCCAGAGCACTTTGATTTTTTACAGGATTTCCTTCCCCTTCTCTGACTGACGTCAAGATTTCGAGGTCGCAGGGAGAAACACCATTAAAGAAAATAGACGACTCAAGGTCAGTGTCAACAACATATATGGAATGATCATCCGACCTATCTGGGATACTGACCACGTATGGATATCTTTTCTTGCTGTACAACCTTTTACTTCCCTCGACTGTAGGGATGGTGGCATAAGACATGTCCATTTTGCAGGCTCCCTTTTAACTTGGGGGGAATATCTACCATGACCATGTCCATAATGAGAGTTTTGGAAGGAAATTCTGTCAGAGTCACTACCATATATTTTATCATCCTAAGACATTTCACCTTTCGGGAGTCAAAAGAGTACAAATCTTTGTAAGGTCAGGTGACTTCTAACCCCAAACTCTCCACCACCCCTTTCGGCATCAAATTATGGGATGCCCCTGAATCCAACATAGCATTATGCATGACCATATCGTGCACATTCAATATGAGATAAAAAGGAGGAACCTCCTCTTCATCTCCATTTTTTACCTTGGTTCCGAAATTGATAGTGAGAGCATCATCATTTATTTCTAGGATGTCGGGCTGAAAATCTCCTTGGCCTTTAACCATCCTGGTTATCTTATCCCTGTATTCTTTATTCCTTAACAATTCATTGAAGGGAAGAGATATTTTTACCTTGGAGAGTTCAGTCTGTAAGTTGAAAGTAGGCACGATCCTTTCTACCTATGTAAGTGTTGGTGGCCAAACTTCCTTCACCTTATCACCTTTATTCGCAGGTTCTTTGCATGGAACCTGGTCCTTCGATTTTTCTTTATTTATATCATCATCTTGCAAGCTAGTGGAGGGCTGATTCGGATTCAGCTTACCTTTATTGAAAGTGACGTCTCTACTCCTCAATTGGATCTTAATTTTGACCTCATCTATGGCATGCATATACCCCCTCTGGTACTACTCTGAATTTTCTTCAAGTTCTTTCAGCTACTCCTTCTGGGCATACAGATTGTGCTCCGCTTTCATGAGGTATATATCGGAGTATAGATCTTTGAAATGATGGATTTGATCTTCAGCGGGTTCTACTTCACCTTCGCCATCAACATAAATTTCGAGAAAAGATGGTTGTATTTGCTGATCGTTTAGGTTTTGAGGGTTTCTGGCCTCCCTTTGTCTGATCTGAGGAGGTTGAGGAGGGTTGGCCCTTTTGAAATTTGGGTTCCTGATTTGGGGCTCATTTTGCCCCGATTCTGTGATCCATTGTCTATGGACAATTTATCCATCATCTTTTCTATCGTCTTCAACATCATTTCAAACTTTTCATCATTAGCAGAAGAAACAGAGGTGGAGGGCCCATCTTCTCTGAATTTTCTCCTCTCCATTTTCTGCATGATATTCCCACTCGCCATCATGTTATCTTCCACCTCCAAGGCATCTTGGAACATTGCAAGAAGATTTGTCGACTTTCTTTCCCTCAAGAGAAGAGAAAAATCATTGTTAAAAACATCGGCATAATGTAACTTTGCAACACCCACCATTGGTTTGATGTCAGCAAGAATAGAATTATATGTTCTCATGAACCTACTGGAAAATTCATGTACAGACTAGAAACCACCTTTATTCAGGATGTTGTACTGGGACAAGACTTGTAGGGGGTTTCTTTTATCGTCCCACCTTTCCAGAAATGTTGATTGAAAGGCTGTGAACATGCAGATAGACCTAGCAGGAAAATATTTGAATTGCTTCTTCACTTCCCCCGAGAGGCTCAATACAAACAACCTCATCTTTACATCATCTTCATCTACCAGATCCAGGTCCAAAAACTCCTCAAACCTCTCAACGTGTTGTTTGGATGTAAAGTTTCCTTTCCCATCATAGAAAGGGATTCTCTTGGCATAACCTTGAGGGAGGTTATGTAACGCGATAGGCAGATCTAGTGGGGCGAACCGGATAACCATTGGTCTAGGGAGGTTCGGGACTATAGGAGGAACTTGGAAGACAGGGTGATTTTTCACCACCGAAGGGTTATAGGGTTGAAAGCTTTGGAGCACAGGTTTTCTAGTTCTCAGAAAGTTTTGCCGAAGAGAGTCTAGCAGATATGCTTCCAACCTATCAAGGTTCACTGTGGTGTTTTTCATATCTGACTCTGATTTATATTTTGGTAGGGATATTTCAAATCTAATTTCCTCTACAGAAATCTGAACGCTACAAAATTCTTGGGTAAAGGAATTGCCAAAACGCGGGAGAGCTAACTGATCGTTTCCCTTATTCCTAAACAGTCTATTGGGGCTATCCAAACTTGGAAATATTTCGGTGTCAGGATTTCTTCTTGTATGCGGCCGCTGGGAAGCCGGGATGTTGTAAATATGCAGTTCAGCCATGCTGTGCAGTCAAAAGGACAAATACAAAACCTTATTTACTTGTAAGGGTCTCCGTTTTCCCACGGAAACATGTTATCCTTTGATTTTTTGTCGTTCTTCTTAGTGATGATATTCAATTTCGTTGACGACAACGATGCCATTTTGTTAGCACTCAAAATCGCACAAAACGTTGTAGGAAGGTGGACCCCAAGGTACCATCATAACCACTTTAGGAAAGGGAGTTGGTGTTACCACCTAAGTTGTGCTTAGCGGTTTTTATTAAGTGAGTGTGGTGAACCAGACAAAGATGATTTGTTCGAACTTCAGAAGACCTTCGGAAGTGCTTCTTAGGAGCCCTTGTTGTACTATATCACATGTTCATACCCCCTTGGGTGAGTTGTAATAAATGTTCTAGCATGATAGTGTCTGTAAAAGAATCAGTCTCATAGACTTTATCTGTCAATCCGATCAGCCTAGGGTGTTTTTTCCCTTGGTTATTATTGGTTGTTGAATAAAGGACTTATAATTTCTGAGTTTTTCACTCAATACCTCCAAAGTTGGGGTGGTTGACTTGGCATTTAGGCCTATTGAGGTTATTAGAGTCTATGTGTCAATGTATAAACATGCTAGGCATTATGGTTGAGTCATATGAACATGTCTAAGTCCCCCTAGGTTTTTATTTTTTTATTTTTTTTTATTTTTTCAGTGTTTTTTATTAAAATTTAATTTTTCCAAAACTTAGGCTATTTTTTAATAGTCTAATTGGAAAATTTGGTTTTGTAATAAAAGTAGGACAAATAATCAGTTTCATTCATGGGGGTGCTCATTTTCAAGCTAAGAGCACCATGTAAACCTATAGACCCACTATTTCTAGGTTTTGAGTGATTTTCCATCACTCAGGTCAAAAATCCCCAAAAAATCAATTATTGATTATTTTAATTAATAAATTGATGAATAATGGAGCAAATCTAAAATCCTAGATTAATGGATTCTCAATTGGTTTGATTGAAATCAGTCTCATCGGCACCACATTAACCAGAGATTGCAATTACTTGACTGAAGGGGCTAATCAGGACAGATCCAGAGTTGAACTTCAGCCTCCTTATGGGGAATTGTGCCCTCTCTCTCTCCTCCACACATGCACCACACGTGTGGGCTCTTCTGGAAGCTCTATGGTTGATGATTCAGTCAACAGGTTGATGTGTTAGCTCAATCAGCCCTCTGATCGACATGTATACTCAGTGGAAGCTCAGTTCAGCTTCATATCAGACATTGATGGACTCTCCTTTAGCTACAGTTGTCTATCTCCTTGGGATTTGCTCCCCCTCTAGGCTGGGGTTTCAATTTTTTGTATAAATAAAGCATGGCTGCGTCCTTTCCAAGTTAGTTAGAGTTGGATTGAGGAGGTATTGCTGTTGTAATAATGTTTAATATCTTTTTCTATAGGAATAAAGTGAAGCTTTGGAGGCCAAAACGGTGTAATGCTCTTATGTGTGTGGAATTAACATTGTCTTGCAACTTTTGTTGTTACCGGTGTCTTACTCTCAATTTATGCATCTGAATCTTGTCTGGCTTGAACGATTCAGCTGAATCAATAGGAGTATAGTTGGGCAAGTAAGATTACTTGTTTTTCAATATCTCATAGCATATATGTTTGAAGATTCAGATTATACATGTTTAAATAAGTTTATTTGCATGTAATCCCTCTCTTTTTCATATATCTCTATCTAGATCTCATAAGGTTTTTGTGCAGGATTGTTTGTTAGTTTTCAGGTAGCAGGGGTTGGACGAACTCTAGATCTAGATTGAATGCACTAGGCATCTGACTGTTATTTGTGAAGGCATTGTCCCTCGGCATTCCACTAACTAGTCTCTTTTGCGGATCCATTCCGGCAACAAGTGCTCTTCTTTTCCTCTTCCTCCTTCAATCTTTTTAAAATCAGTCCGATTACTTGTTTTGTAGCTTTAAAATTATGTAGATCTATCAATTTCAGGATTCATTTTACATAGATCTTTCTTCCTTAAATCTCATAAACTAGATCTCATTCCTAAATAAATTTTACAAGCATTCTAGATCTAGTTTTAAGGAAAATTGTCATTTTTCAAGGCTGTGAAATTAGATCTAAATATTGTTGAATGCATGGTTGTTTCCTTACAATATAAAAGGTTATATTCAGAAATTTAAGTGCTTCATATTTTCTGCCCTGAAATCAGGCCAAGATCCCAAGGAAATCTTGCTTTCCTTGGTTCTTTTTCCGCTTCTTTAAAAACTAGTTTTAACTTAGAATTTTTGGGTAAAAAGTGTGTTCATCCAAAAGTACTTTCAAAGTACTTTTGGTCATATTTAACTATGATAATATTTTTGGTTTTTAGTAGGTATAACATAAAAGCGGAGGAGGTGCTGTCCGGAAATCATTTTTGGACGATTCGAAACCCCCCAAGGGGTCTCCATCTTCCCGAAATTTCAAAATTTCGCAATTTGTAAAACTTTGGTCTTATTCCATATAAGGACCAAGTGGATTAATTTCATTTTCCTGATATTTTATTTTATGCTAGTAAAAGGAAAAATCTCTTCGAATAGGATCTTTCGAGCCTATTCACCACCCCCCCTGGGGGATTCGCGTCCGTGTCATTTTTTTTGCATTTTTCTCTTTTTTCTGTTCTAGTTTAGTCTTAACATGCAGGATTTTATACTTTGATAACAATTTTTCATTATTCCATATTTTCAATTCAAAAGTAATCATACTACTTACCCCACAATTTCCTGATTGACCCGCAAGGGGAAAGAGATGCGTGGTAGGACTAATTAGAAAACCAGTGTTGTGTATCTCTGATTCCATTTTCATTGTTATTTTTCACATTCAAGCAATAAAATTAACCCCTCCTTGATTTCTTGATTGAGGTCCACTTGGACCGAAAGAGATTCCTGGAGGGTCTTCTTTTTTAACAAGAACACACTCTTAAAATTTACTAAAATTGACAAGACTCTAGTGTGTATGCTCTGCACTTGGCTGCGGTTCGTCCGATCAGTCAAGCTGTATCAAAAGCACTTGAGTGACTAGATTAATCAGTCTTCACCTCCCAAATTGACAACTCATCAGGCGAAAATTCAACGCCTCAAACAAACTGTAAGCGGTGGCAAAATACCCAAATGAGTGGGAACAACTGGAAAGTGACCTCGAGGCACCAATCTCTGTCACACCCTGATGGGTGCGTTATGAACAGTAGTCTCTGAGACTCTGTTCCAACCCACAAACACCTTGCGAGTAGCAGTGAAAGTTCACTTTTGGACATACTCCAAGTATCCCTCGGGTATATCTGGAGTCCCCTTTTCTCCTAATTTAATTCATTCACATTCCACATTAATTTAAAATCTACAACGAGACATTTGCAAAACATTCTTTCAAGCGCATGCAAGCACATTATTTTCTCTATTAACTCCATTTAAGGAACTGGTGATTTATTTTATCAATTCTTTCGATTATATATATATTGAGTGTCATTATTGTGCTTATATGATTTAAATCTTGCATCTTGTTATCTTTTGTTTCCACTGGTTAATTTCAAAAAACTCCTAAAAAACTTAATCAATATAACACCATCATACTAAGTAACTAGCCTTAGTAATTTAATAAGGTCTACCCCCCTTGGCTTCGTTAGGAGTTAGCCTGAACAGAGGAGTCAAGAACAAGGTGACAGCCTTGAATCAAGACTTGCCCCCAAGGACACACCGAGTGGCTTGAATATTTCTGCCATGTAACCCAGCTGTGTGAAAGGCGGCAACACTTTTTGGCGCCGTTGCCGAGGATAAATCTTTTTATTCTCGGAGTACGACTTTTGTTTTCTTCCTTTTTGTTTTTTCTTTGTTTTAATGAATGCTTAGAGTAGATCTTTAATTTTCATCTGGTGACTCAACTGAATTTTTTTTAGTTTTTATTTTTACAAAGAAAAGCAAAAATTAATTTTTGTGAGAGTTCTTAAATGTATATTTTAATTCTCACATGGCGACTCCATTGAAGGGATAAAACCCTGTTATCTCATAAACTTGCGAAGTTTTTTTGTGTGTAGATGAGCCCATGCGACATATTAAAACGTCTAAAGCTCATCACTTGACAGCTCCACCTTTTCAGTACAAGGTTTAATGGTTATATCAAATGCATACTATTAATTTTTGATATGGATGAATTAAAGGAGCAATATGGTTCCCAGATAACTGGACCTTTTCAGCCTATCGATTTCTCAAACATCCCAGGTTTTCCTAACTATTGTGATGGTGTGGGGGATGCATATTAATGGATTCCAGTATTTCATGGAAATTATGGTGATTCGGCCATTTGGCATGTCAAATATTTCCTTCTGTTGATGTCTAACTCCAATGTGCTTCATGAAGACAATATGATGGAAATGTTTGCTGGTACTTTTTTGGGGTGAGTCCTATTGTTGGTTCTATCAATATAACTTCTTTTCCAAGCTTCCTTTGGATGTTTTTAGAGCAGTGGCATGATGGTAGGGGTAGTATGAAAGGTTTGAAAAAGTTCCTTGAAAAGATCTGTATCTTCTACCTATCTGGGATAGAGTATCACATGGAAACATATGATGGACCTTTTGCAATGATACAAAGTATTGAAGACTTGGAATTACTTCTTGAACATTTAAGTGAAGAGGAGCCCATGATTGAAAACATTGTTGAAGACTCTCCTCATGTCACCATAGCTGAAAACATCGAATATTTGAGATTTTCTCAAGATTGTTGCAATGCTAATATTTGTCCAAAAAGTCCTCATGAGGAAACCATTACAGAGATCGAAACTTATGAAGAAACTTATAATGTGTGTGATGACACTCCTCTATGTTCATCACTTAAGGATGAAGTTTTGGAAAGTTTAAATTCTCATAATATCTTCAAAACCAAAACTTTGAAGGATGATTATTATGAACAGGAGGAGGGTAGTTATATCTCAGGATGTGATGCCAGCAAGGAAGACTCTCTCACATCTGACATGGATGGAAGTGATGACTATTGGAATTTCATAGATAATCCAACTTGTGAAAATCTTATTAAGAATCCCATCCATGATATGTCTAGCAAGGGGAGTGTGGATACCTAGGAAAATCTTCGTATGGAAGAGGAGCATTCAGAATTTTCACATGATCATCCAGAGTCATATCATGCAGAGCTACATAAAGGTATCAATAATAAAGACATCGATAAGCAGTGTTGTGAAAAGACAAATGTGATGCGGTCAATGGAATATCAGTCTCAACTATCATCTTCACATATGGAGTTTCCTTATGATTTGGAGCTGCTTGGGGCTTATGCAATGAGTTATCATCAGGTAAGCCATGATGATCAGTATGATGGTGTAGTCAATCTGCCTCATAATTCCAATTTGTATATCAACCCTATCTAGTCATGGATAGAAGCAGCCTGTGCAAGCACCTGCCAGTTTGGGAAGAAGTTTGACGACATTATTCATGCCTATGATTTCCCATCCATCCCGCCCATTTCGGATCATCACGCAGGTTTTCATTCTCTAAATAAGGTATCCTTACTTTGGCTGGTAACCAAAGACAAGGAAAAAAAAATATTTTAATAAAATGCTTAGGTGGTTACATTGGATTTTTTATTACACTTAACCCTTTTTATATCATGCTTAGAGTTGGAAAATAAGCTCCTTGAAAGAGAGCATTTACTTTCTGCATTTCTATTTTGTACTTAGCTATAACAAAACTTTTCTTTCATTAGTTAGCTATATCTATTTTGTTTGAATAAATTGGCTTAATTGTTCATTTGGTTTTTATATAAAGCTTGTGCTACTAAGGTTTTCTTGTCAAGTTGAGATGTTTTTACAAGGTGTATAAACCATATATTCTGGTGTTCTCGTATCCTCTCCTTGTCTTATGACCAGATCAAGCACACGTCCCATAGTTGGAGCCAGATGTTACCACCTAACTTGTGCTTAGTGTTTTTTATCAAGTGAGCATGGTGAACCGGACAAAGATGATTTGTTCGGACTTCAGAAGACCTTCGGATGTGCTTCTTAGGAGTGCTTGTTGTACTATATCACATGTTCATACACCCTTGGGGGAGTTGTAATAAATTTTCTAACATGATAGTGTCTGTAAAAGACTCAGTCTCATAGACTTTATTTGTCAATCCGATCATCCCAGGGTGTTTTTTCCCTTGGTTATTATTGGTTGTTGAATAAACGACTTATAAATTCTGAGTTTTTCACTCAATACCTCCAAAGTTGGGGTGGTCGGCTTGGCATTTAGGCCTATTGAGGTTATTAGAGTCTATGTGCCAATGTATAAACATGCTAGGCATTATGGTTAATGATATGAACATGTCTAAGTCACCCTAGGTTTTTAATTATTTTTTTAATTTTTTAATTTTTTCAGTGTTTTTTATTAAAATTTAATTTTTCCAAAACTTAGGCTATTTTTTAATAGTCTAATTGGAAAAATTGGTTTTGTAATAAAGGTAGGACAAATAATCAGTTTCAGTCATGGGGGTGCTCATTTTCAAGCTAAGAGCACCATGTAAACCTATAGACCCACTATTTCCATGTTTTGAGTGATTTTCCATCACTCAGGTCAGAAAGCCCCAAAAAATCAATTATTGATTATTTTAATTAATAAATTGATGAATAATGGAGCAAATCCAAAATCCTAGATCAATGGATTCTCAATTGATTTGATTGAAATCAGTCTCATCGGCACCAGATAAACCGGAGATTGCAATTCCTTGACTGAAGGTGCTAATCAAGACAGATCCAGAGTTGAAATTCAGCCTCCTTTATGGGGAATTGTGCCCTCTCTCTCTCCTCCACACATGTGGGCTCTTTCGGAAGCTCTGTGGTTGATGATTCAGTCAGCAGGTTGATGTGTCAACTCAATCAGCCCTCCGATTGATAGGTAAACTCAGCAGAAGCTCAGTTCAGCTTCAGATCAGGCATTGATGGACTCTCCTTCATTTGCAGTTGTCTATCTCCTTGGGATTTGCGCCCCCTCTGGGCTGGGGTTTCAATTTTTTGTATAAATAAAGCATGGTTGCCTCCTTTCCGAGTTAGTTAGAGTTGTATTAAGGAGCTATTGCTATTGTAATATTGTGTAATGTCTTTTTCTATTGGAATAATGTGAAGCTTTGGAGGCCAAAATGGTGTAATTCTCTTGTGTGTGTGGAATTAACATTGTCTTACAGCTTTTGTTGTTACCGGTGTCTTACTCTCAATTTCTGCATCTGAATCTTGTCTGGCTTGAACGATTCAGTTGAATCAATAGGAGTATAGTTGGTTAAGTAAGATTACTTGTTTTTCAATATCTCATAGCATATATGTTTGAAGATTCAGATTATACATGTTTAAATAAGTTTATTTGCATGTAATCCCTCTCTTTTTTCATATATCTCTATCTAGATCTCACAATGTTTTTGTGCAGGATTGTTTGTTAGTTTTCAGGTAGCAGGGGTTGGATGAACTGTGGATATAGGCTGAATCCACTGGGAATCCAACTATTTTGTGAAGGTATTTTCCCTCGGCATTCCACTAACTAGTCTCTTTCGCAGATCCATTCCGGCAACAAGCGCTCTTCTTTTCCTCTTCCTCCATTCTTTTTAACATCAGTCTGGTTACTTGGTTTGCAGCTTTAAAATTGTGTAGATCTATCAATTTCAGGATTCATTTTACATATATCTTTCTTCCTTAAATCTCATAACCTAGATCTCATTCCTAAAGAGATTTTACAAGCATTCTAGATCTAGTTTTAGGGAAAATTGTCATTTTTCAAGGCTGTGAAAGTAGATCTAAAGCTTGTTGAATGCATGGTTGTTTCCTTAGAATATAAAAGTTTATATTTAGAAATTTAAGTGCTTCATATTGGCTGCCCAAAAATCAGGCCAAGATCCCAAGGAACTCTTTCTTTCCTTGGTTCTTTTTCCGCTTCTTTAAAAACTAGTTTTAACTTAGAATTTTTGGGTAAAAAGTGCGTTCATCCAAAAGTACTTTCAAAGTAATTTTGGTCATATTTAAATGTGATAAGGTTGTTGGTTTTTATCATTTATAACATAAAAGAGGAGGAGGTGCTGTCCGGAAATCATTTTTGGACCATTCGAAACCCCCCAGGGGGTCTTCGTCTTCCCGAAATTTCAAAATTTCGCAATTTGTAACCCTTTGGTGTTATTCCATATAAGGAACAAGTGGATTAATTTTAGTTTTCTGATATTGTATTTTCTGCTAATAAAAAGAAAAATCTCTTCGAATAAGCTCTTTTAAGCCTATTCACCATCCCCCTTGGGGGGATTCGCGTCCGTGTCATTTTTTTTTGCATTTTTCTCTTATTTCTATTCTAGTTTAGTCTTAACATGCAGGATTGTATACTTTGATGACATTTTTTCATTATTCCATATTTTCAATTCAAAATTAATGATACTACTTTCCCCACGATTTCCCGATTGACCCGTAAGGGGAAAGAGATGCGTGGTAGGACTAACTAGAAAACCAGTGTTGTGTATATCTGATTCCATTTTCATTTTTATTTTTCACATGCAAGCAATAAAATTAACCCCTCCTTGATTTACCGATTGAGTTCCACTTGGACCGAAAGAGATTCTTGGAGGGTCTTCTTTTTTAACAAGAACACACTCTTAAAATTTACTAAAATTGACAAGACTCCGGTGTGTATGCTCTGCACTTGGCTGCGGTTCATCTAATTAGTAAAGCTGTATAAAAAGCACTAGAGTGACTAGATCAATTAGGCTTCACCTCCCAAATTAAAAACCCATCAGGTGAAAATCCAACGCCTCGAACAAACTGTAAGCGGTGGCAAAATTCCCAAAGGAGTGGGAACAACTGGAAGGTGACCTCGAGATGCTGATCTCTATCACACCCTAACAAGTGCGTTATGAACAACAATCTCCGAGACTCCGTTCCAGCCCACAAACACCTTGCTGGTAACCGTGAAAGTTCACTTTTGGACATACTCCAAGTACCCCTCGGGTATATCTGGAGTCCCCTTTTCGCCTAATTTAATTCATTCACATTCCACATTAATTTAAAATCTACAAAGAGACATTTGAAAAACATTATTTCAAGCGCATGCAAGCATATTATTTTCTCTGTTGACTCCATTTAAGGAACTGGTGATTTATTTGATCAATTCTTTCAATTATATATATATTGAGTGTCATTATTGTGCTTATCTGCTTTAAATCTTTCATTTTGTTATCTTTTGTTTCCACTAGTTAATTTCAAAAAAATCATAAACAACTTAATCAATATAACACCATCACACTAAGTAATTAGCCTTAGTAATTTAATAGGGTCTACCCCCCTTGGCTTCGTTAGGAGTTAGCCTGAACGGTGGAGTCAAGAACAAGGTGGCAGCCTTGACTCGAGACTTTCCCCTAAGGACACATCGAGTGGCTTGAAGATTTCCTCCACGTAACCCAGGTGTGTGAAAGGCGGCAACACTTTTTGGCGATGTTGCCAGAGATAAATCTTTTTATTCCCAGAGTATGCCTTTTGTTTTCTTCTTTTTGTTGTTGCTTTGTTTGATGAATGCTTAGATTATATCTTTAATTTTCATCTGGAAACTCCAAGGACTTTTTTTCAATTTTTATTTTTACAAAGAAAAGAAAAAAATAATTTTTGTGAGAGTTCTTAAATGTATATTTTAATTCTCACATGGTGACTCCATTGGAGGGATAAAACCCTGTTATCTCATAAACTTGTGAAGTTTTGTTGTGTGTAGATGAGCCCATGCGACATATTAAAACCTCTAAAGCTCATCACTTGACAGCTCCACCTTTTCAGTACAAGGTTTAATGGTTATCTCAAATGCATACTATTAATTTTTGATATGGATGAATTAAAGGAGCAATATGGTGCCCAGATAACCGGACTTTTTCAGCCTATCGATTTCTCAAACATCCCGAGTTTTCCTAACTGTTGTGATGGTGTGGGGGATGCATATAAATGGCTTCCAGTATATCATGGAAATTATGGTGATTCGGCCATCTGGAATGTCAAATCTTTCCTTTAGTTGATGGCTGACTCCAATGTGCTTCATGAAGACAATATGATGGAAATGTTTGCTGGTACTTTTTGGGGTGAGGCCTGATGTTGGTTCTATCAGGGCCTTCCTAATAAATGTATAAATTCTTTTCCAAGCTTCCTTTGGATGTTTTTAGAGCAGTGGCATGATGGTAGGGGTAGTATGAATGGTTTGAAAATTTTCCTTGAAAAGATATGTACCTTCTACATATCTGGGATAGAGTATCACATGGAAACATATGATGGACCTTTTTCCATGATACAAAGTATTGAATACTTGGAATCACATCTTGAACATTTAAGTGAAGAGGAGCCCATGATTGAACACCTTGTTGAAGACTCTCCTCATGTCACCATAGCTGAAAACATTGAATATTTGAGATTTTCTCAAGATTGTTGCAATGCTAATAGTTGTCCAGAAAGTCCTCATGAGGAAACCATTACAAAGATTAAAACTTATGAAGAAATTCATAATGTGTGTGATGACACTCCTCTATGTTCATCACTTAAGGATGAAGTTTTGGAAAGTTTAAATTCTCATAATATCTTTGAAACCGAAAATTTGAAGGATGATTATTATGAACAGGAGGAGGGTAGTTATATCTTAGGATGTGATACCAGCAAGGAAGACTCTCTCACATATGACATGGATGGGAGTGATGACTATTGGAATTTCATAGATAATCCAACTTGTGATTAATATTATTGAGAATCCCATCCATGATATGTCCAGCAAGGGGAGTGTGGATACCTGGGAAAATCTTAGTATGGAAGAGGAGCATTCAGAATTTTCACATGATCATCCAGAGTCATATCATGCAGAGCCGCACAAAGGTATCAATAATAAAGACGTCGAGAAGCAGTGTTGTGAAAAGACAGATGTGATGCAGTCAGTGGAGCCTCTTGGGGCTCATGCAATGAGTTATCATCCAGGAAACCTTGATGATCAGTATGATGGTGTAGTCAATCTACCTCATCATTCCAATTTGTATATCAACCCTATCCATTCATGGATAGAAGCAGCATGTGCAAGCACCCGCCAGTTTGGGAATAAGTTTGACAACATTATTCATGCCTATGATTTACCATCCATCCCACCCATTCCGGATCATCATGCAGGTTTGCATTCTCTAAATAAGGTATCCTTACTTTGGATGGTAACCAAAGACAAGGACAAGTTTTTTATGTTAATAAAATTCTTAGGTGGTTACATTGCATTTCTGATTACACTTAACCCTTTTTATATCATGCTTAGAGTAGGAAAATAAGCTCCTTGAAAGAGAGCATTTACTTTCTGCATTTCTATTTTGTACTTAGATATAAAAAAACTTTTCTTTCATTAGTTAGCTATATCTATTTTGTTTGAATAAATTGGCTTAATTGTTCATTTGGTTTTTGTATAAAGGTTGTGCTACTAAGGTTTTCTTGTCAAGTTGAGATCATTTTTATAGGGTGTATAAAACAGAGATTCTGGTGTTCTCGTATCCTCTCCTTGTCTTACTTGTCTTATGACCAAATCAAGCACACGTCCCACAGTTGGAGCCAGATGTTACCACCTAAGTTGTGCTTAGTGTTTTTAATTAAGTGAGCGTGGTGAACTGGACAAAGATGATTTGTTCAGACTTCAGAAGACCTTCAGAAGTGCTTCTTAGAAGTTCTTGTTGTACTATATCACATGTTCATACCCCCTTGGGGGAGTTGTAATAAATGTTCTAGCATGATAATGTCTGTAAAAAGCCTTAGTCTCATAGAATTTATTTGTCAATCTGATCAACCCAGGGTGTTTTTTGTTGATGTATATGTAACTTCGGAATGTATTCTTCTATGTATTTTATATTATTGTAACCCGATGTTTATTCCGGGATGTTTCTATTATGTATTTGAATCATGTGGTCATGCCCTGATGTTCCGATCGGGAGGATTATAATGTAAACAAGTCATATCAAGTCATTGGGTAAGTCCCCACAGTTTAGGGGCAATTGAGTTATTATACACTAATTAAGGTGTAGGCTCGAGTAGTAATTATTAGGTTGAGTGCACTTCAAGTCAACGGAAGAATATAAATAGAGAG
>LPNX010034738.1:0-48963 GCA_001517045.1 Pseudotsuga menziesii
GAAATGATAGGCACTTGTTGCTCACATAGGACCGGCTTCATTGCCATAAAATAATATTCATGTACTAATGGAAATTATGATAAAATGCAGGAGCCCTTGCAGCTGTTGTCTTCCTTAAATTGCTATAGTGACAGAGCATTTATGTTATCTGTCATTACATCAAATAGTTCATAAAATCAATGTATGCAGAAGGGAGTTTCACCTCCAATCAGCCATTAACAGTGGGAAAACATGGAAAAAGGGAGAGTTAAGTTAGTAAGCAAGATTCTAATAGCGAAGAAATTTGGCTTTGGTGCAAAGACTGAAGACCTGCATGACAGAGAGCTTCTACTTAGGCATGCTTGTGAAAATTACTTATAAGTTATCCACATTTTGAGTTGCGTTGATTTTTTATAAAACCTCTCAGTCAGTATGCTTGACAAAATAACTTGCTATTACGGTATTTATAGTTTTCGTAAATCTGAGCCAGTGCTTCTTAGGCAATTTTAGGCTGCTAAAAAAGAGATCATAGATATTTGACTGTCCTACAAAGTTGGATGCCTCATAATTTATTATAAACATTGTTCACTGACTCAGTTTTCACAAACTTGTTTTAGTACTATTCAAAACTGAAATTTTCAAACATTCACAAATATCATATATACACCAACAAATCAAAACATCCACAAGCATGTGTCCAAAGCTTAAAAATCACTGTTCTAGTAAATATTAATAACATTGGATTCAACTAACAAGTCATACTCTAAGTGAAACCAGAAACGTAACTGTGATAAGCTCAATTTACATGAACCTCTCTGCAAGGATCAGGATCATCGATGTAAAAAAGATGATGTTGACAACAACACCAAGCAGAACATATAATGCTAAACTGTGTAATAGAGACCTTAAAGCTAATGAAGAAAGACATATGGGAAACGCACTTCTGCTTTCGTTAAACAGGCACATGCTGTTCCCTTGCATTTTCCCTGAGAGATTGTAAAGGAATTGCTCATGTCTAGCTGTTTTCTGTTTCTCTCCATCTCTCTGTAAGGGGATTTGAAAGTGTTTTTTTTCGTTGTTGGTGTTTTCCTATTGTGTGCTTCAAGGGAATCTGTCTCAAGTCAAATTCTGGTTTTGACCCACAAAGATTACTATATTTTGATTCATTTTGATCCACCAGAACCAAAAAACCCCTAAATTTTAAAACCTGGCATTTTTAACCAAAATTGAACTCAACTCTTAATAACATGAAATATGTTCTACGTTTTTAACCGAATCGAAATCAACTCTTATCGATATGAGACGAAGTCCTAGGCACCACGAAAGAAACTGAAAATCAACTCTTATCGATAGAAACTGAAAATCACAGGAAGCTGCACTTCATTGTGATCATATTGTGAGCCGGATTTAAACAAAGATTACCTGATCTCTCTACGAACTGTGTGTTCAAGCTGCTAGGGCCTCAACCTGAAAAGTCTTCATTAATATTGATTCTTGATCCGGAGTTGCATGGGGTTTGATCTACCACCACGGGTTCTAGCTACTAGGGCCTCAAACTGGAAACCCCTGAACTGGAAAGATGAATAAACTTGAAACAATCTTAGCCTGCAACTCCCAAATAACCCGAAGTTCCAAATTGAACCAGTAAGCTCAGAATAATCTTAACCTGCAACTCCCAAATAACCCAAAGTTCCAAATTGAACAGTATTCACCTCTGAAACTAGATTATTGATTATATAGGGCGAAATTCTTCCCAATACACTCCATTTCCACGATTTAGGGACGATTTTATGCAAATATATTCTCGAAAGGGGAAATCGATGGGCAAAAATACCCTTGTTTTGGATTTATAACCAAAATCGAAGGCGAAACTGCCAATAAAAATCTTCATAGCCATAAATCCTAGGCGAATAAGGTATTTTTAACAGATTCGAGTGATTTCTATGGGCGATGGGAACAAATTTTACAGGAATCGGGGAGGCGAAATAAGTTTTTTGGCCTCTCCCTCCGGAAATGAAGGGGGCTATTACCCTAAATTCTATTATTTTTTATTTAAATTTTGAGCGAATTATTTAAAATTTCGAAAAAACTTTCTTTATAAAAATTCGCCCTCCAAATTTTCTAAGTGCCTCTAATTTCGCCCTTGTGCGAATATTCGCCCCTAAAATTAACCATGCCTAATCCCTAGTTCCAACCGTTTATATCAAACCACTAAAGGGTCGCTCCTCCAAATATATGGTAATTGAGTGGCCCCTCCTCCAAACATATGGTAATTGATCAAAGAGAATCTTAATTAAAATGTTGTGCATTACTATTCCGTTTATTAACTTAATGTTAAATCCTACATTGGGGCACGTGGAGAGGAAGACCATAAAGTTTTGGAAAAGATAATTCATTAAAAACTACTATTCCATTTCTAAACTTAATGTTAAATCCTACAATGGGGCACTTAGAGAGGAAGACCATAAAATTTTAGAAAAGATAATTTATTGTAAGAAAGGCAACAAAAAAATCCAAATAGTTATGAAAGATTACAACTCTTAGTTATTTTAACATATCCTAATGGATTAGGAAAAAATGTCAAAGCTTGCATTTAGTCTAATCATTCTCTTGATTTTTTAAATATATTATTCTTTAATTGTTATATTAAATATATAATTTTGATGTTAACATAAGAGACTTCAAAATTTGATCAAATTTAACACAATTCATTTTTTACAATACTTTCAAACATGAGGTCAAGTTTTGGTATTTCAAAAAGTTGCAGGGTCATAGCTGCTAGGATATTTAGACACTTAGGAGTTAGTTAAGATCAACTTGTGTAATATATTCGTTAGGTAAAAGTGTGTTTCATTAGTATGCATTTGTAAATATTTTAATCCGACGGTCACGATATGTTTTAGACATAGAGTGATTCGACGGTTCAACTTCTCTTAGATCATACCTACCATTGATTCGTGGCTTAACACCCGATTGGTCTATGATCTCTATTTAAAGAGCATAGAGGGTCCTTGGCTAGTTGATCGATTATGAGAAGCTCATGTAACTTTCTTTCTTTTGCATAATAAATTGCTCCGAGTAGCTATTTGGCTGGGGCCGTGGACTGTTTCCCTCTCGAGGGTTTTAACCACGTGACAAACATTGGTGTATTGATCTGTGATCTGTTTGTGTGAAGCGGTTGTTCTTGGTGTTCGATCCTTTGGGAGTACCCTGTGTACCTTAACATGGTATCAGAGCTTTTATGAAGAGCCGCTTTCGGTTTTGATCAAGATCTGGAACTGGTGTTGCCGAAACTTTGAAAGGGTTTCTGGTTTTTGGATTTTTTGTACATTTGTGGCCTATGGGAGCTATTCCATTGCGTCCGGAGTGCCGTTTCCATTTGGAAACAGTTTTTGTTTCACCGAAAACCGTTTCCGTTTGCTCCAGAAACACCCATTTCGGCAAATCTGAAGGTATAATGTTACAGTGACGGATTTGTTTTATTTTTTTTTAAATCTCTCATATTTTATCAGTCTTATAAATAGATCTTTTTGTTTTAGTCTCGGACTGTTGCCTTCCCTGGCTGCGTATGCTCTTTGCCGTGCACCTTGTGTGATCGCGGCGAATCAGAAACGGTGAGGGAAAGTTTTTTTTCTTGTCTTCTCGGCTACGTATGCTCTTTGCCGTGCACCTTGTGCGATCACGACAAATCAGAAACAACGAGAAAACTTGAAAACGTAGACTTTCCGGGTAAGCTAACCAAGATCTAACCCCATTGTGTGGAAAAAGTTTCTTTTGTTTTTTGTTTTTCATTTTTTTTGTGATTTGCAGGAAAAGAAAACAAGCACGGAAAACGAGAGAGAAGAGTTGAAAAAAAAAAAAACCCCCCTTCCTCTTTCCATACTTTTACGTACCTTTTAAACTTAGCTCACTTGGTCCAAAGTTGCTTTACACCTTGATAAGTCTTGATTTCAAGTCTTATCAAGCTACTTTTAGTGCATGCAATTTCTATTTTCAAGTTACTTGATTGTAAAAGTGTATCTCACATTAATAAAATAAAATAAAAGTGAGTCACTTAAGTCTTTTAAATTATTGCCGCACTATTTAAAAGTACATTATTGTAAAAGTGAACCTCACTTATTCTACAAAAGTGATTCACTTCAAATCAATTTTATTGTAAAGTGATTGTCAAAGGTAGATATTTGGAAGATGGGGGTTCTTTTTTTTAGTTGGTCAAGTTAATATCTGTCACGTCACTATTGGGGACATCTTCAACATTTCATTTGATCAAGCATAACTTCATCATTCGAAATCCGTTTTAAGTGCCATTTTTTTTAAAACCACATATTTTTTCGAGCTCTTTGCATCCAAACAGTTAGTTTCTGTTTTTTCAGCCATTATTTTACAGTATGGCCGCCCCTTGTGATATTATACTTATAAGTTCTAACTATTTCTCATGGAAATCTCGTATGGAGGATGTTCTGCGAAGTAGGGGACTTTTCAGGATAACCTCAGGGAAAGAAACGGAACCCACTGATGATGATAAGAAAATTAAATGGGCAAATAGATGTGATGAAGCTTGTGGATTGATTGGGATGTTAATCTCTACTGATTTGCGATTCCACATATCTGGAATTGATGAACTTGATGTTGCTTGGGAAAAGTTGGAATTTGTGTTTGGTAAACACAATGAAATTCGGGGCCATCAACTTGAGAATGAGTTGCTTTTCTTGAATCCCAATGATTTTTCTTGCATTCAAGACTATTTATCTAAGTATAAAACTCTTAGACTATTATGTGCAGAATGCAAGATTAAGAAAGAAGACAAACAATGTATTTATCATATTCTTTCCAAACTTGGACCTGCATATTCTGTTTTTGTATCTACATTCTACTCCATGAAAGAATCCTTGACTGCAGCCAGCTATGTAGAGCCTAGTCTTGAATCATTTTGTGATTCCTTAAATAGAGAGCAAGAAAAGCTCATTCATCTTGGAATAATTAACAATGCAGATACATCTGGGAAAGCCTTATTGTCCCAACAGAAAGAAAAGTCCAAGCCTCCCAAGAAACAGAATTTTTGCAATAATAAGCAAAACAACAAGGGTCCCAAACCCTCTCAGTCAGCTCCTTCTTCAAAAAATGACAAAGGATCCAAGCAAAAAGGAAAGAAGACTGAGCGTCATTGCAATTTTTGTGGGAAAGATAATTATGATGAATCTAAATGTTTTAAGAAGATGGCAGCCTTAGAAGCAGCAATGAAAAAGCACCACATCAGCCTAGATTCGTCTTCAGAATCTAACACTCATGGACATACACTTTGTACTTCTGGTTACTCTTATACTGCATCTTCTTCTTCTACTTCAAATGAATGGCTCATTGATTCTGGAGCATCTTATCATATGGCTAAGGATAAAGCCATCTTTTCTACTATGCATGAATGTAACACCAAACAAATATTTGTTGGTGATGATAGATCTCTAAGTGTTGTAGGATCTGAAACAGTTCCAGTAGAGAATGGTCATTTCAGTGATGTACTATGTGTTCCAAAAATTTCCTGCAATTTGTTATTAGTCTATCAAATTACTCATTCAGGTGAAGGTAAAACTGTGATGTTTACACCTCACCAAGTTGTAATCAAGGATTTTAAAAATCCTCAAAATGTCCTTGCTACTGGAACTGTTGATGATATTACCAAGTTGTACAAATTTAACAACTTTGGGTTATCACCTTTTCATTCTATTTTTGTTGCTCATAATGATAACTTGAGCAAACTTTGGCATGAGCGATTTTGTCACTTAAATTATCGCTCCTTGCAACAACTATGTAAAGAAAATATGGTGACTGGTCTTCCGCTGGTATCTTGCAAGGATGGTGTTTGTTCCGGTTGTGTACTCGAAAAACATCATCAGGACAGTTTTGACAAACGTGCCTCTTGGCACGCCTAGGTTCCCTTGGAGCTTGTGCATAGTGACTTGTGTGGCCCTCTTCCATCTGCTTCATTTTCTGGTTTCAAATATTTCTTAAATTTCATTGATGACTACTCCAGACGCACTTGGGTTTACTTCTTAAAACTTAAGAGCGAAGTATTTAACATGTTCTTGGCCTACAAGGCCCTTGTTGAAAAACAACCACTAACCTACAATCAAGGCAAGAAACCATGTCCAGATTGATATATAAATAAAATAAAATAAAAGTTAAATATAGACTATGCCAATCCCACTATCATTTATACCTCGAAAGAGAACTAAAAAATCTTCCACAACTATTCAACTTTGTCCAAAATTCCCACTTGGAATGCCACTATTTAAAAAAAAACAAAAAGAAATTGAAAACATGAAAGTAGTAATTTACTCTACCTATCTATTGGATGTAGAGTCCCATAGTTGTACAACAGAATTAGTCAAGCACATGCAATAAAATTATAAATGGACAAAAAGAAGAAAACAATGTGGTTTATACCTTTTTTTATATACTTAGATATATATTATGATTAGACTTTGTCTCTTAGGAGACAAGCCACTAACGAAACAATGGACATACCTGAGAGAGAGAGAGAGAGGTAGTTGCAGGGCAGAGTGAGACAAATACAGACCTCAAGGTATTAATCAAAATAGTCTAGAAATGAGGATGATATTTCAATCCCATTGCTGCAATAAATGACAGTCTTTTAGGAAAGTCATACATCAAGCAAATAGAATCTCCTTTCAAATGTGCAGAGGCAACCTTAACCCATACTCTAGCATGTCCATCATATTACGACACACTTCCATACATAGTAGCAGCCTCAAGGAGGATGAAAAGGATGAAAAAAAACATCTATAAAGTCTAAACAAGCTTGGCATGCTACAATAGGCTAAACAACCTTTCAAACACTTCATCCTTGTTTTTCAAGAAGTATATCCAATTCTTGAGGGAATAATCATCAATAAATGAAGCATAGTAAACATACATGCTTAGTGAATGGTTTGCATTGGCCCACATATATATGAGTGGATAATATCTAAGATCCCATTTGATTTAGCGTCACTATTTGGATAAGGGTTCTAAGTATTCTTTCCTTGTGCACAACCTTTGCACACTCCTTCATGATCTATCCGAATTTTTGGTAAACCAGTCACAACCTTGCTCATAGTTGGCAATGCTTTGTAGTGTATATGAGAAAGCCTTATGTTCCATAGCTCACATGGGATTATGGTACTAGTCATTAATGTTGAATCTACATGTCCCTTTAATCTGTAGAGTCCTTCTTCTTCAACTCCAATTACTACTGCATAAACTATGGTTTTTCCTTTTGTCCGCATAAGAACTTCTCCATCCACAAAAGCAACTCTGAAGCCTTTCTTATCCCAGGTTGAGATAGAAAGGAGGTTCTTATTTTGTCCTGGGATATCTAGTACATCCTTAATCTTCATGGACTTCCCAGAGTCCAAATTATAGGATGATTCTCAATTTCCTTTGATGCGGCATTGGGAATCGTCTCCGAGCATTACTTTGTGTGGGGACTCCTTTTGTACAAGACATGAGAGTGAGTCCTTATAACCTTTCATGTGCTTGGAAGCACCACTATCTACTATCCAGGTGTCATTCCCTCATGAGAATGAACCTGTTAGTGCATAGATCAAGACATATTCTTCACTGGAGTCTTCATCCTTCTTAGCTTTCTCTTCATCTTCTTGATCACTGTCTTTAGTAGCATGGGCCTGAAATCTTTTCATTTTTTTTACTCTTTCTACTTTCATGGGATAGTTGATACTAATGTGTCCCAACTTGTAAGAAGTGAAGCATTCATAATTTGAGAAATATTTCTTGGAATTCTTAAACCCTCGAGTCTTTCTATGAGGATGGTCATGACTCTTTCTCTTGTTCTTTCCTTTGGTATGGATTGTCAAGGCTCGATCCTCATTACCATTTAGATTTTCTTCTCTGGCTGCTATTCTTTCTTCTTAAACACAGTCTTCCCATAGCTGTCAGAACTTGGATAGTTTCCTTCTTGAACATATTTCTCGGATAAAGGATTCCTAATATCTTCGAAGACCATTCAAGGTGGTCATTACAACTTCTGCTTCTTCAACCATGTCACCAATAGCTTATAATTGCTCCTTGATTTGAGCTACTCTTGTAAAGTAAGATTTCATGGTCTCTAAATTTTGAGCCCTTACATTTTTGAGGTGATTCCTCAGGGTCATCTTTCTATTGATGTTTCTTTCTTCAAATAGACCAAATAGAGCACCAAAAATTTATTTTGGTGTATTCCTTGAGGATACTTGAGGGATAAATTTATCTTTGATGGAGTCAACTATGATTATTTTAGATTTTATCACATCCTTCTTATATTTGGACTTAGCTTCAGCTTCTTCTGGTTCTACAACTTCCTCCTTTATAAATCCTTCTAGATCATTTTCTTCTAGGATGAGCATGGTATGATACTTCCATGCTCTGAATTTTTCAGTACCTTCAAGCTTCTCATATAGCTTGGTATTTTTTGTCATATTAACATAATGAGAACTTAAAATGGAATAAGAAGAGGTAGTACTTACTTGATGAATACAACTTATGGTTGATCTTCTTCTGGATGACCCAGGGTTTGAAGCATAAACCTTAATTTTTCAGTTGGGATCACTGGTAAGGCTGAGTGATGGAAAATATGCGCCTTCCCAGGGAGAGCTAGATTGTATCTTGCTTTTTTTGAGATTGATGATGGAGTCTTAGGAAAATTGAATCCCTAGTTTGTCCTGACAGTAGTGTTTGGTCCAAAAATGGAACTTCTTGGAATTCAGTTTTGTTTTCATAGAAATATGTGCCCTTCAAGGGTGAGTTGAGTGAGCCCTCTTTTCTGTTTGATCTATTGATGGATTTGTTCGGAGTGACCAACCATAGTTGTGTAGTGTTTCCTTTCAGGGTGGCTCTGATACCATGTTAAGTTTTCTTAAATTACTTAGATGATATCTTAAAACAATTTATCACTAGTAGGATCACTGAAAGAAAAACAAGCATAGAAACAAACGAACACAAATATTTTCCTTGGGGAAACCACAAGGGAGAAAACCCCTAAAAAATTTCCCCAATATAGAACTTAACCAAAGCAGTGTAAAATCGAGACAATTGCTTCTCTCCTCTTTTTGGCTTACTTGTTCTTATCTCTCTCTTGTAAAATTGCTTGAGTGAGTGTGTACAAATGAAGGGGAGCGAATTCTTATTTATATTCTTCACTTTACTTGACCTAGGACCTAACAAGGACGACTTTTCTAACTGACAGGGCCGACTTGTCTAGAAAGACACCAAAAATAACATTTATTATAATGACACTTAGGTACTATTGACCCGACTTACATCAGAAGGTTTGCATTGATTCTTTCAATGACTCTTACATGAACAAACGCATATCCTGATGGAGGAATACAATCAATACATTTGGAATATCTTCCGAAGTTACAATACTTTTAACACCATCCCCATCCCAGTTTTTGATTCCCCTAGTACAAAGAAAAACAAATGATGGTCAGGTTCAAACAAATTACATTTTCACAATGTAGACCTCATAGTGGATAATAACCCAATAGAGAAAGAGTTTATTTATTGAGAACAAGTCTTATATTGTAAAAACAAATTAGTATCAATAAAAATGCAATAAGTGCAAGCAATTCATCATTTTTCCCTTATCATGAAATACTTTTGAAAAAATGTCAATTTCCTTCATAGCTAAATTGAAATTACATTTTCCATGTTTTACATTATTTCCATTATCTGGAGTATCATACTGCTATCATCATGGGTTATCGAAAATTGCTCCTATAATTCCACAAAGTGTATCAAACCACCCTTTATTACCATACAAAAAAAATATAGAAAGACTTAATCAAAATAATGTAAAATGAGCTAAATATTTGTATGTTGAATTAAATCATAATAGGTTTTTTTTGTAAAATATAAAGTTTTTCTCCCTTGCACATATGATCTTAAACAACCATTGACACTTACGATAACGACCCTCAAAGTGAAAAAGGAGTGGTTTTCATTAGTGACTTTCACTTTGAGATTTATTATCATTATTTATAATCATCGATTCTTTAAGAATATTGTGAAATAAGAGTGAATTTTTATCAAAAATAATCAATAATAATATAATATATAAATGAAAAAAAATTGTTTTTTAAAATTATAATATACATTTTCTAAACTCCACACCTCAATTAATGGATACCAACATCGACACTTATTTACTTTCTTATTTTTACACATTTTACAAGCGCACTATATCATTTCATTGAAATATTCCTCTATCCCAAGGATTGGTCTTGGTTGGTGCTTGTTCATATGAATATTTAGATGGTGACATGCTATTTTCTTGCATTTATCATGTATTATAAATGATAACCATGCATCTTTCAGTTAGAATGTTATTTTTTTTAAATGAATATGAGATTTAAGCATAAACTATTTTATAGTTTAATGAATTTACAATGGTTGAGCTACATAGAAGAAGTAATTGTATAATTATATTACAAATCTATTAGAATGAATAAAATTTGTTTTAGAAAAATGACATTTTTCTTATCAAAATAAGAAATAAGATGAAAGTCATAATGACCATCGCCTAGAATAAAAATATATAGAGATACTCTATAAAAAAAATAATTATATAGCATTAGATATACACAAGAGGAAAAAATTATATCTTTTAATCAGAATACTTAACTCCTTTTACATGGCTTGCTTTTGACTAAGTTTTTTTAGATTTTTTTTTAAATGTAATAAAAGATGGTCTAAGCCACTTCGTAGAATTCTTTAAAAAATGCAATAACCCACTATGATACCTAAGTGATAGTTGTATGCTACTCCATATAATGGAAATGATATACATGAAAAATGTAAATTTCAATTTTATTGTGAAGGGAAATACCAGTTTTTAATAAGGGAAAGTGAGTTAATTATATTCACTTATTAGATAGTTAAAGATACTCAAATTCTTTAATAATATAATATTTGTTTTCAATAAATGGACTATCTCGTTTTTTCAGAGGAAATCTCTACGGAAAACCCAGCAATACTTCCCCACATTAGTGGATGGTAGAGGTGGTAAACCGCCGGCCATCCTCACAGATGGCCTAACCCTAAAGGACTCAAGGCTCGAACCCGTGACCTCTCCCCGTACCGAGAGAGTGTGCGCACGTCTTACCAATTGAGCTAACCCTTGGGGCTAAATGGACTATCTCGTGATTCTGCGCTATGCGGTCAACAATGCAAAAACATAATTTGTTTCGAACTTTATATTACTGTGCGTGTTATAATCTATTAAATCTTTATGGTTTCTATAATATGGAAATGCTAAAAAATTATAAGATTTATTTTATCTTGAAAGCATTTTCTTCAATTTATTTATTAAATCTTTATTGTTTCTATCATATGGAAATGATAAAAAATTACTATACTTTATTTTACGAAAGAAGATTTATTTTATCTTAAAAGCATCTTCTGCAATTTATTTATGTATGTATGAACGTTTGAAAGAGCAATTTGAAACTATTGAGCCTAAATGCATACATCATTTTGACCAGCATCGGTAAAGAATGGAACAAACCTTATCATGGTAGAAATTCGGCAAAATAAAAAAGTAGCTTATTTCTCTAACCACTATCCTCAGACTTCCAAATTTTCCAGGCATTAAGGTATGTTTTATCTATCTTTCATTATGCCATTAACATTACTTTTATAGTAATTGGTTTTCCACTTTGTATATGGACAAAGCAATAACTAAAGGGTGCCTTGGATGGAAGATTGGCAATGGTAAGCATATCAAAATTGGTCTCGACCCCTTAGCTGGTGTATCATCTGATTACACTTTTCCAGAGGGTCTTCGTTTGTATTTGGAGGATTATGGTATCTATACACTCTCTGATGCTCTCAATAGAGGAGTAGCCACTTCCTCTTCAGATTACTGGATCATTGCTGATGATTTAGAGCTCGCTGGACTATGGAAGAATGCCTGGTCCAAGTATATTAAAGGTTTGATGCATGGTGGGATCCGCATCAGCAATAACACTAATACTCTAGTTTGGATGTTTAACAAGACTTCGGGCACGGTTAAATCCAATCTGATGTATGATTTCATTGCTAATACCCTTGTCACCGATAGACCCGATGACTTTCTGAGCAAGATCTGGAAATTCCACATTCCTCTCAAGATCATCTGCTTCAGTTGGCTCAGCCTGCTGAATAAAATCAACAATTATGACAATTTGATAAAAAAAGGATGGACTGGTCCATACTGGTGCTGTCTTTGTAGATCTAACTCAGAGTCTGTTGAGCATCTTTTTTAGGACTGTAGCTTCACGAAGAAGATTATTGGACTCATCATAATTACTCTTGATATCCCACATTTTTGGAAGGAATCTTCTTTTGCACTCAATGTATCCAACTGGATCAGCAGAGGAAATACTCTGAAGTATCTTCCTTTTTTTCTTATCTGGCACATTTGGCTGACTAGAAACAATAGTATTTTTGAATACAAGAAGCTTGATGTATCTTTTAGTGCTCTTTCCATCAAGAAATTCCTCCTCCTATATCCTGTCAGTGCTCAGCAGGAATTATCTAGGAGGAATATTGAGCTAGCACCCATATTGAACTTCCCAGCTGGTTTCTTCGATGGTGCTTCTGCGAATAACATGGGAGGTGTTGGTGTTTAGCTTCTGCTCAGTCATTATCACCATTTCTGCTTCAAACTGGGAGTAGGCCATAGCACAAATACAAGATCAGAATTGTTGGCCTTATGGACACTTTTACACTGTGCAAAAAGCATGGGACTCCCCCAGCTGCATATTCCTGGTGATTCAGCTGTCATTATCAATTGGTTCAAGCATCAATCAGCACTTTCATTACTCACACTTGATGGATGGTGTCATCTCACTAGAGAGCTGGAACCCCACTTCATCCATCTCTTTGTTATTCATATATATAGAGAGCACAATATAATTGCTGACAGCTTATCCAAAGAAGCTTTAACACTGGCTTCAGGCCAGTTTCAATTCTTGGAATTCACCAATGGTGATTGTATTGATCAGGGCTCATACTTTCTTTTCTAGCCCTCAACACCGGATCTTTTGTGGTTGCGATTTTTGGACATCCTTTGGATGTGGCTATGGATGAGTATCATATTTCAGCTCTTCTCTGTTTAATGCTTCTTTGGATCAGCTATCATAGTAATTGTCTGAACTCTCTATGTTATGAAGAGCGGGGAATGGATGGAGTCTCCCAGACTGTTTCCATGAAGCTTGAACATTATTGGTTTACTGATTGATTTTGTAACAACAGATCATTGATTGCTGCCCTCCCATATGAGCTTAGCTGGCACCTCTGCTGCTGATATACTTGATGATGGTTTCCTTAGTCTCTGAGCTCAGCACAGGCTGAAGATGTATTCAATGTTTCCTTTGATTTCAATGAAATAGCAAGGAACTGATATTTTCCCCTAGAAAAAAAGCAATAACTAAAAATTATTTTACTGTTTAAAAACTTCAAAACTAAAATTTATTCATTTAAAGGGTTTGGCGAAAACAATAAATCAAGAATTCATGTAAATGAGAAAATTGCTATGAAAAAATCAAATCAAGAATTTTTTATTTGTTACAATTAAGAAAATAAATCAGAATTTTTTTATTGGTTTGATTTATACAAGATTATTTGATTCAAACAAATGTATGAATTTTGTGTGTTCAAAAATGGCACTGCATAAGCAATGATGGTATGATGGACATGGTAATAGCTAAAAGAGTAGTTCAACCTGCATTTTTAGTACAATCAAGGAATGAATTTTAAATCCCATATGACCTACTACCAAACTCATGTTTCTTCCTACTACATTGCCAGTGTAGTGAGGATCAAAGGTAAAGTCCTATTTCTTTCGTTGGGTTTGAGTTTTACCTATCTCAAAGGTACTTCCAATCATAACTACCCATATGCAAAATGCGCATTGTATAAGTTGCAATCAAATGGTTTTGTATTGGTCGAAAATTTGTAAATCATTTGTATTGTTCAAGTCAATATTTCAATCATTTTGGTAGACTGGGAGATGTCATATTAGTCCCAATTGCAGTTCAAAAATGTTAAGATTGTAGATTTTCATTGCTCAACTTTTTATAACAATGTTCAAATTAAAATTCATTAAAAACTATTACCAAAAGAAGAGATGGTATGAATGTCATTTATTCCACACCTATTATTATTCCTTGCCTCGGAGGGAATTACATGACTGACTAGAATTTGACATTTGAGTTAGATGGATTCTGGTTTTTTATGCTATGTTTTTCCTCATAAATCAAGTGGGTTTGCTAAGTTTTTCGCATCCACCCTCTTATTGTGGGATTTCCTTTTCATTTTCCCCCAGTATCTGACACCCTAACAAACCTGCACTGACAACCTAGCCGAGATCTCTAGAACCCTGCAATCAATGCCCTGCATGCAATGAGCATGTCAAGACCGTTGAGTGTAACTGTTTGAAAAGTTGCATGGAAAAAAAGATCTTACTGTTTATTAATGGTTTATTAGGGTTATTGAGATTTCTCCGCGCTTCTGTAAATATCCTTTTAGAGTGTAACACACTAGTGTATATTTATTTATATGTCTTAAATATGGCTAATGGCATGAAATTATAGATTTTACCTCTATATTTTACTTCTCATATATTATCATGTATACATCTACCCCTTGCATGATTTAGATGATTTGTAAGATAACATGTTATAATGTTATTTATTTGACATGTTTTATACCCCTCAGAAATGGATTTCTTGCATTAAACAATAGCTTGGTAGCTTGGGTGACCATTAAGGTATGAATAAGTATTTCTTGATTATGCCATGGTGCCAAGCCATCCATTCCTTTAAGTTATTAGTTCTTGATTTGGGTTTCTACTAAGCACAATGTTAATAGACCGGTGCTCACTTAATTTAGTTTTGAACCGTGTTGGGTTTTCTTTTTTGAAATTTCTCCTAATTCTTGGGAAGAGGGGGAGCTCGATGGTAAACTTGAGTTACCGTGCAATAAGAATTTTTCTTTCATTTCATTTTGGAGCTACGACATACTACCTTTGGTAAACCCCACTTTTTTCTTTGACGGGTTAATTTTGACAAGTTTACTTTGACCGGAATACTTGCGACAGGGTTTTACTGTGACGAATTTTTACTGTGACAGACAATTCTTCACACTTGACTGCAACAGGACTCAACTTTCACTTTACATCAATACTCCTTTTACAGACTTTTATCTCAACACACTTTTACCTCAAGAGACACCCACTTGACTTCGATGGGATTTTAATATTAATATTCTATGATGAAAAAATTACACATTATAATATTCTATGATGAAAAAACTAGAATTAATAATTATTTTGTATTTTTTAACAATACAATCTAGAATGTATATTTTCAAACTTTTCCTATTTCAATAAAAATGACTTGAAGTCAAATATGAATTGAAGTCAACCATGGATTGAGGTCAAACTTAGATTGTCGTCAACTTTGGATTGAACTCACCCTTGGAGTCAAGTCAACCTTGATTAAAAGTCAATTATGGATTGAAGTCATAAATGGATTGAATTTAACCATGGATTGAAGTCATGTAACACCCTGGTTTTGATCCCATTTACATTAATGTATATGATGTAGGTATTGTAAATAATTATCATGGTGCGGAGCTAAAGGCCAAGGCCCCACCATTGATTTGGATATGTTATGTTTCGGATTTTGAATTGTCACCGATGGTATATCGGGACATACGACATATATTAAATTGTGGCATCATGTAAACATGCACTTTAATTAAATAACCCAACCAACTATATTCGCGACAACTAAATTGAGAAGGGGCATGATTCTCATAAGGATAGGGGGGGGGATGTCAAACCTTGAGCCATGAGGGAAAATCCATGTGTCACCACCCTGTTTGATTGCTCATCTTCCCTTGCCTTATCCAACTACCACTTTAATGCTCTGCAGAGTAGTTGAGGCAGTTATTGCTGGAGAGTGGAGTGTGGCAGGATTGTCAGTCCTTTCCCACATGCACACTCCACCAGCGAATCGAACCTCACGTTGGGTAGAAGAAAACGACAACGCCCATCATTCTACTCTCTCCACGACAGTGCTGAAAACACTCTCGCACTTCCGACTTGCCATTCTCCATTGTCGCTCATTCTCAAGCAAGGAAGAACGTCCTATGTCTCACGCAGAGGATGCTTTCTTGTTTTGGTCTCACGCAGCCAGGAGAAGGAGCCGTTTCCACTGTCATTCACATTTTCCACAGAGAGGAATCTGGTGTGTTTCCATCTGTATTTGGGATCTGGTGTAAATCTTCTTTTACGCACTGGGTTCTGCGTTGTTGTTACTTACACAGCAAGCTAGGGGTTGTTCGGTCACTTTCACCCACGATTTCCCTGTGAAGGGCCATTCACGTTTTTCTCCCATGTGTATGCTTTCCTTACCGATTTGTGGCTTGTATATATGCTTATCCCCTGCCCAGTTGAGAACCTGGATTTTCTCTTCCATCTTCAGACTGTGTAAGTTTCCCCGGTGACTTTTTTATTGAGAACGGGCTCTTGTTTCCCCATGTCAGCTGGTTGTGTCTACCTTTACATTTTGGGGCTGTTGTAGGTTGTTTTGGAGTCGTTTTGGCCACAATAGGGCTAAGAACGACTCATGAATTGTTTTTCTTGTCCAAGCTGTGAATCGCTTGTGTGACTGGGTGTATGCAGTGGTTGGTCTTCAGATTGTGTTGGAGTAAGGATGAGGGCTTGGATTGCTTGATAAACCTGATGTGTTTGGGAACCACACAGACAGAGCTAGAGGGCTAGCTTTCTTCTCCACAACCCCTGAATAGCACTGGAAGGGAAGTCAGGGCCTAAGGGACTGCGTAGCAGAGAAGGGACTGATTCCTTGTGTTGGGTGTGTGTGGGTGTCTTAGAAGTCAGGCTAGTTCTAGTGTAGGTGTCCCTAGCTCTGTATTGAGCTCACCAGCTTAGCATTTAGCCTTTCCCAACTCTTGGATGTCTTGATAAACCC
The DNA here is from genome assembly GCA_001517045.1 of Pseudotsuga menziesii. Classification (NCBI taxonomy): domain Eukaryota; kingdom Viridiplantae; phylum Streptophyta; class Pinopsida; order Pinales; family Pinaceae; genus Pseudotsuga; species Pseudotsuga menziesii. Next base: position 17,013 of record LPNX010034738.1, read on the forward strand.
AACTGTGTTGGCTGGGTTGATCCATTGTTGCATGATAAACCCAATTGTGTTGGCTTGGCTGTGTTTTGTGTATCCTTGGCTATGTGTAAGCCTGCTTGTTCCTTATTCCTTGGGGAATCATGCCCAGCTCAGGGGTGGCAATGTTGTTGAGAGATTGAGGAGCATGCTAGCCAATGGTTGGGTGGAACGTTGCAGCGACGTAGCTAGTTGCGGGACGAGTTCTTTATAAGATAAGTAATCTTGTCTATTTTACTTCTGCAATCATATTTACTGTCAATAAATTATGATGAACATGTTGAATGCTTGTAGGAACGTATGTTTGCTTCCACTGTATGACAAATAATCACGTATGCATGTTCTAGTTCAAAGCATTTTGTTTCAACATTTTATGTACATACATGTTCATGGGGCGGTTGCCTGGATGGTTAATTCCATGGTGGCGTCCTCTTCGCCGGTCGGAGGGTCGGGGACGCTACAAGTCAACTATGGATTGATGTAAACCATGGATTGAATACAACCTTAGATTGAATTCAACCTTGCTTAAAAGAAAAATATTAATTGAATTCAAATATGGATTGAAGTCAAGCTTGGATTGAAGTCATCATTGGATTCAATTCAACCTTTTTCAAAAGTCAACTATGGATTAAAGTCAAATATGAATTGAATTTAACCATGGATTGAAGTCAAATACAGACTGAATTTAAATATGGATTGAAATCAACCATGGATTGAGGTCAACCTTGGATTGAATTCAAACTTTGATTGAATCCAACCTTATATTGAAATCAACCACAGATTGAAATCAACCTTGCTTAAAATTCAAATATGAATTGAAGTTAAATGTGGATTGAAGTCAACCTTGGATAGAAGTCAATCATGGATTTAAATCAACCTTAGGATGAAGTCGAACATGGATTGAATTCAACCTTGGATTGAAGTAAACCTTGCTTAAAAGTCAACTATGGATTGAATTCAAATATGGATTGGAGTCAACCTTGGAATGAAGTCATCTTTGGCTTGAAGTTAACCCACAGTTAACCATGGATTGAAGTCAACCTTGCTTAAAGATCAACCATAGATTGAAGTCAACCATGGTTTGAAGGAAACCTCATATTGAAGCCAAGCTTAAGTTGAAATCAACCTTGCTTAAAAGTCAACTATGGATTGAATTCAACCTTGAATAACAATTAACTATGGATTAAGGTCACCCTTGGATTAAAGTAAAACATGGCTTAAATTCAACCATGGATTGAATTCAACCTTGGTTAAAAGTCAACTATAGATTAAAGTCAACTATGGATTAAAGTCAACATTGTATCGAATTCAACCTTGGATTGTAGCCAATGATGGATTGAAGTCAACCTTGGATTAAAGTCACCTTAAGATTGAAGTCAACCTTGGATTGAAGTCAACATTGCATTGAATTCAACCTTGTAGTGAAGCCAATGATGGATTGAAGTCAACCATGGATTGAAGTCAACCTTGGATTGAAGTCACCCTAGGATTGAAGTCAACCTTGCTTAAAATTCAACTATGGATTGAAGTTAACCTTAGATTGAAGTAAAAATTGGATTTAAGTCTACTATGGATTGCAGTTAACTATGGATTGAATTCAACCCTGGATTGAAGTCAACCTTGCTTAAAATTCAACTATGGATTGAAGTTAACCTTAGGCTGTAGTCAACTATGGATCGAAGTCAACCATGGATTTAGCTCAACCTTAGCTTGAAGTCAACCTTGGATTGAATTCAATCTTTCCTAAAAGTGAACTATAGATTAAAGTAAAATATGGATTAGAGTCAACCTTCGATTGAAGTCAACTTTGGATTGAAGTCAACCTTGCTTAAAAGTCAATTATGGATTGAAGTAGACCTTGGATTGAAGTCAACCTTACTTAAAAGTAAACTATGAAATGAAGTCAAAATTACTTAAATTAAGTCTATTATGGATTACAGTCACCCTTGGATTGAAGTTAGACATGAATTGAAGTCATCCTTAGATTGAATTCCACCTTGGATAGAAGTCAACCTTGATTAAAAGTCAAACTTGGATTGAAATCCTCCTTAGATTGAAGCCAACCATGGATTGAAGTTAACTTTGCTTAAATGTTAACTATGGGTTGAGGTTAACCTTGGATTGAAGTCAACCTTGCTTAAAAGTCGGCTATGTACTAGATTCAACCACGGATTAAAGTAACCTTTGGATTGAAGTCAACCTTGCTTAAATTCATATATGGATTGGAGTCAATTATGGATTGAAGTCACCCTTGGATTGAAGTCAACCTTGCTTAAATTTAACTATGGATTGAAGCACGGGGGATTCACCTTGTTGAGAAATATCTTATCACGTTCATTCATAAAGGGGGGTTTTTAATTGTGAGAATAAGGTCAATATATTGTAGGTATTGGGGGCAGGGAATAGGGTATGGGGTGTTTATAGGTATTTGGGGGGTATAAAAAGGGTTTCTAGTCAAAATAAGGAATATATTGTAAAAATAGGGTTTTTTTAATTGGAAATATGTATTGGGAGGGGGACTCAACAAAATGATTTTTGTAAGTAATTATCAATATCCATTGAAATTAGGGTGTTATTTAATATCCCATGAACGAAGGTGCTATGACATATTTTCACTAAGTGAAGACCACATGGATTGAAGTCAACCATGGATTTAAAATGTGGATGTGGTTTCTTAATATGGTCAAATAATGGTTAGTCATGTTCTCTTAGTTATGTCAACCATGATGCAATAAATTCAACCATTTCGAAACATGGTATAAATAATTGAACTTATATTATTATTAATTATTAATTATTTATTTATTTTTATTATTTATGTTCTTTTTTAAGTATATTTTCTTTTTAGTATTTTAATAATAATAATAATTCACCATTCCTTCCTCGCATGCGGACCATCAACTAGCACAACCAAATTTTTAAAATTAGTTGATATACGTCGATCGACATATATCAACCATTGCCACACATTTAAAAGTGGTTGATATACATCGACCGATGTATATCAACCACTTTTAAACTCGTGGTTGTGCTAGTAAATAGCTCACTTAGGTAAAGATTAAAGTTAGTCTCTATCTTTAAGAGAGATATTATAACATGTTGAATAAAATTTCTTTAGTGTAAACAAAATAATAAATTCTACTTTCTGGTAAAATATACATTCCATGCAAAACTATAAAAGGAGTTTTCGGTAATATAATTTTAGGAACTTATCTGTTTTCCCACTTGCAATATTTTTTGCATCCATAGAAAACCTGCTTTCCACAATCAAATACATTTGTGGGGACATGTAAGAATCTTCAACATAATACTTATGTCGCTTTCAACCACTCCACCCAAGGAAAGAAACAAGAGTCTATCGAACTAAGTTAGGGGAACAAATTTTTTCGATTGGACAGATAGTGAGGGAGAGAATCGTAGCATAGGGATGATATGGTCCAAACGCCCCACCTTTTAACGGAGGTGTCCTATCTAGAGCTTGGTTAAGAAGAAGGGAAAATTGTATAATTGCTAGTTAAGGAGCAGGAGAAAAAGCTCAATTTCAAAAAAAAGAGGGAGCTAAGGTTGTTGGAGAAGTTGGTACAAGAAAATAAATAAGCAAATTAAACGAATGGAGAACATGGTACAAGTAGAGAAGTATGCAGAAATATTTCGTGAAGTCTCAGCTGAAGCTGAAGAGTTGATAATTTCTTTAAGAATTGTTAGTTTGGGATCTCCTCCTCGTTTTGTTGGTAAGGATTATGAATGTTGGTATGCCAAGATGCAGACGTTTCTTTGTTATAATGGTTTGCAAATTTGCATTGAAAATAGATGTGTTGAGCTCGATGATGATGCATTTGCTCTCTCTTTCACCCAATGAGCTCTAGATGTTAATATTTTTAATGTAATTGTTGAAGCAAATACGACTAGAGAAGCCTAGGAAAGTTTAAAGACAAAGATTTATCTAAGGGGGAGATATATGGCTAAGTAACACCCTGTTAACGTTTCAGTAGACAAACCTATAGAAGATAGTAAAATAGTTGGTGAACCCCATTTTGTTAATACACCAATTGATGATGATAATGTGTGTGAAGTTGGAGATGAACAACAACTCATGAGACATCTGTCAGAAGTAAATGAAGTGACAAATTGTGAAATTAATTTTGTAATCACAGTTGAATTAGATCGAGAATCTATAGCAGTAGATGAAAAAATTATTATATATTGTCTAAATGAAACTTAAGGCTTTATCTTGTAAGCTAGAAATTGAAATTCAATTTTATGAGGTTGTTATACCTTATATAGAAACAACAATAATAGAACTTGAGGATACTGATACAAAATTTGTTGAAGAAAGTAAAGGGTGTGAAAGCTCTTCCAATAAAAGAGAGCATGTGAAAATTGATGATGGTGAATTCCACAATGTTAAGACATGTGTGGATGATGATTGTAGAACTGCAAGTGTAGCAGTTTGTCCTCTGGATATTTCAACAATGTATATTGTTGATGACAACTATGAAGAAGTTGTCAATGAGGCCTCAGACAACTAGTATTGAAGAAGCAATAAGGATTAATGATGATCATGATGATGGAGTGGAAATTGTCATAGTAGCAGAATTTGATGCAACATCAGAATATGAGAAAGATAAAGAAAATTATTTCAGAGTGCTTAAACCTATGTGTCAAACATGGTTTTGTAAAGTTTTTGAAAATATTGATGATTTCAATTTTGTGGAAGAATTTGATAAAATAGTAGCAGCTTGCACAAAATTTGCAGTAGTTGAAGAAGAATTGGTACAAGCTGATGGCATCTTTGATGATGCTAAAACGAAAGAAGTGGATGATTTGGTGACTACAGAAGAAGTGATAGAAAAATGATTGCATGATAACACCACTCAAGATGTTGTGTGTTTTGTTGTAGAAAGAGAAACTGAGGAAGAGAATAATGTTCTTGATGAAGAGTTAAATTTATTGGGAAAATGGCTTGAAAAGAGAAGATATGATGATTTAGTTGTTAGTCTTGTTGTAGAAGCAGAGATGGAAAAAGTTAATTTCCTTGTTGTAGAAGTAAAGGAAGATTTGAACGAAGAGATAATTAATGCTCTCTGAGAAGAGAAAAATCAAAATAACCAATATGGTTCTTATTAAAGTTTTTTATTGTGTAGGTGAGCATCTAGTTGAAGGTAAAGAAGAAGTTGTTGAAGGTGAGTTTCCAAATTATAAGTTTGAAGAATGTTGCATTGAAAAATGCACTAGTTGAAGAATCGGTTGAGAATATTTTCTCATCATGGAATCCTGAGGAAATTAGGTATGATTGTCAATCATTGTGTTCAAACAATGGCACTACACAGATCAAAATTGATAAAGTAGAAGGCATATTATGGGATTTCAGCATACCCACATTACAATGTTTGAAGAAAAGGCTTTGGATTAGAGTCATTAGTGTGAAGGATATTCAAATTTGGTATAATGAAAAGAAGATTGAAGAACAATTTGCAGCCAAAGATGTTGATATAAGATTCAAGCAACCAAAGAAAATATTGAAGAGGAAGGAAGTGAAGATGAATTTGAGGAAGACAAAGCATAAGGCAAAATTTAAAGTGTGGCATCGCCGAAGAAGGAAGAAATGAATTGTATTGCTTTCTATATATAAGTAACATAATTCTAAAGGAGAGGAAGTAAAAAAAGGATAAAAATAGAAGTATCTCATTGGAAACAAGAAGGTTGAGTCAATGTAAGAGCCTCCATTAAAGGCTCCTAGTTGAAGAAAATAACTTGTGAAAGGTAAGTTTAATTGTGATTATTTCATTGAAATTGAAGAGAATAAAATCATGATGGTTTGCAACACTGAAGATGAATATAATGAATGGCATCATGAAGATATGCCAAGTTTTATGAAGGATGGTAGAACCGGGTAAAAACGACCTTTGGAGATATGGGATAAAGTTCTACACAAGCATACTCAGTTTTGAGTGTTGATATTGAAAGCATGCCACATGTAGCTGGAGAAAATACCACCATAGAATAAGAATATAGTCCTAGTAAGGATGTAGTAGCACCATTGTGTTGTATTGATGAAAAATTGTGCACTTAGGTGAAGTGGTGAAATCATGGAGTTGTAAGTCATTGACAAGAGGATGCAAAAGCACATTTGGGTATATTTTTCATTTTTTGTGTAGGCCCTTGTGTCATGGGATTCAATGAAACAACCCATTATGAATCTTTCTTCAGCATAATAAAAGTATGTCATAGCTATAAGAATTGCATGTCAAGTTGTTTGGATGCGTAGTGAAATTTTACTATGCATAGAAGCAATGTTCCAACTCTGATATATTTTGATAACTTTTTGTTTAATGAACCCAACTACTCATAATTAAGGGTGGTATTGGAAATATTAATTATGAGTTGTTTCAACCATATTAGTCAGTCTGTTTTTCAGACAATCTGTCAGTCGGTAAATTAGTGCATGTTTCCTAGTATTTAAGTTGTAGTGTATTATTTTGTATGTCAAATTGTTAGGTATATTTCTGTCAGGAATTAAATTTCATTTCTAGAATTCTTGATAGCTTCCAAGAGAATCCAACAAGTTGTCTTTTGAATTCGATAAGTTTTATGACTTACACAACATAATATATATGATGAATTAGTCAAGTTCAATATAGAGATAAAGCATGAAAAGGTAGGGAATAGAGTGCTCGAGCAAAAGCTTTACATGCAAAATTTGCATAAGTTTAAGGATCTCAAGCTCGGTGTACAATATAAGTTTGTTGATGTAGAAGAAATCCAAGAGAACAAGCTCTATAGTAATTTGCATAAGTTTAAGGATCTCAAGCTCGGTGTACAATATATAAGTTTGTTGATGTAGAAGAAATCCAAGAGAACAAGCTCTATAGTTGAAGAGAAAGTGTGCTAAGTGTGCTAAGTGGGCTTAATAGATGCATCCTCATGTTATGTTGTTGTTGCTGCTATATGAGGTATATCATCCTCATAAAATTCAATTTCAATTTCCCCTCAAGTTCTATTGTTGTTGCTGCTATATGAGGTATATCAACCTCATAAAATTCAATTTTAATTTTCTGTATTACAAGACAAAGCCTCAAAAAGTTCATCTAGACAATATACAATAATTTCTTCATCTATTGTTGTAGATTCTCCATCGAATTCAATTGTTACTATAAAATTAATTTCAGAATCTGTCAATTTATCCACTTTTGATAGATGTCTCATGAGTTGCTGCTCATCTCCAACTTCACACACATTATCATCATCCATTGCTTTATCAACACAATGGGGTTCACCAAGTATTTTACTGTCTTCGGGTTCTTCTGTAGGTTTGTCTACTGAAATGTTAACAGGTTGTGACTCAACCATATATACCCCCCTTATATCAAACTCTCTCTTCAAACTTTCTCAAGATTCTCTAGTCGTATTTTCTTAAGAAATTACATAAAAAATATTAACATCCACAACTCACTGGATTAAAGAGAGAGCTAATGCATCATCATAGAGCTCAACACATATTTTCTATTCAATTTTGCAAACCATTATAACAAAGAAACGTCTACATCTTGGTAGGACAACATTCATAATCCTTACCAGCAAAAAGAGTAGCAAATCCCAAACTAAAGCTTCTTAAATAAATTATCAACTCTTCATCTTTAGCTAAGACTTCAAAAAATATTTTGTATTCATATTTCTCAGCTTCTGCCATGTTCTTCATTCTTTTAATTTTATTGAGTCTTTTATGATGACCCATTTCTTCTTCACACAAAGGATATTTTCTTAAAATGAGATTTCATAAAAAAATAGGCTAATACCCGAGGAAACATGCAACTTTGGCTGACTCCTTTCTCTTGATAAATCAAATGACTTGATCTTGGCTCAAACTTACAATCGATATTTTCTCCACAGCAATAGAATAGCATGTACTCAACATTGGTGCACTTCTCTTCCTCAATGATCTTCAACTCCACTAAAAGAACTCACTTTCTTTCAAAACAAATACTATGAGCTTGAGATCAATAAATTCTCCAGCAACCTCAACTCCCTCTCTTTTTTTGAAATTAAGATTTTGATCCTGCTCCTGCTCCTTAACTAGCACTTATACAAGTTTCCCTTATTCTTAGCCAAGCTATAATAACCCACTCTGACGCCAAATCCAAGGAACTACACAACTTCAATTCGGTATAATGAACTACACAATAAATACCTTTGACTCAAAATAATTGCACAGTAAACCCCTTTCTAATTATGCAGTAAATGCTTCTATACAATCTTTACTTCAACCAACTTTACTTCAATAAGCTTGCAATATTAAAAAGGTTATTAACTTCGACAAGAAACCTTTATTCACTAAGCAAAAACATAAAAGGGAGATTCGACATATGCACACTTTTACTGTGAACTAAAAAAAATTCCCTATGCAAAGTATGCAAAGAGGAGAGCTTCGACATTATCACACTTTGACAAACATACTTTTGTCAATCCCATGATATTAGGAGATTATTAAGGTGACTATTTAGTGCAAAGGTATAAAGGGTTACCATCAAATTTTTGAGTCAGCATCTATTAAGCCCTGGATCAAAATTTTTGAGTGGGTTGATATCCGAGAAAGTCAAACCTTAGTTTGGATTTGAACCAGAAAACTGCTGAAAACTAGAGAACCATGAATCTGCAGAAACTGAAATCTGGAAAGTAAGTTTTGAAGGGTGAAGATTTGGAATCTCCAAAAACCAAGTGTACCAACCAACATGCTTCAGTCAAGTGCATCTCCTGGTAAGGTCAATTTTGCATTTTTAGAAATTTCATTTTTTAGTGACCTTTTGGATAAGATGCCCCCAAGAACTAAGCTTGAGGAGAAGCTAGAAGACATAGAAAGCTTTCGAGTATGGAAATATAGGATTGGTCTCATTCTTAGAGATAATGATCTTGACAAATACATCAAAGGAGAAGTTGCATAACCGAAAGAAGATGAAGCTAAGCAAAATCACCATAAGGACCTAATCAAGGAAATGAGGATCATTGTTGACTCTATAAAATATCAATTGATACCTCAAGTGTCATCCAAAGGGACACCAAATGAAATGTATAATTCCCTATCCATAATGTATGAAGGGAAGAACATCAACTAAAAGACGAATTTGAGAAATCAATTGAAGAGTACCAAGATTAGTAAAGGAGAATCCATTCAAGACTACTTCAAAAGGGTCTCCTAGTTTAAGGAGTAACTAGAAGCCACTGGAGACTCCCTTGATGAAGATGAACTAGTTATGACTACTCTCAATGGTCTCACTACACCTTGAAATTCATTCATACAGACTATGGCTTCCAGAAAATAAAGTAGTAAGTTTGACATTGTATGGGAAGATTGCATCCAAGAGGAGGCTAGAGTAGCCAACAGAGAAGCTCTACTTAAATAATATGATCAAGCCCTGGGCACCCATACCAAAAGAGGAAGAAGAAAATCTAAGTTCAAGAAGGAAATTCACAAGGAGTATCGACCTCCCAAGAGGTTCCAAATGAAAATAGAAAACAGTCAGAGGAAAGACTAATTTCAATTTCAATGTTATAACTGTCACAAGATAGGACACATTTCCAGAGAGTGTCCATTGAAGAAGAAGAAAAATAAATAAATCATGCACATCTATATAGATGTGAGGATGAAGAAGAAGAAGAAGAGAAGGACCTCGATCAAAAAAATCAAAGAAGAAGATGCAGAAGAATATGTAATATTCTCTGCAATCTCTGGGTTTGTGACACCTGGAGAAGATACATGGATTATTGATAGTGGTGCTTCAAAGCACATGCCAAGACAAAAGAAAACTATGTCAAAAATTGAAGAAAAGAACTCTCCTCAGAAAATATCATTAGGAGATGACTATCAATATCCTAAAAAAGGTATTGGTGAAGCAAGCTACAAGATTGACTCTGGAACCCCCATGAAGATGAAGGAAGTATTATATGTACTAGGTTTGAAGAAGAACTTACTTTCTATCTCAACATTAGATAAGAAAGGATATAGAGTTACATTTATAGATGGACAAGTACTCATGTGGCCTAAAGGAAAATCAATTGAAGATGCAGTTGTAATTTGTGAAGAAGAAGGAGGATTATATAAATTTAAAGGACATTCAGAAACAACCCTTTTCCAGGGGATCACTAGCCCAAGTGAACTATGGCATAGAAGGCTTGCTCACATTAACTACAAAGCATTACCTTATGTGAGCAAAGTAGTAACAAGTTTACCATATTTGAATATTGATCATGAATGCACTTGCAAAGGGTGTGCAAGAGGAAATATTATCAATAATCCATTTCCGAAGAATGAAACAAAGACTAAATGTACATTGGAATTAATTCATTCTGATATATGTGGTCCAATTCCATTCACATATTTAAGTGGTTATGAATATTATGTTACATTTATAGATGACTATTCAAGAAAGAATTTGATATATTTCTTGAAAACAAAGAATGAAGTATTCAAAAAATTCAAATAATTCAAATCCTTGATCGAGAACCATTCAGAAAGAAGAGTCAAGACTCTCATAATAGACAATGGTGGAGAATATACTTTCAAATAGTTTGAAGCATTTTGTAAAGAAGCTGAAATCAAGAGGGAACTAACCACTCCCTACAATCCTCAACAGAATGGTGTCATGGAAGGAAAGAATATGACCATTATGGAAGCAGTGAAGACAATGACACATGATCAAGATCTTCCTATGCATCTATAGGTAGAAGAAGCAAGAACAACATTTTATGTGCAGAATAGATGATCTCATAGTTCCCTTGGATTCAAGACTCCAATAGAAATGTACACAGGAAAGAATCATGAAGTGAGGAATCTCAAGATATTTGGTTGTCTAGTATATGTTCACATTCCAAAGGAAAAGAGAACCAAGTTGGACCCTTCCAGAAAGAAGGGAATATTTGTTGGATATTGTGAAGTCTCCAAAGCCTTCAGGATATACATTTCAGAATTCCATCACATAGAGATTAGTAGGGATGTAACATTTGACGAAGAAGAAACTCTTAAGAGATCCAAAAAGTTTTAGCATGAATAGGTACATGTAGAGGATGTACCTCCCAGAAAAGTAGAAGTTGCACCCTCTCCTGAAAGTTAAATAGCAGAAGAATATGATATGCTAGAACCTAAAGAATCCCCCACTATGAAGATATCACGAAAGAGAAAGATTGCTTGGGTAACAGAACTCATACAAGAAGCAAAGAAGTATGGAGCTCCAGAAGGATCCACAATAATACGAAAGTGATCAAATCCATTCTCCAGTTATGTAGCTTTGATGTGTGATCTTGTAGATCAAGAACCTACTAGTTATGAAAAAATTGTACAGAAGAAAGAATGGATAGAAGTAATGAAAAAATAATACCAATTAATAATGAAGAATGATGTTTGAGATATAGTACCCAAACCTGAAGGAAAGAGTGTGGTATCTTCCAAGTGGATCTACAAGATAAAACATGCAGTTGATGGGAGCATTGAGAAATAAAAGGCAAGGTTTGTGGCTAGAGGATTCTCTCAGAAAGAGGGAATTGACTATGAAGAGACATTAACATCAGTAGAAAGGTAAACTCCCATTAGAACCATCATGGCACTTGCATCCATGATGAAGTGGAATCTACACCAGATGGATGTGAATACAACCTTCTTGAATGGTGTTATTGAGGAAGAAGTGTACATAGAATAACCACAAGGATTTGAAGTCGAATTCATATGGACTTATGTATGTAAGTTGAAAATGGCTCTGTATGGACTAAAGAAAGCTGCTAGAGCTTGGTATGGAAGGATAGATATCTTCTTGACGAGTTTGGTCTTTACCAAAAGTAAAGCCGACCCTAACCTTTACTTTAAGGTTATGGATGATGAACCTGTCATATTATTATTATATGTGGATGACTTATCTCTGACAGGAAATAAGAAACAAATTGTATATTGCAAGAAGAATCTTGTTGAATAATTCGAGGTGAAATATCTTGGATTGATGCACTATTTTCTAGGCCTGGAAGTGTGGTAGATCCTAGAAGGAATCTTTGTGAACCAGGGAAATTATGGTCTGGAAATATTAAAAAGATTTGATACATTGGACTGTAAATCCATGACTACCCCCATGGATACCAACCTGATGTTGTTATCTGATGAATCATACGAATTAGTGGATGTGACTCAATATAGACAGATTATTGGGGTGCTGATGTATCTGAAAAATACCAAGCCAAATATATGCTTTGTTGTGAACACCCTAAATCGGTATCTAGTTAAGCCTAGATATGTCCATCTAATAGCTGTAAAGCATGTGATGAGGTACCTGAAAGGTATGATATACTTTGGACTATATTATGATGGAGATCATGACTACAGACTGTATGGATATACAGAATCAAATTGGGCAAGAAGTGCCTCAAACAGAAAGAGCACCTTAGATGGATGTTATTGTCTAGGATCCTCCATGATCTCATGGTTTAGTAAGAAATAGTCCAATGTTGCTCTCAACACTGTTGAAGTAGAATATATAGCACCTTGTTCTGCTAGTTGTGAAGCCATATGGCTTTGGAATTTTATATCAAGTCTATTTGATCTGGAGTTGGATACCAGAGTGATTCTATGTGACAACAAGAGTTGTATAAAGATGATGGAGAATCATGTGTCCCATGACAGATCAAAGCACATAGAAATACGATATTTTTACTTAAGGGATATGGTACAAAAGGGATCTATAAAACTTCAGTATGTGAGTACCGATGAGAAATTTATTGATGTGTTGACCAAACCTATGTGTCGAGTAAAGTTTGAATACTTTTGTGACAATCTTGGTGTAATCTGAAAGGACCTCCCCAAAAATAGGGAGTGATGATGAGATAGCATATTAAGTTCCTATAGAAGATGTTGTGGTCTTGCATTCATTTGTAGACGTTGAGGTCCTGCATTCATTTGTGGACATTGTGGTCTGGAATTTATTTGCAAACATTTTGGTTCTGCATTCATTTATGGATGTTATGGTCGGGAATTCATTTGCAGACGTTGTGGTATGACATTCATTTGCATACATTGTGTCCTGGCATTCATTTGCAAACATTTTGGTCCTGCAATCATTTGCAGACATTGTGGTCTAGCATTCATTTTCATATGTTGTGGTCCCTCATTCATTTGTATATGTTATGGTCTTGTATTCATTTGCATACGTTGTGATCCTTTATTCATTTGTGGACGTTATGGTATGGCATTCATTTGTAGACGTTGTGGTCCTACATTCATTTGCGAACGTTATGGTCTAGCATTCATTTGTAGACATTGTGGTCCTGCATTCATTTGCGGACGTTGTGGTATGGAATTCATTTGTAGACATTGTGGTCCTGCATTCATTTGCGGATGTTGTGGCCCTGCATTCATTTGCAGACGATCCAACATTTTTTGATGTTGTGGGTAATCTCACATTAAGTTGCGATGATATGGACCCTCCTCAAAAGGGGAAGTATGCTAATGATGTTGCAGTGGGATTGTATCTGTTAACTTTTCATATGCTTAGCTAAGACATCAGTACTTCATTTCATTTTCATAACAAAAGCATATAAACAGGATCACTGAAAGATAGACAAGCACAACAATACAAAAGGAACACAAAGATTTATCTTGGGAAAACCCTAAAGGGAAAAACCCAACAAAAGCTTCCTCAATATAGATGCCCCAAAAGGAAAAAAGATAAAACCAGCAAGGAGATCAAAGCCTGATCCTCCTCCTTCTCCATCTACTTCTCTTCTCCACTAATGCGCTACACAAGTGAGAATGTGTGTTCAAATGAGGAGAGCTACACCTCTATTTATATTCATCTGTTCACTTCAATTAACTCATCCGACATGTAGGATCGAGTTACACATGTAGGATCAAGTAACCACACTGGGGTGCTAATGACCCACCTTTACAATTAGAGGGGACAACCTCATGACTCTTATTAGTTCTTCCGATTAGAAGCATCGGGGTACAAGATAATACAAGTGGTTCTCCCGGTAGGACCATCGGGGATCACAAAATATACATATAGAATATTCTTCGAAGTTACAATATTTCAACACTCCCCCTTAACGAGAAGGGTATTCTACAACAACATCAACAACAACAATAGTAGGAGAGAGATAGAGGACATCATCAACATCATCAGGGTAATACATCTATAAATCATTGGAAGCTTTTCAACACCATATAGTCTTCATCTTCAATTTTCAATGACAACAACTCTTTGATCAGCATCAACATCTTTTGACCTTTTGATCAACAACATCTTCAACACTTTGACCTTTTGATCAGCAACACCTTCAGCAACATCTTCAGCACTTTGACCTTTCGAACAGCAACATCTTCAACACTTAGACCTTTCAATTAGCAGCAACATCTTCAACACTTTGACCTTTCGATCAACAACATCTTCAGTGTTTTGACCTTTCGATCAGCAACAATATCTTCAGCATTTTGATCAGCAACATCTTCAGCACTTTGATCTTTCGATCAGCAACAATATCTTCAGCATTTTGATCAGCAACATCTTCAGCACTTTGATCTTTCGATCAGCAACAACATCTTAAACATTTCGATCAGCAACATCTCCAGCACTTTGATCTTTCAATCAACAACAATATCTTCAACATTTCGATCAGCAACATCTTCAGTACTTTGATCTTTCGATCAGCAACAACATCTTCAGTACTTTGATCTTTCGATCAGCAACAACTTCTTCAACATTTTGTTCTTTTGATCAGCAACTTGATCGGTAACATCGTGATCAGCACCATAATCATACTTCAATTCTCGAACAGCATCATCATCATGATATTCTGATCTTTTGATCAGTACGTCGTTGTCATCACATACTGATCATTTGATCAGCACGTTATCATCATCATACTCTGATCTTTTGATCAGTACATCATCATCGTCATACTCTGATCAGTACATCATCATCATCATACTCTGATCTTTCGATCAGTACATCATCATCATCATGCACTGATCTTCCGATCAGCACATCATCATCATCATCATAAAAACATCATCATCATCAAAACATCAACATCATCAAAACATCAACATGATCCTTCCTTTCAGAATTACGGGATTTAGGTCTTTACAGAGTTACCAATGATCCTTCCTTTCAGAATTATGGGATTTAGGTCTTTACGGAGTTACTAACAATCCTTCCTTTCGGAATTACAGGATTTAGGTCTTTACGGAGTTACTAATGATCCTTCCTTTCGGAATTATGGGATCAACACATTTGTGGAACTCAGACAATCCTTCCTATTGGAATTACGGGATCAACACATCTGTGGAACTCAAAAAATCCTTCCTATTGGAATTACGGGATCAATTCAATGATCCTTCCTTTCGGAATTACGGGATTTAGGTCTTTATGGAGTTACTAACGATCCTTCCTTTTGGAATTACGGGATCAACATAGATGTGAAACTCAGACAATCCTTCCTATTGGAATTACAGGATCAACACATCTGTGAAACTCAGAAAATCCTTCCTATTGGAATTACGGGATCAATTCAATGATCCTTCCTTTCGAAATTATGGGATTTAGGTCTTTACGGAGTTACTAACGATCCTTCCTTTCGGAATTATGGGATCAACACAGATGTGGAACTCAGACAATCCTTCCTCTAGGAATTACGGGATCAACACACGTTCTCGAGTACCGAAGTCACCAGATCTGTTCTGAACCGAAGTTCAAGGATGATACAATCCTACCACATTCACGGGGACCGAGATCTCCGGATACATTTTGAACCGAGGTTCAGGGATGATGCAATCCACCACTTTCACGGGGGCTGAGATCTCCGGATACATTTTGAACCAAAGTTCAGGGATGATGCAATCCTACCACTTTCACGAGGGCCAAGACCTCCGGATACATTTTGAATCGAGGTTCAAGGATGATGCAATCCACCACTTTCACGGGGGCCTAGACCTCCGGATATATTTTGAACTGAAGTTCAGGGATGATGCAATCCTACCACATTCACGGGGGCCGAGACCTCCAGATACATTTTGAACCGAAGTTCAGGGATGATGAAATCCCACCACATTCTCGATGACCGAAGTTACACCAAATCCGTTCTGAACTGAAGTTCAAGGATGATACAATCCTACCACATTCTCGATGACCGAGGTCTCTGGATCACTTTAGGGCAAGTGCCCAGGGATGATACAATCCCACTTCATTCTCGAAGACCGAGGTCTCTGGATCACTTTTGGACATATGTCCCAGGATGATACAATCCTTCTTCATTCTCAAAGACCAAGGTATCTGTATCACTTTAGGGCAAGTGTCCAGGGATGATACAATCCCACTGCAACATCACTACTCCCCCTTTTAGGGAAGGTCTTTCTGAACCATACCAAGCTTGTCTCAAAAGTGTTCGAACTTTACCCGAGACAGAGACTTTGTCAGCGCATCACCATATTCATCTACATCTTCAGTATGTGAATACTGAACTATCACCATCTGTATCTCTAGTATGTGAGTACTGAAAGCATCATCAGGTCACCATCATCTGCATCTTTATCTTGAATGTAGAAATACCGGATTTCTATGTGTTACGACGGAACACGGGGTTCTTTGTTATCACAACTCTCATTATCACATAGAATCAATGTAGTATCCATCTTCAGTTCAAAGCGACCTGATATCAGCTTCCGAATCCATATGGCTTCACAACTTAGCAGAGCAATCTGCTATGTATTCTGCTTCAGCCATGCTATGAGAAACATTGGGTTGTTACCTGCTAAACCATGAACTCATAGCAGACCCCAAACAAAAGCATCTACCTTATGTGCTTTTCCTGTCTGAGATACTTCCAGCCCAATCTGCATCTATGTAGCCATACAATCTATACTCATGGCTACCATCATAATATAAACCAAAGTCTATAGTCCCTTTCAAATATCTCTTCACATGTTTTGCAGTTACTAGGTAAACTCGTCTTGGTTGAACAAGATATTGACTTAAGGTGTTCACAACAAAACAAATGTCTGGTCTGGTATTTGTTAAGTACATCAATGACCCAATGATCTCTATGTAATGAGTCATATCCACTAACTCTGATGAGTCATCAGCTAACAGATTTAGGTTGGAGTCCATGGGGGTGGCCATGACTTTGCATTCCAACATATTGAATCTCTTCAATATCTCTACCGCATCCTTTCCTTGGTTGAGAAAGATTTCTTCTAAACTTTGCCATACTTCCAGACCTAGGAAATAATGCATTAACCCAAGGTCTTTCATCTCAAATTCTTCTGCTAGTTTCTTCTTGCTTTCCATGACCTGTTTCTCATTTCCTATCAAGGATATATAATAACAGGATGACAAATTCATCTTCTACAACCTTGAGATAAAGGTTAGGATCAGCTTTACTTTTGGTAAATCCCATGCTCGATAAGAAACCATATATTCTTTCATACCAAGCTCGAGGAGCTTGTTTAAGACCATATAATGCCTTCTTCAACTTGCATATGTGAGTATGTCTATCTTCAACTTCAAATCCTTATGGCTGTTCTATGTATACTTCTTCTTTGATCACACCATTTAGAAAATCTGTTTTCACATCCATCTAGTGTAAGTCCCACTTCATCATGGATGCAAGTGCCATGGTAGCTCTAATTGAAGTATACCTTGCTACTGGGGCAAATGTCTCTTCATAATCAATTCCCTCTTTCTGAGAGAAACCTCTGGCCACAAATCTTGCTTTATACTTCTCAATACTTCCGTCAGCTGCATGCTTTATTTTGCATATCCATTTGGAGGATACTATACTCTTTCCTTCTGGTTTGGGAACTATATCCCAAACATCATAACATCTTCCATGAGTTTGTTTTGTCGGGTCATCAACATATCCTAGTCTTCTGCATTCAACCTTGAAGGTTGGAACCCTCTTTACTCTTGGTAAAGTCTCGATCCAGCAGTAAGTTGTCCATCATGTCATACCATGTCGAACTTAGATATCTTCTGTAGTCACTCCCCCTGAAGTGGAGTATCATCTTCCCTCTTCATTCTGTACAGGTGGCTCTATGCTTGATATATACTTGTCAATAGAGTATGTCATGTCATAGTCTATTCTTTCTGAGGCAAATCATGATCCTTTGCTTTTTACACTTGTTCTTGTAGATCCATATGGAAGATACTACGTACTTCCCTTTATGTCTCGAAATCATATCATATACATCATTCCCCATGATCAACTTTTATTCTTTGATCTTAGAATTCTTTTCTTCATCTTGAGTTATCTCTTATACCCATGGTGTTCTTCATCCTTCGAGGTGGATCTACCGCTCTCTGAAGCTCTTTCTTTCGTCATGGTGTCTCTGACCCTGGGAGCTTCAGATTCATGTTTATTGAATTGTCATCACTTGTTCTTCGAAACAAGTCTCATCCTTGTTTTCTTGTAGGAGGTTGTTCAAGACCTTTCCTACAATTCAAATGCACCAATTTCATGGTTAGAACTATTTCATAAAACATATGCATAACGAAAAATTCTTATGCATCATGCAATTGTTTATCCAATACAACATTCATCCATATCTCACAGAAACTGTCTAGATGACATTATTGAGATTGTGCAATAATCCAATATGTCATGTAAAGAGGTTTCATTCTAGATAAGTAGCAATGGAGAGATGTATAGCACCATGAGCTACTTATGCATATTAGTAGTATACAGTCATTAATGCAAACAATCTATCATGCATAACACATCAACTGGATATGCATAACAAAACAATATCATTAAATGACAATTGAATACTTATCTTTTGTTTGTTTTGTGGGTAGAATCCTTCTTGATCATTCTCCTTCATCATCTTCTTCATTCATGAAATCATCATTTCTTATCCAAATGATAAGATGGATAAGAGGTTCGTCAAGAATTGAGTTCTTCATATTCCTCATCGCTTGAGGGATCTTCTTTGAATGGTGAGAGCTTGATCTTCAATTTGCTCCCATCTTTCTTCTTCTCTTCTTATGAGACGAGCTTCTTCTTCTTCCTAAATTCAACCGAAAGTAATCACTTCCTTCTGGCACACATTCCTTGCATGAATGAATCCCATGATCATGGGAGGCCATTCAAGGTGGCTATCACCACTTCTGCATTCTCTGCTTCTTCTTCTACCGCTTCAAGATGTTATGCATTCTGGATCTTCACATTCTTCAACTGTTTTCTCAAATCCATCTTCTGAATTATGTTCTTATCTTCAAATAGCTTGATCAAGGAATCAAACATATTCGGTGTCTTTAGGGAAGACACTTGTGGTACAAGTTGATCCGTGATTGAATCAACAGTGATATTCTTGGCCTTGATCAAGTTCTTCTTGTGTAAGGCTTTGAGGCTCATCTCCCTCTAGAACTGGAACCTCTCTACTCATGTAGGTGTCCAATTCATTTTCTTCAGAGGGATCAAATACTTTCATGCTTGGAAGTTTTCAACTTCACCAAGCTTATCATCAAGCTGATGTGATAGATCACTTTGAAATGAGAACCTCAAATGCAAATAGAAAAAGATTAGATCTTACCGATTTGAGGTCTCTGTTCTGCTTCCGGAGCTGGCTGATCTAGGGTTTGTCAGAGAAACCCTAATTTTAAAAACTTGGAATCTTTTAGATCTGATTGGATAGAAGGATAGATCTCTTCAAATGGATCTGTCCAATGTACTCCTTTTCTAAAAACAGTGGAGGGAAGCTTCTGGAACAGGAAACCCTAGTTTTCCAATTTCTTCTGCAGAAATCCCTGTTACTGTTTCTATGATATCTCCGAAGTTATTGCTCCTCTTTGTCTAAAATTTCTCACTGAGGTAACCTCGCATGTCCCTAATCGAACACCATAGTTTTCATCAGAATTGGTTTCACCAATTGGGATTTATTATCATTTTCCCAAGGTGACCTGTTATAGGACTATTCATAATAGTGAAGTTGTACGACATGCCACGTGTCACTGGTTCATCTTCAAGTTTTGAAATTCGGACCACAGAATTACAGACCGTTCTCTATCTGGAACATCTTTAGGAATTTCATTTGGACCTCTGTAACCCAAGCTATAGCAATTTTCCCTATGTGTCCTTTTTAGGGATGAATTCTGGAAGAGGCTGGAACCCTAACTTGGAGGGATCATATACCCTAGAATATAGAGACTCTGAGGCTGAATTTTGGACACAGTGTTCATCAAGATTATATCTTGGGTCTTCGCAAGTTTCCGCTCCTGAACCTTCACCAATATTGGGATATAGCGAATAGACCAAAACTTAGCAGTTTTAGTATTTAGGGTTTTTCTAGCTCCGGGTCAAACTAGGGTTTGACTTTCCCGAAGTTTCACCCAACCAAAAATCTTGATCGAGGTCTCTAAAATTTGATTTTGATGAGGAGAGTAATCCTATGTTGGGCTCACTCAAAAATTCTTCTTCTGCAAGGATCCCTAATTTCCCACACCGAAAACTGAAAATGCTCGGAATCGAATTCCATTTCGACAGAAAGATGCGCCCTTCAATAGAGAGTCAGCCTAGCCTTCTTTTGCTGATCGATTGTGGAGAGAGAACCAAAAAGTAAAAAGCCCTAGATTCTGTAGCTACACAATGTCTTCTTTTCAGGGTGGCTTTGATACCATGTTAACTTTTCATATGCTTAGCTAAGACATCAGTACTTCATTTCATTTTCATAACAAAATCATATAAACAGGATCACTAAAAGATGTAACTTATCGAAGATGTTTTATTCCTTCGTCGAGATGTTCTATTGTATTTGGTCATCATAGATTCATGAGGTAAAACCTCCATTGTAAGTCGGCTCAATAGAACCCTCCTGAATATAATATAATATTTTTATGTGTATTCCTAGTTGAAGTTGACCCAGTAAGTTTGTTGGGTCCGACTTGTTAGGGAAAAATTCAAGTGGAAGAAAGAGTATAAATAGAGGATGTGTATTCCTCATTTGACACATGCATTCACTTGTGTATAGCGCAAAGGAGAGAGAGAGAGAGAGAGAGAGAGAGAGAGAGAGAGAGAGAGACCAACAAGGAGAAGGAGCACCTGTTTTGGGGTTTTATCTTATACATCTATATAGATGAAGTTTTGTTGGGTTTTATTCCCCTTGAGGGTTTCCTAGGATAAA
Source organism: Pseudotsuga menziesii (assembly GCA_001517045.1). Taxonomy (NCBI): domain Eukaryota; kingdom Viridiplantae; phylum Streptophyta; class Pinopsida; order Pinales; family Pinaceae; genus Pseudotsuga; species Pseudotsuga menziesii. The sequence continues at coordinate 38,173 of LPNX010034738.1, forward strand.
TTTGTGTTTATTTGTGATTGTGTTTCTTTCAGTGATCCTTCTCATGCTATTGTTGTGATATTGTATCAAACACTAATGATATCTACCTAAGCTGAAATCTTAACAGGTTCATTGGCACTGTGTTCAGTTAATAACCTTTTTAATATTGCAAGATTATTGAAGTAAAGTTGGTCGAAGTAAATATTGCGTAGAATCATTTACTGCATAATTATAAAGGGGTTTATTGTGCAACTATTTTGAGTCAATGGTATTTACTATGCAATTCATACTGAAGTGAATTTACCCAGTTCCTTGGATTTGGCGTCAAAGCAAGTTATTATAGCTTGGTTAAGAATAAGGGAAACTTGCATAAGTTCTAGTTAAGGGGCATGAGCATAATATTACTTTCAAAAAAAGATACAAAGCTAAGGTTGCTAGAGAAGTTGATGAGATCAAGATCACAGTATTTGTTTTTAAAAGCAATGAATTCTTTTAGTGGAGTTGAATATCATTGAGGAAGAGAAGTGAACCAATGTCAAGGAGAGGTTATTCCATTGTTGCGCAGAAGAGAGCATTTGTAATTTTGAGCCAAGATCAAGTCATTTGAGTTATCAAGAGAAGGGAGTCAACCGAAGCTGCATGTTCCCTTGGGTATTATCCTATTTTAATGAAATGTAATTTAAAAAAAATATCCTTTGTGTAAAGAAGAAATGGGTCATCAGAAAAAACTCAAGGAAATTAAAAGAATGAAGAATAGGGAAGAAGCTCAAAAATATGCAAAAAATATTTTGTGAAGTCTCAGTTGAAGTTGAAGAGTTGATCATTTCATTAAGAAGCTTTAGTTTGGGATATCCTCCTCTTTTTTCTAGTAAGGATTATGAATGCTGGCTTACCAAGATGCAAATGTTTATTCATTGTAATGGTTTGAAAAATTGAATAGAAAATATATGTGTTGATCTTGATGATGATGCATTAGATCTCTCTTTCATCGAGGGAGCTCTAGATGTTAATATTTATTATGTAATTGTTGAAGCAAATACGAATAGAGAAGCCCAGGAATGTTTGAAGAGAGATTTTAATATAAGGGGGAGATATATGGTTGAGTCACAACCTGTTAACATCTTAGTAGACAAACCTGCGGAAGAAACAAAAGACAATAAAATAGTTGGTGAACCCCATTGTGTTGATAAAGCAATGGATGATGATAATGTGTGTGAAGTTGGAGATGAGAAGCATCTCATGAGACATCTGTCAAAAGTGGATAAAGTGACATATTGTGAAACTTCTATAGTAACAGCTGAATTTAATGGAGAATCTGCATCAGCAAATGAAAAAAATATTGTAGATTGTCTAGATGAACTTTTTGAGGCTTTTGATTGTAATCAAGAAATTGAAATTGAATTTGATGAGGTTGTTATACCTCATATAGAAGAAACAAAAACAAAACTTTAGGATGTTGACATGGAATTTGCTAAAAAAAGTAAAGGTGTAAAGACTGTGTTAATAAAACAAAGTATGTGAAAAATGATGATGGTGAATTCCACAATGCCCATACATGTGTGGAAAATGATTGTAGAACTGCAAGTGTATCAGTTTGTCCTCTGTATCTCCCAGCAATGTCTATTTCTAATGGTAACTATGAAGAAGTTGTCAATGAAGCAACTAGTATTAGTGAAACTTCCTAGGAAGCAGTAAGAATTAATGATGACCATGATGATGGAGTTGAAACTTCCATAGCAACATTATTTGAAGCAACATCTTAAGTTGAGAAAGATAAAGAGAATTGTGTCGAGGTTCTTGAACCTATGTGTCAAACATGGGTTTGTAAAGTTTTTGAAAATATTGATGAGATTTCAATTTTGTTGAAGAATTTGATAAAATAGTTGTAGACTGCACAAAATCTCCAGTAGTTGAAGAAGAATTGGTACAAGTTGATGGCATCTATAATGATGCTAAAATGAAAGAAGTTGATAATTTGGCGACTGAAGGAGTGATAGAAAAAACATTGCATGATTACAGTACTCAATATGTTGTGTGTTTTGTTACAGAAAGAGTAGTTGAAGTAGAGAAAAATGTTCTTGATGAAGAGTAAATTTTCTTGGAAAAATGGATTGAAAAGCCAAGATATGATGATGAAGATGTTAGTCTTGTTGCAAAAGAAAAGATAGAGAACATTAATTTCCTTCTTGCAAAAGTAAAGGAAGATCTAAATGAAGAGATAAAGGATCCTCTCAAAGAAGGGAAAAATGAAAAGAACCAATATGGTTCTTATTATAATGTTTTATACAATTCTAACAATTTTTTTGAGTGTGTAGGTGAGCATCCAGTTGAAGCTAAAGAAGAAGCTATTGAAGGTGAATTTCCAATTTATAAGTTTAAATAAAGTTGCACTGAAAATGCATTGGTTGAAGAATCATTTGAGAATATTTTCTCATCATGGACTCCTAAGGAAATCAGGTATGACTATAATTCAATGTGTTCAAATAAAGACACTACACAGATTAGTATTGATAAAGTAAAAGGAAAATTGTTGGATTTCAACGTACCCACATTACAATGTTTGAAGAAGAGGATATGGATTAGAGTCATTAGAATTAAGGATATTTAGATTTTGTATAATGACAAGATTGAATTTGAAGAAGAATTTGTATTTGAATCTGTTGACAACAGATTCAAGCAACCAAAGAAAATATTGAAGAAGAAGAAAGTGAATATTAAGTCGAGGAAGACAAAGCAAAGTGCATAACTTAAAGTGTGGCATCATCAAATAAGGAAGAAATGAATTGTATTGCTTTCTCTATCTAAGTAACCTAAGTCTAAATGAGAGGAAGTACGAAAAAGGATAAAGAGAGTAGAAAGTCACTGGAAACAAAAAAGGTTGTTTCGAAGTAAGAACCTCCATCAAAAGTTCTTAATTGAAGAAAAGAACTTGCCGAAGGTAATTTTAATTGTGAATACTGCATTGAAATCGCAGAGAACAAAATCATGATATTTTGTAGTACTAAAATTGGATCTAATGAATGGCATCATGAATATATGACAAGTTTTATGGATGATGGTAGAATCAGGTCTAAATAGCCTGTGGAGACATGGGAAAAAGTTCTGCACACGCAGACTCAGTTTTGAGTGAAGATGAAATGGACTTAGAACCCATTGTTGATGTTGAAAGCATGCCACTTGCAGGTGATGAAGATGTCGCCATAGCAGAAAAATGCATTAATAGTAAGGATGCAGTAGCATCATGTTGTATTGATGATAGATTACGCACTCATGTGAAAAGGTGAAATCATGGAGTTGTAAGTCATTGAAAAGAGGATGTAAAATCACATATAGGTATAATTTTTCATTTTGGTGCAAGTATTGTGCCATGGGAATAAAAGAAACAACCCATTGTGACCCTTTCTTCAATAGAAGCGAAGTATGTCGCAGTTATAAGCGTTGCATGTCAAGCTATTCGGATGCAAAATGAAATCTTACTATGCACAGAGCAAAGTTCCAACTCTGATATATTTTGATGAATTTTTGTTCAATGACCCCCAACTACTCATAATTAATGTGGAGTTTTGGAAATATTAATTATGATATGTAGTGTCTTTCTTCAGCCTCCTTAGTTAGTCACATAGTTTATTTGTCAGATAATTTATCAGTCAGTAAACCGAAGCACATATCCTAGTATTTAAGATACTATGCATTATTTTGTAAGTCAAGTTGTTAGGTATACTTTTGTTAAGAATTAAATTCCATTTCTATAACTATCAATATCTTCCAAGAGAAGCCAACAAGTTGTCTTTCGAAGTCAATGGGTGTTTCAAACAACAAAACATAATGTATATGATGCATTAGTCAAGTTCAGTGTAGAGATACAGCAAGAAGAGGTAGAGAATGAGGGTGAGAATAGAGGGTTAGAGCACGAGATTTGCAAGTAAAATATTTGCATGAGTATAAGGAGGTCAATATCAAGGTATAATATAGAAGTCTGTTGATGTGGAAGAAGTCCAAGAACAAAAGATTTGTAGTTGAAGATAAAGTGCGCTAAGTGTAGAAATAGTTGTGAGTTGAAGCTATGTATGTGAAAGTATTCTTGCTATTCACCTGCAATTCTTATTGTATTCTGGTAATATATATATTCAAGCTTTTGGGGTATTATTGAAGAAGGAAACTCATGTTGCGCACTTTTCTCATATTCAAACATGTGAATAATATTCACTCTTACTTTTTATGGAAGATAAAGAACTCTTAACATTTCACTGTGTAAAAGCTTTATTACCATGGAGTGACTTCACAATAAGTCCGACTTAATATTTTGTTGTTGGATAGTTTAATATCTTGCAAAATTTTCTTTAAAGGGATATAATATATCGAAGGTGAATTAATACTTTATGGAAAAATATTGTTGTTATTAAGTTCTTTATGCAATGTAACGAAGGTTCCCTTTATACCTTTGCAGTAAATAGTCACCTAAATAATATCCTAACATCTTAGGCTTGTCAAAAGTAAGTTTGTCTAAGTATGAATGTGTCAAAGCTCTCCTCATGATTTTGCATAGTGAAAAGTGCTTTTCATGTTGCAGTAAAAGTGTGTATATGTCGAAGCTCCCTCTTATGTTTGTGCATAGTGAATAAAGGTTTCTAATCAAAGTTAATAACTTTTTTAATATTGCAAGCTTGTCGAAGTAAAGTTTGTTAAAGTAAATATTGTGTAGAGGCATTTACTGCGTAGCTATAAAGGAGTTTACTATGCAACTATTTTGAGTTGAAGGTATTTGTTATGTAGTTCACACCGAAGTGAAGCTGCGCAGTTCCCTAGAAAATTTACATAGAGTAGGAATGTTTGATGCTTTGCTTTGTAATAAGCTTTTGTAATGTCCCTAAAATCCATAAAAAAAATTCGTAGGCTAATAAACTGCTAGATCTTAAAGACATCTTCATTTTTACTGCAGAATAAAACTTGTTCAGAGAACTAAGCATAAGTTATGTCTGTTGTTTTCTTTGTGTGTTTTTCCTGTATGATGATGATGTCTACATGTCACTATTCTACACTTCAATGCGCTTTGTAATTTACTTTTACTTGTCTATCTTATTTACTAATGTTCTCGATCATTACTTTGTTTTATATCTTACTTTCATTTTACGTGTATTTAATTATTTATTTGTTCATTATGAAGAGGTTGACTTGACTCTGTATGTTAAGGGGTGGAGTGGTGAAGTTCTGTCCCTTAAAGGTCCACTCAAAAAGGTAAGGTTCCTATGCTACGGGATTTACTTTGTTCATTATGAACTAGTGCATGTGTACAAATTCTTATGCACGCGATTTCGCCTGTGAACCCAGTATTGCGAACGTGGCAAAAACAATGTCCTAACATCTACAACAACCTACACCTAAGCATTCCTATTCCTATGTTCAACTATAGAAGGAAAAAGGTTCTAAGCCTAAAGGTCTCAAAACATATTTCGTAAGTTATGATAAGGGGTTTATACCATATGCATGCATGTTTGTAAAAACTATGGTGAAGAAGGTTTAAAACCTTGTTTATAAATCCTTTTATGTTTAAAATTTAATGTGGAGGGTTTATGCTATGGCATATTTTATACCATCGAAAACTATGGCATATACCTATGAAATTCGTAATATAGGAGGGTTTAAGATTATGAAAAAGGGAAATGAAATGGTGGCAAATAATGTGGATCTAAACTTTAGGCGTGTGGGTACTGACATTCAATGTGTCTGTATAAAAAAAGAAAAAAATGGATGGAATTGGCCAAAACCTTATAAATGTGAATGTGCCTTCATATATTCTCATCATGCCAGCTTTACCTATTTTTTATAAGGTGATTAAGGAGAATTCACGATTGTTTCCATTGAAACCTCTATATCATTCGCAAGTGTTGACATTGCAACCCACGAATATATGATCATGGTTTGTACACATGGTTTTCCCTAATGAGAGTCGCGTATGACATGCGACTTGCTAGTATCAAGAGTCACGAATGCCCTAATTCAAAAATTAAAAATTAAAATAGGTTTATTTGAGGGCAATTGGGCTTCTAATCATAACTATCCCAACTTCCTCAACCATCTCAACCTTCGTAACCTCTCTCTTTCCTCAACTATAAATAGAGGGTATGGTTTGAGGATAAACATACCATTCATTACAAAGCAAAGTTATGCTGGTGGATTTCCTTTGAAGACCTTGGAGCAATAGAACTCGGCTTTTTGGCTAGAAGAGTAGGACTTGTATCAGATATTGGTTGTAATCTTCCATCACTTGTTTATCAATAAAGAGCAAATTTCTTCCAATTGGTGTCTTTGTACTCTTATGTATTATAATTTCTTAATTGTCTTGTTATATTGTTGCAAACCTATTATTTCATTAATCACTTATATAATATATAAGATATTGTAGGAAAGGTCTATATCTTTGCAAGTGTGGAGATTCCCTAAAAGTTATTGGAGCAATTTGGGATTGAAGAAGAAAGCTAGGACCAACCTCCATAAACAAGCTACGCTTACTCTCTTCCTTATTTCTCTGTCAAATTCTCAAACTGCTGAATATCTGTAATTTTATTTTAGTATGTTGATAACCCCAGACCCTTGGTTATAATGTTGCATTTACCTGAACAATAGAACTGGTGATTCCACTAGGGAGTCCAACCTGTTGTGGGTCCATTCCTATGGTTTTCTAACAGTTTTGCTATGTTTGATTTTGTGAGTGATTTGTTTAGATTTTTCCTTTAGTTGTCAGTGCTTTATGCTTGGAACATTTTTAGTCATTAATTTTTCTCTTTGAATTTTTTTTGCTGCATTCACGAGTTGTCAGTATATACAATCGCAAATTGTCTGTTGCATTGGTGGGTTTCTTTGGTAACAGTCGTGAATGGTATGTGGTTTGTCTTGATGACGGTGACGAATTCCTATAGGTGTCTGTCAGATTGTTAAGGTTTGCTTGTCCTTTTCTCTTTGATCCTTCAGGTGCCTTTGAGGGTTCTTATATAGATTTGTACTATGGCTTTGGGTGTCTACATTTCACTGTTTGCTTGTTAAGTCAAGTTTGATTGAGTAAGTTAGATTTGATTCATTTTTGTGAATGTGTTGGGTCCTTCCTACTTAGATGATTAGTTGGAGTGCTTGTGTCTTTTTTGAGTCACTGGTGTCTATTTTTCCTCTTTGGACACTGATATACATTGGATTGCTTTTCTGGTAGTCTAGGTGAGTCATTCTTGCTATCTTTTGGATCTATTATCGTTTTAAGTCAATAGTTCCACCCAAGTATAGGGTTTGAGTAATATCTGTCTGTTTGGTTGAATATTGTTACTGTAGGATCTGACTGCTATCATTTACATGCTTTATATGATAAAATTATTAGCTCGCTTAAACGTGCATTTAGTTTCATATAGTTTTTTATTTTTTTGATAAAAGTGTGAGGACCCTGCAGCAAATAATTAATCAAAATACACGATATAACAGCAGAACTCAAAATCACTTTTATATTAATCGCAAGCCACTTCGAGGGGGAAACCTCCTTTGAGCAAGCTCAATACAAAATAACTTCACGGTGCCTTCCTTGGCCTCAACACACACTTATATACTAAAAATAGGCGCCAATACTATGGGTCAAAACCATGGGCCAATATAAACTATGGATCAACAATTACTATGGGATGACTTACAAAGCATATGCGTCCAACAACAATATACTAACACGGTAAAGAGAAGGATTGACATGGGTTCCTAACATCCCCTCCCCCTTAGAAAAAGCTTTGTCCTCAAAGCTTTAGATGTGGAAATTGTCGCTGAATCTGAAGGAGTGGTTCCCATGTAGCATCCTCGGGCTGCATTCCGTGCCATTGAATTAAGACCTCTGTGATAGAGCGAGAGCGAAGCTGACGAGTGCGCTTATTAAGGACAGCCTCCGTCTCCAAAAGGATGGATCCTTCATTATCCAGTTCTGGTAAAATAGTTTGGCCTTTGATGTTGGTGCTAAGAACTTTCTTCAGACAAGAGACATGAAATACTGGATGAATGCGGGAAGAAGGCGGAAGTTCCAATTTATAAGCAACAGACCCAATCTTCTGAAGAATCCTATATGGCCCATAGAACTTTGGAGCGAGCTTATGACGCCCTTTGAGTTTTAGTGAGGATTGCTTGTAAGGCTGGAGACGAAGAAAAACCATATCACCGGCTTCAAAAGTGCGCTCAGAACGGTGTTGATCAACTTGTTGCTTCATACGATTTCTTGCCATGTGAAAATTTTTGCGCAAAATGCGAAGAACCTCATCGCGGTTTCGAAGGACCGCGTCAACTGCCTGAACTGGAGAACTGCTGGGGGTGTAAGGAAGAAGAACTGGCGGTGCCTGACCATAAATTGCTTCATATGGAGTCATTTTAGAGGCAGTGTGGTAAGAGGTATTGTACCACCATTCAGCGAGAGGGAGCCACTTTCCCCACTGATGTTGTTGCTCAGAGGAGAAGCAACGAACATAAGTTTCCAAGCATTTATTGATAATTTCAGTCTGACCATCCGTTTGGGGGTGATAACCTGAACTCATCTTCAGTTTGGTGCCAGTGTGGTGAAAGAGTTCTGTCCAAAAATCACTGGTGAAAGTTGCATCCTTTTTCAACAGAGCAGTTAATGGAGCTGCAATATTCCCATAATCCTTGACAAACTTGCGGTAGTAGCCAGTCAACCCCAAAAAACCACGAAGGCTCTTGAGTGTCTGAGGAGGCGGCCAATTGTTCATGGCAGTGATTTTGGCAGGATCCACACGAACCCCTTGTGGTGAGATAATGTGCCCGAGATACTCAACTTCCTTTTGGCCAAAAACACATTTAGACTTTTTGGCATGGAGATGATGATCAGAGAAAAGTTGCATTACAAGAGCCAGATGTTGGAGATGTTCAACCCATGTTTTACTGTAGATGAGGATATCATCAAAAAATACCAGAATGAATTTCCTCAAATAGGGTCAGAATATTTTATTCATCAAGGCCTGGAATGTGGAAGGAGCATTAGTGAGACCAAAGGGCATGGCCAAAAACTCATAGTGGCCATCATGTGTGCGAAAAGCTGTTTTAGGGATATCATCCTCATGAACCCGAATTTGATGATACTTAGAGCGAAGATCCAACTTGGAGAAAAATTGAGCACCATGAAGCTCATCAAGAAGCTCATCAACAATAGGAATTGGAAACTTATCCTTGAAGGTGAGGTGATTAAGTGCTCGGAAGTCAATGCAGAGGCGCCATGACCCATCTTTTTTACGGACAAGAAGAACTGGTGAAGAAAAGGAACTTGTGCTTGGGCAAATAATACCTTGCTTCAGTAAGTCCCTAACGAGGAGTTCAATCTCTGTTTTTTGGTGAAATGGGTAGCGATAGGGCCTGATGTTGGGAGGAAGGCTTCCAGGAAGGAGATGAATACGATGGTCCTCTGGTCGTGAAGGTGGAAGTCCCACTGGTTCAGTAAAAACACCTGTATATCGAGCCAGAATTTGTTGGAGATCCAAAGGAGTAGTGGGGGGCGCTGATGGTTGCATTTGAATGGAATGGAGCTGAGCGATGACACCATGGGAACTCTTCTTAAGGCGTTTTTCCATGTGATGTGAACTGATGATGCTGAGAGACCCTGGTTGTAATCCTTTCAATGTGTGTTTGTGTCCATCGGGGGAGAACTGCATCCAAAGTTCAGCAAAATCCCATAATATGGGGCCAAGTGTGTGCAGCCATTGAGCGCCCAAAACCACATCACATCCGCCTAAGGTCAAGGCAAACATGTCAGAGCGGAGGTTATAATATCCCATAGAGATACACACATTACGACACTTCCCTTTGCAAGGTAAGGTGCCCCCATTGGCAACCATGACTTCAAAGTTGGAGCAAGGATGGATAAAACAATCAGCTTGTTTGGCGATCCGTGGGTCAATGAAATTATGAGTGCTGCCAGAATCAATGAGTATGGTAAGAGGAAGCTTCTTGAAGTAACCGCGTACCCACATTGTTTGGGGGGCAGTGACTCCAGCTAAAGCATGGAGGGATATCTCGGGCTAGTCGTCCTGAGATGGAGGGTCAGTAGGAGGCTCTTGAATGTCAACCGGAGCATCCATTGGATCGGGAGCTTCTTCACCAATTTCAGAGGCAGGTGGAGAATCCACATCCAAGAGATAGAGCTTTTGTTGAACACATCGATGTCCCCGAGTGAATTTCTCATCACAATTATAACAAAGCCCTTTTTCTCTGCGTGCCTGCATCTTTGGTTCAGACAAATGCTTGATTGGAGGTGAGCGAGGAGCTGGCGGAATGGGAGGTCGTTGAGAACCCATATTTTGGAAGGGAACAAAAGAGGATTTGGAGCGCTATTGGGCTGCCATCTTGTCTTCTGCCAACTTAGCCAACCCCAGGGCTTCCATCATTGTGTTGGGACTGAACATTTTGACCTCAGAGTGAATTGCATCCTTTAGACCACTGATAAAACAACTCCGGTAGAAGTCATCAGGTAATCCTTCAATGTGATTAGCTAGTTTCTCAAATTCAGTTTGATACTCTTTCACAGTGCCAGTTTGGCGAAGTTTAGTGAGAGCTCCTGTGAAGTCATCAAAAGCACTAGGACCAAATCGTTGCAAAAGGAGCTGGCAAAAATCAGGCCATTTTGGCTCTTCATGAGCCTTGATGTACCAACGATACCATTGAAGAGCTTCCTGTTCCAAATGAAGGGAGGCAAGTGGAACTTTGTTGACATCAAAAGTATTATGAAGACTGAAATATTGTTCTGCACGATAGATCCATCCAGTCGGATCAGTACCATTGAAGCGAGGAAAA